>VZRO01005200.1:535211-628604 GCA_013397915.1 Daphoenositta chrysoptera | reverse complement strand
CCAAAACCATAAAATATTCAACAAATAATCTCAGAAAACAATACATACCAACAAAACATTACTTAACAACATTATAGATGCTTGACAAAAATAATAAAACTCGGAAATAACAATGCTACAAAGTGAATAATCTAAAATCATAAAACATCTAACAAATAACGTTATAAACACTTAATGAACATACAACAACTTCAATAACATCATAAATACTTGGTAAAGTGACAGAACTGGGGAACAACGTTTAACAGGGGCACAACAGGGGTATTTTAAGAAAAATATGGCTTTTAATCTGGATTAACCTGTTTTCAACTGGGGCACATATAACAACTTAAAAGTAGGTAACCTTCAACACTCAATCAACTGGACAATAAAACAATTAATCATTAATGAGCTTGACTAAAACTACCTAATATGCAAGGACAAATAAATAATTGTGCATAATATTTTATTTTTGTGACTGAATGCAATGTTAATGGGCAGTGCACCACCAAGGGCAGGGAGAGGGGCTGGTGCTCCTCAAACTTGTGCTGTGGGGGCTTTGGTGGGACCTGAATGGAAAACTTTTTAAGCCCAGAAATGTCCCTGTTGTTTTGCCCCTGTTTTGAAATCAGCATCACCTTTCATGTCTGTGGCAGTGGATAAATGAGGTTGGGCAGCCACATACACTCAGGAGAGTGGAAAACCAACAACATGCCATGGATGTATTTTAGAGGCAGCTTGACCTAACCATCCTTCCAAACTATGTGCACACGAGTCTTTCTTCTCCTGAATCTCCGCACAAAAAGCCCAGAGGGCTCAATTTTATCCTATCCATCCCGCTTCTGGCAAAATTTCTTCTCAGGAGAGGACAGTGGGCTGCAGAGTCTCGCAGCAGCAAACACCAAAGAAGGTTTTTGGAAGACTACATTTAAATGCACCAGCTCGCAGCACAACACCACCACTGGTTTGTGGGGAAACCATCTCACACTTTGACCAGCATCTGCTTTAAAGAGATGCAGAAACATGGGCATTTCTCTGACAAATTCTTCATTTCTTTAAAGAAGAAGTGTCTACAGAAGGTTTGAAATCAGGCTGGAGTTCCTAAAGTGGGAAAAAAAAAAAAGTGGCCAGGCTTGGCTCCCAGTATCAAACTCCTCTGAAAATCCTGGCTGGAGACAAGGACGTGTGATCCCAAGGTCCAGGCTGCTGTTTGCAGGCCAATTTAGCAGCATGCCTGCTCGACCCCTGGCTGCAGTGGTACCATCTGTGGTCTATTACTGGGGATTTTGTACCAGCTGGGCAGCAGGAGCCTGTCTGAAATCCACCCCAGCTCGGGAGCTGATGAGCTATTTAGCTACTGCTTGTATTTGTCTTATAAAAGTAATAATACCGTGTTCTGTTGCCATTAAGGTCTGACATTAAATGCATTAATTTCCTAATAGATCTAAAGTAAGAGCTGGGACGGCCTTTTATTTTTAATGAACTGAAGACTGCTGTGATCCCATTCATCCACCCATGAAATCCACTGACTGACAAGGTCCCATTTCTGGGCAGCGGGGTTAAATGTGCTTCAGACAAAAGCCAGATTTTCCTTTCTTTTGCATGCCATGGACAGGATCAAAGGAGTGGGGAAATGGACATTAAAGCACTTGTAATCAGGGACACAGACTCCATCCCAGCATGGGCCAGCCCCCTCGCAGGCTTGTGGGAATGCTGCTGTGTGTTATTGCACGGGAAGCCCGGGAGCTCTGGGGAGAAAACCGGGCAGGTAAATGAGGCTGGGGGCAGGACCTGCGTGGACCAGGCTCAGATGTCATCACCAGGAGCTTCTCCACGTGGGAGTGAATACCCCTTGCAGCTCTGGGGCTTCCTCCCTGTCCAAGGCTTTCTTCAGGAGCTTGTAATAACACTGGGACTCAGCAGATGGTGCTGCTATGGATAACCCTGGAACGGGATGGATGGGAAGCAGGTCTGGGAGGGGGGAAAGGAAAGCAGGAACACCAGTTTGATTAGATTTGTCTTTAAAAACCATGCCAAAACACCAGAAAATCCGTTCTCATTAATCACACCTCCCCGCATCTGGAACAACACGGTAGCAGCAGTGGCACAGCTGGAAATCCACGTAACGTGGGGTGGAGACCTGGATGGGTGGCAGGGCCATTCCCTGTGATGCCTGGAGTGGCTCCCTAGAAAGAGAGACTAGACAGGAATAAGGGAATAAAGGTAGATATTTATTTGAAAGGCCTTCAAAGGTGCTCCCTGGGAGCCAAAGGCAACACCCAAAATGGACCCCAAGATAGGAATCACAAGCTCTTCACACCTTTATAGGTTTGGTCCATTTGCACATCAACATAAATTCACCAATTAAAACTTTAGCTAATGATGTGATTTCTTCCATTTCTCCACCTCTCTAGAGGCCCTAGGTTACACCTTTTGGGCCTAGGACAATCTGAGTGTCCTTGAATAACAAGCTCGGAGAGGCATTGTCATGTCCAGCTGACATGAGAGAACAGAAGTTAACAGGCTACAAAAAAGTTCAGAGTTACAACTAGGCAAGACGGGCTTTGAAAAATATAAAAGCTAAAACCTAAGGCATCACCTTTGTCTTGCCAGGCAAACCACAGGACCTTGCTTGGAGGTGAGGATGAAGGTCACATTCAGAGAAGCTACGAAGTTTCCCCCTCTCTTGCCTTTCCCTTTGACCTTTTGTTTTAAGACACCCTTTTCCAAGCAACCCTCCCAAATTGTCTTGAAAGGATCGGGGCAGAAAGGCTGCTGATGTCTCCCAAAAGACAGCAAACTGGGAATGGTTTGTTTTCCAAGCACATATGAGTTCATTTTCTTCTCAAAATTTGCATTTATTTTTAACTGGATTAACATCCAGCTAATGTGGATGTCAACCAGTTGGAATGCAATTTTGGGAATTATGGAGGAATTTAGCACCGCTGATATAAACCAAATGTGATGGAGTTGGAAAGCATATGATATTTATCTGCATGGGCTTGGTGTCATTAGTATGCTCCGTGTTTCTCCTAGGTTAACTCTTAGGTGATCCAAAGGGAAAGAAATATTTCTATTACAGCTCCCATATGGCTAAAATGAGAGAGTGTATTACTCAGCTTGGGGTTTAAAAGAAATAATAGGGAGTGTATTACCCAGATCTTCCCCCTAACAGGAATAGATAATGGCACTATATATATAAAGTGGCTTTTTCTACGTGTTAGGCTGGGGTTTTTTTCCATTTGTCAATGTTTGAATTATTGCAGTGCATGATGATTTGTAAGCACATATGTATGAGCATAAGCAGGCAGTTCTCCTCATCCTGCATCTATTTCAGGCATGTTCAGAGGAGTTATCATGGCATGTGCTGAAACTTGGAGCTGATAAGTCAGGAGAGGACTTAAACATCTTTAAGTCTGTGCCACAAAAGGGGAACCATCTTATTTTAAATGGATGAAGCCCAATGGCCTTCTCAGTGCTGAAATCCTGCCCCCAGGAAACACGGACCAGGAAGCATCAAAGCAGAGAGAACGAGTTGTTCCTTAATCAAAATATTGTGAAACCGTGGTTCTGCCAGCGGTTTGCTGCTCGGGGTTTGTAGATACGTAGGACGATTGGGGAGCTTCAAAGAAAGATGTCAACCAAATGTTTTCCCGAGTCACATGCACGGCAGAAGGAAATGTGCTTCCTAAAGGTCCTACCGGCAGATGAATATCTTTCTGCAGTCATTAAAGTTGTAAAGTCATCCCCCACCCCCCTCCCTACACACACATGAAAGATGAGGGGGTTTGCACCCCAGACAAAACCAGATTTGGGGCCGGGACGTTTCCCTTGGAAGGAGCAGCACATGGATCTTGCAGTGGGTGTGTTGGGGGAAAGCACAGCAAGGACCTGGTCGTGTTGGGCAGATTTTCATCATCTGCTGCTGTGCTGCTGTGCCCCAACACCCTCTGGCATCCCTGTGCAGGGACCCCACCACAGAGACAGCACAGCCCAGGGACACAAGGCCACTCCTGGCCACTGCTTTGCTGCCTCTCCCCACACAAGTGGTGGAAAATTCTCCAAAAACCTGCATTTACTGTGTAGAAGAACATTTCCTGACCTGTCCCTGCTCCACAGAGGGCTCACTACAGCACAGAATTCCCTGTATCAATCACATCACTGTGGCCTTTCTTTGAGATGCTCCAGAGTACCTGAGCAGAGGATGCTCCCTGCTGATAAAGGTGGGAAGATTTCCGTGTGCTGCCATTGCTTCCTGCTGCTCCCTGGGCACAGCCTCTCCTGCATGGTCCTGGCCAGCTGCCTTCTTCCCTGCTCCATCATCCTTCTACATTCCTCACGAGGAAAAATCCATTTGGGAATGGTGAGGCTGACAGAGGCTTCTCACATCTCTGTTTCCACAGAGTTGTGTTCACCCAGCTGTATTTTCTCACTCCGAAAAATACCCAGCAAGAGGGAACGCCTTCCAGGAGAGGACAGGAACATGAGGGATGAGTTTCAAACGTCCAGAAATGAGCTAAAGGAATGATAGAAGTGATGGTGGTTGTCTCTGGGCTCATACCTCTTTCAAGTAGGGTCTGTAGTATCAATGGCAGCTGCTTTGATGAAAGTGGATTGGAGTAGAGCTCCCAGTTTCTCAATTCAGGCCAAATTTTCGTTCTACTTGATGGTCCCTGGGAATGCAAAAAGCTGATTTATGAGTGGCAGCATTGGAAAAATGACTTAAATTCATCCTCCTCCTCCTCCTCCTCCTGATAACTCCTTCCCTCCTTGAATTTGCAGGAAGCTTGAGTCATCATGGCATTGTGACATCTTCAGCATAAGGTTGAATTCAAAGTTACCCTTATTTTATTATTTATGCCTAATTCCTTGGAATTGCAGGCCTTTGGAGAGATATTACTTCTGCTACACAGAGCAGCTGAGCTGTGGTGGTGGCACTCTCCAAGATCTCACATGGACTCTTTACTCTTGTCTTGCAGTTAACAGAACCATTCCCCTTTCAAGTCCCATGAATGGCCAGAGGGCATTAAAAAGTCTCTTATCACCAACTAATTCCATAATTTTTGGAAACAGAACCCCCATGTGTTTTTTCAATAAGCTCTTCTCCTTCTGACAGTGCTACATCTTTCACAAACACAGCAAGAGTAACCTCTGGACTTTGCCTGCAGCAGTGAAGTATGAAATTTTGAATTCCATGGGTCACTGTTTTTGCTGCAGCCAGATGTGGATAAAAGGCAAAGGGTGTTTTATTGTTGTTTTTTCAAGAAACAGAGAAAGGTTTGTACTAAGGTACACCCTCTACCCTAAAAACAAGTGGCTAACATGTGGCTTGAATATCACCAATTGGCATTTCAAAAGATGAAACTTTACAAAAAAAATATTTTGAATTTAAATATTCTGTCCGCAGCTAATAAAGTACATTATGAGTTTAAATTGGATTTGGGAAAACATACAGGAGAGCTCCAACCTTGATGCCAAGCTGTGCATTAGTTGGTGGTTTCGTTGGCATCACAGGTACCAACGAGTTGTGATGGGTATAAAAGGGAGATACTCAGTGGCTGAGACCTTGCTTTAGTTCTGAACAGATTGGGTTATCCATTGGAAATAAATTAACAGATGTATCCAATCCCTGTGTGCAGTGATGGATGAGTCTGTGAAAGCCTTCATTATTGGTATGCATTTTATGCAAACTCTTCTGGCGACTGAGGCGTGTTAAAAAACTGCTTAGTTTAATTTCTCTGAAGTCCCAGTGTGCCACTGATGATTTAAACCCTCTGTTTCCTGCTTGGGGAGCTGAATATTGAGCAACCAGGAATGAATATCTCACTCCTGGAATTTTATGAGGAAAGTTATCTTCGTGGTAGAATTTCGGTGGACCTCTTGGAAACACTTCCAGAGAATAGTTGAAGCTATGAAACCCATAAATAACAAACTGAGAATTTCACTGTCTATTTGTGGGGGAAAAAAATAATTGTATTTCTTTTTTATTACTTGATCCAGCCCTCCCTGTCTCACAGACACTGGACAATATTTGGGTTCCCAGCCACTGTCTGTGCAGCCCAGCAGTGACGTGATTTTGGCTTCCAGCAGTTTCCCCACTGTCTCCTGAAATGCTCTGTTATGAAACAAAAAGATAAAAATGGTGATCACAATGCAACACAAACCAGGAATATTTGATCATCCTCCAGCTTTGATTGCTGCTGCTTTTAGCCTGGTGCTTGACAGCACACTTGCCAGATGCACAAGTAGCAAGGTTGTGACAACCCTGAGATTTTACTGCTGCACTACACTTTTAGGATGATGTTCTCTAAATGTTAGCAGCTGTAAGTCAGGGGTTTGGCAAGGGAAAACTCTGTAGAAAGTTTGATTTTTCTTTGTCTTGCTGCCCAAGTTCCTCTTGTCAATAAAATCAGGGAGATGGAGCATCTCTTCCACAGAGATGGGGTGAGAGAGTTGGGGTTTTTCAGCCTGGAGAAGTGAAGGCTCCAGGTCGATGTTATTGCAGCCTTAAAGGGACCAAATTTTTTAGAGGACAATTTTTTTATCAGGCCCTGTTGTGACCAGGTAGGAAGTGATGGTTTTAAACTAAAAGAGGGTCAATTGAGACTGGATATAAAGAAGAAAGTTTTTTCAATGAGGCTGGTCAAACACTGGCACAGGTTGCCCAGAGAGGTGGTGGCTGCCCCAGCCCTGGAAACATTCAAGGCCAGTCTGGACAGGGCCAGTTTGGACTGAGAAACCTGATCTAGTTAAAGATGTCCCTGTTACTGCAGGGGGTTTGGACTAGATGACCCATAAAGATCCCTCCCAACCCAAACTACTCTGTGATTCTCCGAAAATGTGAAGAAAAGTATTTAACTGTTTATTTGTACCTGTTGAGAGCATCAATCTCTTCTCCAAATTATGTGATTTCTTTGCTTGTGCCTTTACAAGACTTTCCACCTCTGTGTGTTGCACACAGAGCTTCAGGAGGCAGACCTGATTTAGCAGGATATATCTGGCCCCTCCTTGGATGAAAACTATAGGATCATAGAGTGGTTTGGATTGGGAGGGGCTTTGAAAATCACCCCGTTCACCGTGAGCAGGGACACCTTAAAGCAGAGCAGGCTGCTCAGGGCCCCACCCAGGCTGGCCGGATCACCAAAATAGCTGATGAAGGAGCAGATGAAAGCAGAGTAGAGACAAGTGTGGGCCATTCCAGATGGGAGCACAGGATAGCAGAGGAAGGAGAAGGATTTGGAGAGAGGAGCCTTCCCCTTTTGATGGCAGGGGGAGAGGGCACCACCACAGCCATCTGAGGGGACACATCTGGCCTAATTCGTGTGAAAGAGGCAGGTGAAGGAAGGACTGTCACCTCTCCCTCCCTCCCCCTGAACTGTGGGGGCAGAACCACCCTCTCAGATTTTGTGTGCTGCACAGGCTGGTCCCGCTCCGAGCAAAGCCTTCGGAGCAGCAACTGCACCACGCAGGATCACAGGAACTCACCCCCGGTACAGCCTGGTGATCTCAGTAACTGAAGCCCTTTGAGGAGCAGATATTTTCATCCCTTTCTAATTTGCAGTTGGGACCTAGGGCAATTTTTGTTCCTGAAACTTTGGAGTTACTTCAACACCGTAGAGCCACAGAACAACCGCTCGCGTTCTCGCTCCGGCATTTGAAGTCTCCCTACGGAACAGCTGGTCTCTGATGTGCAAGATACCTGCTTCCCACTATTTGGCTTCCAACAGCAAGAAGATGACTTATGGCCATGAACTATCCCTTAATTTAACACATCAAAACCGAGCAAAAACAAACAAAGCAGAGCGAAGAACACATGTAGACCATGAACTCACATTCTGCACCTTGCACTTTTGCCCAGAGCACATGTTTTTGCAGCTTATCTCCCTAGGTATCTGTGATGGTGCCTTCCCGTGTGTTTGTTTTCTTTGTGTGGGGATACTTGGCAAGGAACTGTTTCTCTGGGAGAAAAAGCAGTTTTTGCTTCTCTCTGGCCATGGACCAAACAAAGACCTTAACTGGATGCTCAACCACGAGCTTGCTGCAAAACCTGTCCTGATATATGAAGTGGCTTGCATTGATTCCAGAGGGTCTTGAGGAAGGTTATGTCCCCACTGCTTTGTCCTTTTGAGCTACATTATCCTTCACTCAAATCAGTTTGCTGTGATTTCTCTCTCCGTGATCTTAGAAAGCCCTTCTGCAGCCCCAAAATGCAATGTGTTGTCACAGCAGCAACAGAGTTTGAGTCTTGCCTTGGTCTGAAATGGGGCAAAGATTCATCCATGGGTGCAGCCTTTGGCAGCTGGGATTTATCCCACAGTGTGACAGGCAGTGATCATCACCTCTTACTCCTAATAGACTGTAAAAGGCTGATAGGATGCTTCCAACCAAAAAACCGATCTATTAATTCTTATTTTTATTTCCATGGAGTGCTTTTTTCTCTACTGATTTTAACTGAAAGGCTCCTGATGTGGGTAATATCAATGCATCCCTCTTGGGAAAAAAGTCTGTGTTACTTGCAAAGACAAAGCTCAGATATGCTTTAGACCAGAGATTCCCACTACGGGCTCCAAGTCCTGCTGCTGATTTTTCAGCTGGAAAGCAGACTTGGTGAAGTTCAGCTTTGAGTTGACTGAAAGAGCCTATAACACTTCCTGAAAACACTTTTAACTCATTTCTAAATTTGTGCTCCTCTTTGTACTGGAATAAGTGTCATTTTAAAAAGATAGGGAGGAAAACGGTCCCAGTTTCTTCTGGCCAGCAGAAAGGCAGAGCCCTTCCTGTTGATGCTGGGTTTGTGTTACAGCTGGCAGATATTGTCCCTCACTAAGCACAAGAATTTAAGTCTTCAGCTGGTCTTGCAGGGCCCCAAAACCTGCTCAGAAGCTGCTTCATTGTCAGCAGGGATCTGCATGGATTTGGGGATACAAAACCACGCCCGCACAGCCAAGAAGGTGCCACATCCAGGACATTCTGACACAGAGTGAAAATACAGCCTTTCCTGTCTTCCTTGTGATGAATACAGAATGAAAGGGTCAAATCCAAAAGCTCAGGGCTGGTCAGAGATTCAGCTGGGCGAGGGTTAAGATCAAGTCCTGTGGAGTCAGGAAAGAGAAAGGCCCCAAGTGTCCTCAAAATTTCCATATGACATTTGGGTATCAATAACGGCATTGTTCGGGAGCAAGAGCTCGTTTTCTAAGGAAGGCAGCTTGCTCCTTGCAGACCTCGCTCCCTGTGGCTGGGGATGCCAGGCTGCTGCTTGGCAAGGAGCTTGTTAGTTCATTTAAAAAGTGCCCAAGTTAAACGAGGTATAAATCAACACCGTTCCGCTCACATTAAGACACACCAACTTAATCCTGCCAAGGACACTGACCTGAAAATGTTTAACAGAGTCAACATTTCTAGGGAAAACTTTTCCTGTGCGGAATTTCCAAAGGCTTTTGGTGTTTTTTGTAGTTTATTTTTCATCTAAAAATCCATTTGCCGTATTTTTTTTTTTTAAGGATTATCTCTTAATCTTACCCTGTTACAAAACGTATTCATAATCCTCATGGCAGTTACTTAGCAAGTCTTAAACCTGTCATTAAAATACCTCCTCTTGTTACTACAATCAGCAGTCTTAATCCACTGCAAGTCCCTCTCTTTTTCTTTTTTTCCTTTTCTCACTTTGTTCCCAAATGGCTTAAACCAAGGTATGACAGGTAGCAAACAATGCCCCCTCTAATTACTTGGAAGAAACAAATAAAGGGAAGGAATACGTTTGTGTGGCAAATTCCCGAGAGAGTTTGGAAACTAGAGGCCATAGGAATGTGCCCTGGGAAATTTTAAACCCACTCCAAAGCTGTGGGTTTGAACAGTGGTGGATTTAGTCCCTGGAAGGCATGGATGGGGAGAGGTACTGCCAAAAGAGGGGGTGGCTGAGAGCAGTCCCAGTCCTGGGGCGAAAATGAGGAATCAAGGTCCTGGGTGGGAGGATGTGCAATGTCTGGATGCAGGAAAATACACCCTGAGCTTTGCCTGGAAGTGCTCAGCAGCCTGGTGTGGCTCAGCAGTGCCCGAATCCCTCCCAGCACCGAATCCCCTGGGAAAGCCCAGGCTTGGGAGCTCCAGGAATGGTTGGAGACGGGTGAGTAGGAGGGCAAGCAGTGGGAAACGAAAGGACATTGCTGGAGAAGTGGGTGTGAGTATCAGGGAAAGGAAGGCTGGGAGCAGGATGTCGGATTCATGGGGAACAAAAAGCTCCTGAAATGGAGAGGAGCAGAGGAAATGCTGCAGCTCTGCAGTGCCCATCACAGGAAGGGGGAGGATTAAGGAGTTGTTTGGTCAGTGCTTCAGCAGGACGTGGCCCTAAGCACAGGTTTTAAAGCATCAGGCAGCTCCCACCTGTTGGAAACTCAGAGCTTGTTTGGTACCCAGCCCCATCCCAAACCTGCACTTCTGCAGGGGTGCTGTCCAAAATTGCTCACAGCCTGTGCTTCCCGTGAAGGTTTTTAGGGGAAAGCCAGACCTGACGTCCAGAGTCCCCAGAGACCCCAGGCTGTCCGGGGAGCTGCTGGGTGAACTCAGCGCTGGTTTGAAATCAGATATCGCCTGCACAGAGCTCTTCACAAGATAATTAGGCTCAACTGGGATTTTTTAAAAAGGCATTAACTCCATGAACTTTTCAATCCAAAACAATGCCACAATGACCACGTTGGGAATAAGGCATTCTGGCCCTTCTTGGGGATCGTGTGTTGAAGTTGTCTTGTTAGCAGGGAGGCGTTAATGCAATAAAGGAAAGCATTGTGGCCTGGAACAGCTGGGCTTTTCTAACTGCTTGCCTAAATGTGGATGATTAATGACCAAAATGCATCCTTGCTGAATGGCATTGAGAGGCTGGAGGTATTTCATGGCATTTTCCTTTTTCCATTTTTGTAAAGAGATTTCTTGCAAACAAAGCTCCATTGATGTGGGTCCATTACAGATATGCAAAGTGAATTCCGAATTATTGCCTATCTGATGGGTGACAATAATGTTACTTTGTTGCTGCAATGTTTTAGGCTGCAGGATCTGAAGATGCTCAAAAAGCTGCTTGGTGCTTCTGGAGACTGGAGCTACTCAAATATTTTAATGAGATTTGTTGTCATTGTTGTTGGAAAACGCTGCTTCGTCCAAACCAGAACATCTTGCAGTGAAATGCTCCCATTAATAACATTTCCATGGGAAAGTGTTCAGATTTTCTGGGGTCAATTTATAAACAGAGAAGAATCTAAGTGAGAACCCCAATCTTCTCAGTCTGAAACCAGATGTTTCAATGGCAACACCAACAACAACAACAAACATTTTGGGAAAGTGTTTGAAAAGTTTGGTTCTTTTTCCACACCTGAACGAAAACACATTTCCAGACCTCAAAAACCTTCATCAAAGTGCACTGCTGATCTCTGGCTGCCTCAACCAGAAACTTCATGGCCCATCAAGAAAGGGGCTGGGACATAAGTCCTTTGTTAGTCCAGCCATGCCACAGCCTCCCACCCCAAACTTGGACTTGGGTGGGGATGTCACCCATCTGCTGCTGGGTCTGTGCTGATCCCCGTCTGCCCTGAACTCTCTGGCAGTGCAGAAGAGCTGCCGTGCTTTGCTCCACCTGTGGAAATGGGCCATGTGGTCCACAAAAAGTAGGAAGAGTTCTTTGGACATGCGAGCAGCCATCTGGGGGAGAGGCAGAATTGTTGTTGCCTTTTCTTGATTTTAAAATGAAGAGCTAAACACGGTTAAAAGGAAAGGGGTTTTTACTTCGGTATTTATTTAAGGATCCTGAGGTGCTCTGCATCATCCAGGTGGAGTGTGGTGAAATGCACACTGGAATGCACACCCATGAAAAATCGAGTATATAACTGACAGGCCTTGCAAATTAGCACATCTATTAAAGATTCTCCAATGTGAGATTTGAATGAATTTCCAATTTCAAGGAATCTCTCCCTTGGATGTGTCTAGTTTAGTTTACAGGATCTGTTTTAGAGAGGACCTTGCTGACTTAGAAGAGAGGCTTGCAGGATGTTTGGTCTCCTGGTTTAATGGAGCATTGGATCTCAGCTAAGTTATCAGACTTCAGAAATTACAAGTATGTGGGCTAAAAGCACTACGAATACATAAAAGTTATATAAAGGGTATATAATGGGGTATAAAAAAGGGTATATAAAAAGGTAAAAAATCATCACGGCGTCATTGTGGTATCACGAGATGTGAAATACTGTCACCAAATAAAGGCACAGAGCAGGTTTTTAACACATTTATCAGGAGTGCATGTGAAAGGCAAAGCCAAAGGCTGGACAAGTCTGCAAGGGACATCCTAATTTCCCAGTATCCCTGCTCAGCGTTGCTATCCAACACCATCCCACATCTGCCAGCCTGCAGGTTTGTGTGTCACCCACCAGTGCTGCACCAGCAGTGACCTGGGGACTCCTGGCTGGTGGGTGGTACCCAGCTAGGAGGGGTGGGTGTATCCTTGTGCGTCCCTTTAGGGTGGGACAGGCAGTTTTTAGTTTCTTGCTGACACCGTGTGCAGGATGGCAGGTTGGTGGGGAAGAAAGGACAGCATTTTGACACCAGTCCTACTGGCTGACCCTTCTGTGCCCACAAGCAACATGTGAGAATGACAATTTCCTTCACCTAAAGGCCCTGCTGCAGCCAGGCAAGGTATAGCTTGCATTTATCCAAGGCACTTAAAGCAATTTTTTTTCCCCCTCAAGCCAGCATGTTGGCTTTTATCATTCAACAGGCCATGGAATTGTTTTCCCTAACATCCCCTTAAGAAGGATGTATTTTTCAAAATACTGCCATTCCCTTCTCTAAAACAGGTTTTGATGTGGCTACTTCAAATCAAAACCATGAGCTTTCCTCTCCTCACGCCCACCGACTTAAAACCTGCCCCCGATGCCAGTGGTTCAGAACTATCCAAATAAAGCAGCTGCTTTAAGGAGTGTTTGCTTTTCCTCTCAGGCTCCTTCTCCTGACGCTATATTGTTTGTGGAAAAAGAGTTCTCTGGGTGGGTCATTGAGCTGTCGTGGTTAAGGAGCTGTATTTGAAGTCTGGTTCAGTGTAGAAGAAAAACATGTCAAAACAGCCTTGAAAGTACAGCTCCCTTCTTTTCCCTCCTCCTTGTCAGGATGTTACCTTTTTCCCCTCCGTGTAGCAGCTCTTTCCCATGAAAAACAGCTTCTTGAGGACATTTGCTGGGTGGCTCCAAAATGCAGTGAAAATAACACTCTTTTCATACCAGGAAAACAAATTGCTTCTGGAATAAAGCCGTGCCTATACAGCTCTGCATTTTAACTTCTCTTGAATGCTTACTCCTGAATATCTCTATATCAGGGAAACATGCTTAATTATTCCTGAGCAATTTTGCCTGCTGGACTGCAATTCCTCAAATAAATGCTATGTGGGATTTTCCTGATGATGTTGTTCTTTTCCTTTGAAAGGATGCCAAGGAGCAGGTTTCCCTCTTCCATCTTCCCCCTCTACCTTTTGACTTTAAAGCAGATTCTTGGTGCTCCTTAAATAAACACTCCTCCGAGATACTTTTTCATGGAGTGGCATGAATTCCATGAGCCCAAGGAGGGCATTAATGCATTTTTCTTCTGTGGCTTTGGAATGACGTGCACCTAATGTGGATGTGTGTTTCCTCGGAGAATGCTCTGTTTTCTATTCCTGCGTTTGATTCTCTGCAGCTGGGAAGCCACGTTTCACAGGTGGTTGGGAAGCTTATTAGATTATTCATAACTGGGTTTATTTCTTTTTTTTTTCCCCTTTTTTTTCCCTCTAAGCAATTAAAAACATGTGTCAAAGGAGGCCTGAGATGATTAGAAGCACTCTAACATCTCTTTCCCATTTACCTTTTGCTGTTTTCACTTGGGTTACACAGAGCCTGGTGCTGGTACCCACAGACGTGGCTCTAAAGGAGAGAGAACTGAGTGTTTTTCCTGTTAGAAATGATTAAAATAAAATAAAAATATTTGCTGCTGGTTTATCAGGGATTCCCGTGTGAGAAAACTCTGTTGTTTTCCTGGGAATGAGCAGCAATCACAGTCATAATTATCATAATGATGATGAATGTTTTCAGGCATTTTTTCTGCTGGTGACCACAGAGCAGTGACAGACTCTGGGCAAGCAGCAGTTCATCAGAAGATGAATTCCCAATCCATGGCAGTCTCAAAAGAGGCACATACACCAGGAAAGGGAAAAGTACGGAGAGAGTCACTGGTGGGGAGAATTGAGCCGGCAGGGAATTTGTTACTACACGAATCCATGTCTGAATTTCAGCGTGGATGATGAGGCTTTGCAGTGTTCCATCAGGATGGTCCATGTGTGAGCCAGACACCAGCTTGGCATCCCCTCCAGAGGAGGACTCTGGTAGCTCTCATGTGGCCTGTTCAGCTCCCAGAGGAGCCCAGGCTGACTTTTCAGAGGTGTTGAGCTTTGACTGGCTCGGGCTCAAGCTGTGCTTTACCCCTTCTGAATAGTCAGACCCCAAAACGCTGAGATGATTTTGAGGGAGAAGCTTCAAGCAAAGGAAATTAATTCAGTGTTGTACATTGTACGGAGGCTATTTAAAGGATTGGGTTTTTTTTAAAGTAGAATTAATATTTGGTTGAAACTGCTGGATTCTCAAAGGATTCACACACACAATGGAAGGAGAAGGGGTAAAAATATCAATATCAGTAGCAGCAGTGTTGCAAACAGGGATCATAAAATCATGGAATCATACAACAGTTTGGGTGGGAAGGGACCTTAAAGCTCATCCAGTTCCACCCCTGCCATGGGCAGGAACACCTCCCACTAGACCAGGCTGCTCCAAGCTCCATCCAACCTGGCCTTGAACACTCCCATGGATGGGGTGTCCTGCCTGGGGAGATGGGAGAGGTGTCCAGCATAGGTGTGGGCTGTGCTGATGGGACAGAAACATCTCCTCACATGTCTAAACATCTCCTCACCTGGCTCAAGTTGAGCCACTCACCAGCTATTCACCCTTCTCCAGAGCATCTCCCATCCCTGGAGTGGTTCCCACCAAAACCTGTCGGGCAGAAAGTCTTTGTCTTCCTCTTCCTCACGACATTTAAGTGACAACTACATCTCCCACAGTGCAGCCGCCTGTTTTTACCATCAGCCAGTCACTCCCTCCTCTCCTCCAATTCTTCTGCTGCTAGATAATTCAGAATACTGAAAAGTTTCCTTTTAAAATGCTCCTGGCTTATTTGTACCCTTCATGCATCATGATTTTCTGCATTATCTCCTTCTCTGCCTTCGGGTCATTTCTTATACACAGGAAACAAGAACAGGATGGCAAAGTTTGCATGAAATATCCATTCTTGTGTGGGAGAAAACACAGACAGCTGAGTCAGGCCATGCTCACAGACAGTCCAAACACTGCAAAATATCCAGCCCCACCACTCCTCCAGCTGCATGTTTCCCCAATCCAACCATCCACCACCACTGGTTTGTACAATCAGCCTCTTTAGAAATCACCCACCCTGAGGAGCTGCTCTTTGGAAATATTGGGGTGAAAACGACTTTAAAAACAGCTTGGACAGCAGTGGGTGTCTGAGGTTGAGCATGGATTTACACCTAACCTCACCCTCACTCGAGCTGGAGTTGTGGAATGTGCTGCCTGGATGGGAAGTGTCCCTGGCAGCAGGCTGCTGTCATGTTCAGTGGCACATCCACGCTGCCATCAGCTGTGCTCCCCGGTGACCTTTCCCTCCCAGACAGAAATGAACTTCTTCTTCTCTTCATCCTGACATCTGCCAGCAATCTGAGGCTGCTCCATCCCGCACAGCTTGCTTTCCTAACGTTTTGGTGAGGAAAGGTCACGTGGGATGAGCATAATAATATTTTCCAGTTAACCCACGGGTCTCACCTCTGGTTCTAATCACCTCTTGGTGTGGAAACCAACAGCATGTCTATGGTGTCTGATCAGAGGAGAAGCCAGATCCACTCAGCTTTTATTTTTTCCCCCTCCAAAGACAATTCAAACTTGTCTAAATTCCTACTTTTCCAAAAGAGGAGTTAGTGGGAAGTCTTCACTCAGTAGCCATGGAAACACCCAAAGAAAAGAAGCAACCTAAGAGCTGACTTACATGGAGGTAACAGAACAAACCTGGCCTCCATCAGGGGAATCTGGAGTCATTCTGGAATTTTACTGTGCAAAATACCAGTTCTTCTCATCCCAGAAGTCACCCACTTTCCTGTCCAGAGGTCTGTTCCTCTCAGGCACATTTCAGCTTTTCCACTTGCAGGTTTTGTCCTCCGAGACGTTTCCTGGAGGGGGAGGAGAGCTGCAGTGCTGCTCACGGGTCTGTCCTGTGCAGCCTGTGGAGGTCACCAGCAATGTCACTGCTGAGGACATGCTTTTCCAGCTTAATCAGGGCCAGATTCCCTGGGAGAGCTGCAATCCAGGAGACAACGCTTCCCCTCTCATCCGTTCAGGGAGCGCTGCCTGATGCTGGGACTGCCCCCACTAATGATGTTCCTCCAATTAACCTCAGTGAGATCAGGCCTTGCTCAGCTCGGAGTGGTTCTGAAAATCCCATTTGCCTCATCTTCTTGGTGCACGGGCTCCCCCAGGATGAGATCACTTCCTCTGCCTGCAGCAGAGGTGGGACTGTCCTGCTGCCTGCCCGTGCTCCTGCAGGATCTCTCAGCAGCACCAGGAGGCACAAAGAAATGACAGTGTGCAGCACCAGCTGGGGCTCACTGCAGATAACATTGGGGGCTTAATTGCCTAAAGTAAGGACGGATAGGTTGGGTTTTTGGGATGGCTGGGTTCCACAGTGCAGTGAGAAACCCCCATCCCACCAAGAGCTGTGCCAGGGTTTATCTCCTTCCCTCCACTTCTGTTTTATTAAAACAGAAAGTTTTAATTTAGGCTAAACTTAGGCTTGAGGAGCTGAGCTGCCAGCAAAGCCTGTGCTTCCCTGCTCAGATTGCTTTCACAAATGCTGTGACCTCCTCTTTCTCTGGTTACTCTGCAAATATCATTTCATACCAGGATGTTTTCCAGTCCACCCAGCTGCCCCAAAGTGACAATTCCTGGAGCAAGAACATGTCCAAGGTGGTGATGCAGCCTAACTGGAGCTGCAGGGAGCTCTCAGACTACACACTTTTCTTACATTTCTCTCCTAGATCACTTTTTCTGCAGCTTGAGCTCTCTATTTTTCTCATGTGGAATCTACCTGGGCATGTCCTTGGGCTCAGCAAAGCCCCCCTGGCTTCAGAGCTGGGAAAAGATGCTTTCCTACTAAACCTAAAAATAGTAGTTTGTGGTGGAAACTGCAGAAAACCAGCTTTTTCCTCCCCCTGGTCCTCCTCCCATCCTCCCCATGGGTGCTGCTGCTCACCCAGATTTTCCCAAGCACTTTCTCTGCTTTATTTTCATGGAGTCAAGGAAGCAGCTGGCTCTTTGGGATTTACATGCCTTTGAGGTAAAGGCAGAGCAGCTTTGAGAGATGACTCCTCCTCTCTGCTGCCTGCTTTGTGGCTGGCACTACAAACCGTGGGAGAGGGATTTTACCCAAACTTTGCAGCTTTTTTACATTGCTCTGTGAGCTGACACCCTGCCTTTGAAACAGCGAACATGACAAGCATTTTTTTTTTGCCCAATGTCTTGAATCTTAATCCAATTTTTGCAAGGGATTAAAGAATTTTGTGGGCAGGTGCTTTTTCTTTTTGTTCCTCCCCTCACCCACTTTGCTGCTGTGCTTGGACAAATAATTTCTGCAGGGTAGAAAGAGCAGCCAAAGCAAGTAGTTTACTGTCTTTTCTCAGCAAAACAATCATAAAAATTATCATGCTCCTATTTATTTTGACACAAAATTAAAATTGTGTTCAATCACAATGGAAAAATATCACAAATAACTGCACCAGGAGCCTGGCTCCAAAGTAGTTGGTTCCTTCCTGAGTTACTTGTGCTGTAAAATTGTGATTTCAGTGGGAATATAAAGGCAAAGCTGGTGTTAAATCTGGAAGGGGTTTGCACCCCTTGCCTGGTGGCCTCATCAATCTTGTTTGATCGATTCATCCCACCTTGTCCTTGCAGGGCTGAACTCAAAATGGAGCAACAGAGGTGTTTTTTTGATACCATCTCAGGTTATTCCCGAGGGAGTCCCACACGGGGAGAGGAGGGATGCTGTTCCCTGCTGATTCGAGCTGTTCACAGGGTGCAGGCTGGAATATCTCAGGATTGGCCTTGGAAGGTCCCTGCAGTGAGAGTGGCTCTGGGCACACATCAGTCAGCTCCTAAAACACCAAGATTTCCCTCTTGCATTGCAATTCAAGAATGAGAAGTGCAGCTCAGGGCCTCCCCAGGAGACCTCGGTGGGTTTTGTTCTCCTGTAGGAGGAGTGATGGGATTCTTCTTTGGATACACGTCCTCCTGCTCCAAACAACTGAGTGTGTTCTTAAAAGGACTTTGAGACAAGAAAATTACCAAGACGTGGCCAAATCTGAGCTGGTAGGAAACGTGGAGGCACCCAGTGTCCTCTTTTTTTCCAGCCCTCTGGTTTTTTTTTTTTCCATTTTGTCCACAGGTGATGCCGTTACAAGGAAAGATGAGGATTTTCCCTGTCACCAGACACCCTGACCCCTCAGGGCAGATATCTGATCATGTCTGCACACCCTGCCAGCACTCCAGAGAAGCCCATCTGTAGATCTTAAAAAGCCTGAAGTTATGTCTGCGCTGACTTCAGATAATCATGTAAAGCTTTGCCCACATCCCAAGGACAGACAATAAAATAAACAGAGAAATTCAGATAAACTGGAGGCAAAATGTCACCTCAAGCTCACGTTTGGTTAATGTAAATAAAGATGACATTTTTTACTGTCATTACATTTCAGTTGAGTCCCTGTGCTGTCCCACCTTGCATGGCATTAAGGACCACTGCAGGGCTTTTTTAGCACCTTAAAGCAATCTGGTAAGGTAATTTCATTTCTTCCCAGCAACACTTGTGATTAAAACACCCTCTTCCATTGTGGAAAAGACTGTGAAATATGTACTCATCTTCCCCAATAAAAGCCTTTATGGGGTTGAGGGGGGATAGTAATGTTTTCCAGTACTCACCAAAGCTAGAATTTCACATGAAATTTTAATTCATCATGTATTTTTAACCCTGGAAACCTGATCTGGATAAGATGGTGTTTGTTTATCATGTATCACACACACACACATCACTTGCCAGGGATTATTTTGCACTTGGCAATGTGTTCCATCCACATATTGACATATTAATATACTTATTTATGGGATTAATAGGATGAACTCCTGCCAAGAGCAGAGTGCACTGCCTGGTGGATCAGCACGTTCTGCTGCTGTCCAAGCATTCCTGCCCTGTCCCCCCAACTGGGATTGCAACAGGAAGAATTCCACACAGATACTGGTGTCCCAGTCCTCCCCATAAAGCACCAGTGCTGAGCTTTTGGTTTTACATCCCCTCTCTTGAGTCCAGCATATTTTTGGCTCCCTGAGGATTAGGGTTCTGTGGTTCCCTGTGTGAAAATGATGCATGGCAAGCTCAGCCCAGGCAGGTGAACAGCTCAGTGGCCTTGAGCTCTTCTCTTCTCTTCTCTTCTCTTCTCTTCTCTTCTCTTCTCTTCTCTTCTCTTCTCTTCTCTTCTCTTCTCTTCTCTTCTCTTCTCTTCTCTTCTCTTCTCTTCTCTTCTCTTCTCTTCTCTTCCCATGTCTGCTTGCTCACCACTCCATCAGCACAGATTTATTTCCATGCTCGATTTGTAGGAATAAAAGAGCCAGATAAGAAATATGTTTTTAATAGTAATGTCACCAATGAATGCCGAGCATCTCGATATCAGCCATTAAGTAAAAGCAGGGGAGGAATGAGCATCATTTGTCTGTTGCCAGCTCCTCTCAACTGGCTTTCATTTAGAGGAGAAAAAATCCCCAATCATTTCTATCCAGGTAAGAGTGAAATATATTCTTTGTCAGCAACAGGTCAAAATGCAGAGATATGTTATTCACAGCAAGCTGACTTCACATTTTCTAACCTAAATGCTGGATTGCTTTCCTCAATTATTCACATATGTTTTCTGGTTTAATAATAACCCACATGCTGTCCCCTAAAGAAAACTACAGACTTCATGATGTTCAGCTAGAATCCATAGGTCTGATCAGCCATTTCTTGTTCCAGAAGCTGAACCAGCCAGTCCCAGAGATGAAATTAAGAGAGGTGCCAGTATGAAGCACATCCTGTTAAAATATAAAAATATGCAATTTACCCACCAAAGAGATTGCAAGTAAGGGAACTTTTAATGATACAGGGACTTAAAGAGAGGCCAAACAAGCCTCTTATGGTCACACTGTAATTCCAGCCCATGTGTTCTCTGCTCTGGGCCTCCTGCAAAGCAAATTTAATTTCTGCCCACATAGATCTGGATGCTTTTCTATCAGCTCAGCTGATGCATTTTCTTACCCCTGGAATTCTGCAGGGCTGCAAGGCTTCATTCACCTTGGAACTGCAGAGTTAAGACAGCAAGTGTGAGCTGGCCTTGTGCAATGCCTGCTTGCACACTGCTTTGGAGTTACATGTGAGCAACGATCAGAGCCACGGGCAGGTTCTGCAGCTGGTGCTTCGTGAGGAAGTTATGGTCTGTCACCCCATAAGGATGCTGAGGGTTATCATCATCTAGGAAAAAAGTGGCAGTGAGCGTGGTTGGAGCTGGATAAGAAGCAAATTGTGCAGCCAGGGATGTGCCAGGCAAGAAATGAGAGGTGGAAACAGTCACAGTCAAAAAGTCCCACTCCTGAAATCTGCTCATGTCGTCATTTGTAGAATCAGAGAATGGTTTGGGTTGGAAGCGACCTTAAAGATCATCCAGTTCCAAGCAGGGACACCTTCCACTAGACCTGGCTGCGCAAAGATCCATCCAGCCTGGCCTTGAACACTTCCAGGGATGGGCCAGCCAATGCTTCCCTGGGCACCCTGTGCCAGGGCCTCACCACCCGCACAGGGAAGAATTTCTTCTTAATATCCATCCTAAACCTACTCTGTTCCAGTTTCAAGCCATTCCCCCTTATCCCAGCACTACATCCCAGTCTCATTTTCAGCTCTGTGGCAGCAGGGAGGTGCCAGCTCAGGAAAACATCAACCAGGGTGAGTGATGCTGTGCTCATCACGGTTCCAAATCCCCTTGTCAGGTGTTGGATGGGAGAACCGGGCTGCTCACCAGTGGGGGTTTCAGTTTCCAGCAGAAAAAAACAAACGTCCTGAGAACACAGATGGTGTTGACGTAACCAAACCCCACGTTCTCCCTGGAAAAAAGTTTAGTGGGAGACTTTTGACCAGCACCAAAGACACTTTCAACCCAGAGAGCTTAGTGATCCCCCCAAAGATGAAAGCCTGAGGAGTTTCAGGTTCCCTTCCTGCCGTGCATCAGCTCTGGGTGGTGCCTCAGCAGTCTGGCATTGCACAATGCCCCCGACTCGCCAGCCCCGCGTTCCTGAGGAGATCGCTTTCAAGTGTAATGCACTAAAACCTCATATGATTTCCATATGTCCTGCTGCCTGAATACTTTGCAACTGGTTCACGATGAAAAAAAAAAAACTTACAAACACATTACCTTGACAGGAACAATTCTTGGACTAACAGGAGATACGACAGCAGAGACTTTGAAAGGGGATCGTTGTTATCCAGTAGCGTTTTTCTCTGTAGTCTATGAAATTTATGTCAGTGAGTCACATCCGTTCAAAGCAAAGAATGAAGAGAGCCCTGTAGGACAGGTGAGCCCCTCCCCAAGCCTCTCCATGACTATTTAGCTCCAGAGCTGCTGGCAGCACTGCCAGCAGGGCTATTAGCTGAACAAGCCACAGAGCCAGATGCCTTGGCTGGGAGAGAAAATGATCCAAGCTTCCACATATGGGGTTTGCTGCAGCTGTAGCCACAAGTGCTGACTCCTTTGCTGGAGGACACAGAGAGGGGCCAGATGGAGAGAAAAGCAGTTCTGCCACTGCTGCCCCCAAACCTGGATGGTTTGAGGCAGAGACTGGTGGAACAGCCCTCGTGCTTCTGACAGCACAAAACCATCCTTAAAAACATGGCTCAGGAGGGGACACGGCTCTTGTGAGCACCAAGTGCTGTGCACAGCACGGAAAAGCCTCCAGGTCTGCCAGTCTGGGCCTCCCCAGAATTCCCTACGAGGCTGGAAGTTGGTTTTTGTTAAGCCTTGGACATCTCAGTCCTCTGTGGCGATTTTGGATGATTGGACCTGTCTGCCTCCTAATGCTTTCCAGGTTTGTTTAACCCCTCCCCAACTCCTTCCCCACTTTATTTTCATAAAAAAAGAAGCAAATGTTCCTCTCTGCACCAGACTTCAAATATTAAAGATGCTCAATCTCTCCAGAGCAAGACTTTTCAGATGCTACTTCTGCACTGCCCAATCTGAAATTATCCACAAATAGGGGTCCTAGTGTTAGGAATAGTTGCAACAACAGATTGACAGAGTCAGCCTGGAAATCCCATACTCCCACCCTAACAGTGTGGCATCTGGATGATCCAAATACTGATGTAGATGGAGGGCTTCACAATTCAAAGCAGAAGGGAAATAACAAACCTTTGACCCTAGAGAATTTCTCCTGGTTCGCCGATGGAAGCAGCTCTCACACACGGACATCCCACGCCCTGCCTTGTGGGATTTAGTATTGCCCTGAGACAGGTCACAGGAGCTCAGCTGGCCCCTGCAGATCCCTTGGATTCCCAAATTTTGTGTTAAGTTAGTGAATCCATGAGAAGAGCGCTCCTTTATGTCTCCTTGCTGTGAAGTGCATCCCTGCTTTTAACTGGGAATTGGAAGGATAGCTCATGTTAGCAGGGGAATAATGTTGTGTTAACTGCTGAAAGCCCCTGGGAGAAGCTGGTCAGATGAACCTGTTTTCAGTGTGAAGGCTGGTTCAGCTCTTTGTGAATTTGTAGTAAATCAGCACTTCATAATAAGAACAAATGTTTCATTCTCACTTAAAAATTACCACGGTCAGAGCCTTGTAATGTGCAGTTTTCATGCAGGGGTTACATGACGGGAACTTAAATCCGTCCCATTTTCATCTGTAATTTAAAACGTGTCATTTTGATCGATGAATTAGGAAAGGAACCCAGGATAATTTTGAAACTACCAGCTTAGTAAAGTTGCCTGACCTTGCAAATAACCTTTCCAGTTTAGAAGATTTTAATAGCTTAACTATTAGCTAATCTCCTGGGAAACGTTTTCCCTGGGCAAAACTAGTATGGAAATACAACACCAGTAATAGGGTTTCCATCTTTCTTCTATCTTGATCTTTTTAATTAATTGCCACACAGTAAAAACATAAGATTGGGAGGCAGGGGGTAAAAATGCTTGCAGGGGGAGGGCAGGAGTTAACTGTAGGCTGTTTCTAGCCTTTACCTGCCTTTTTTTTGCATAGATTCATTAGGTGCTGAAATATATTAGCAATTGTTAAGGCATAACTGCTGCTTGATTGCTTGACACTCTGGGCCGAAAGCTGTGAAATAGATCACTTTGTAATGGAAAAAAGCTGCTCCTGCTTATAATGAATAAACATTAAAACCTAGAATGGCTTGCAGGGCACCTCAACAAGCCCCCGAGAGCTTTTGTGTTGCAGTTTTGATGCAGTTGTTTGTTAGGGTTTGTGGGTTATTTCTTTCTGAGGAAGGGCAGTGGTTTCTCCGAGGGCAATAAAGGACTGCAAATACGGGATTTGTTACAGGAAAAAGCAGAGTCGTGTATGAGTGAAGGAGATAGGTTGGAAATCCGTGGCTCAGGCGGAATGTGGACTAAAATATTGTATAAAACATCGGCATCCTGGTTAGTTTATTTTCCCTTTTATCTAATGGCCCTCGAACACAAGCACTGTCTTGGATTGAGGAGAGGGTCTCCCCATGGCTTTGCCTGTCCTATTTCACCTTTTTATTTTTTATTTCACTTTATTTCACCTGTGGTTTGCACTGTGTTTTTCAGTGCTGTCCGGGGAAAGAAGTAAATATAAGGAAACTCTGTTTTTTAGGCTAGCAGCATGTGAAGTTTTTTCCTCTGTAGCTCTCCAGCAGCGCAGCTCCAGGTACAGCTGCTGGCACTCCTCCTGCCAGTGAGGATAAGGACGGGGACAGGGACAGGGACAGGGACAGGGACAGGGACAGGGACATCACTGTGCCCAGCACCCGGTGGGTGTTTGCTGTGCTGCAGGTGCTGCTGTCACAACTGCTTCACCTTCCAAACCCCATTAACTATTGCTGTTCCAGTAACAGGAAACCAGGGGCAAGCAGCTGAAATGAAAGGTCCTTTCAAACCACAAAGATGAATGTATGAATGTTTTCATTTTAAAGAGAGGTCTTTCTTTTTTTTTTTTTTTTCCTTTTTATGTATTGGCAAAGACTTTACTGAGACCTACACTTGTCTGCAAACATTCTGCATCTTTAGCTGGGACAAAGATCACCCAGCATGCAGGTGAGGGCACAGTTTAGGGAAGGAATAACATGGCTTCTGCATGGAGACAGTGTTTTGGTGCAAGGGAATGGACCGTGGGGGTTTCCCTCAGGCCAGGTTTATTCTGCAGGTCTTCACTTCAAGCTTTTCTGCCACAAGAGTGAAGACAAATCCCCATCTCAGCATGGTGACACCACCAGCACCTGCTCTAGCAGAATTCCAGGCTGTTGGACTCCAAACCTCTCCTTCTCTGCCAAGGGGTGTGAGGGACTGAGCGCAGGGTCCTGCCCCGAGGGCTCTGTTTGCAGTGAAAATGAGCTTGGTCCTTGCTCGGCTGTTGAGGTGACCTCTGAACCAGCACTTCAGCCCCTGGAGCACAGAAATGAGACTTCAGCCTGGAAGGCCCTGGGCTGCCACAGATGACCTGTGATTTTATCTTGAGCAGGAGAAGTTGGCACATGGCTGTTAGAACTAATCACTCACTTCTTTGAGGAGAGCAGGAATTTCCCTCCCTCCCCCTCCAGCAACCTGGGACTTTATTGTGTGTCTGGATCATTTCAGGCTGATCCTTCCTTAACATTTTCCAGTTATTTCCCCCAGGTTCAAACTTCTGGAGCTCTCTGGCATGTGTGATAGAGGCTCTTTGCTCGAGCCCATTGAACCCAACCCTTCCCTGCTGCAGGTCCCTGTTAAACCCCTCCATGAGCCACCTACAGTGCTTTGCATCCTTCTGGGACCCCCCCACTGAACCCTGTGTGTCTCACACCGAAAATGCTGTCTTTTTGCCAACTTCACTACCATCGTTCATCCCTGATGATGCACAGGTGGCAATCCAAGGAAGAGCTGGGAGCAGCAGCACTCTCCTGTTTCCTTTCTCTCCTATCAAGTCTATAGGGAAACCCTGAGGATACAAACAAATTAGAGAAGGGAAACTCCAGGTTTTTTTCATGCCCTGAGGCTCCTAAATATTTGTTGTTTGCTCAGTCCAGTTCTGCTCTACTGAACAAGGGCTCCCTGCAGGGACTGGAGTGCAGGGTAGCAACACACAGGGCTGTGCCAGGAGAAAATGGCAAAGTCAGAACCAGCTGAGAGAGACTGACTTTCAAACCAAGAGCCCTGGGGATTAAACTGTGGGCAGCCATTGGTAACGTGCCCAAACTGCCTCCAAAACTTACATGGGAGCAGTGGTGAACAGGGCAAGCCCCATGGCTGCTCCAGCCTCCCTCCTCTCCCACGGAGTCAGCAGCAGCTGTGGGGTCTCTGCAGGGCTGCTGGTCACCACCTCCACTCACCAGGGGTCCAGGCTGGGGGGACAGACCCTAAACCTGGGGGGCCAGACCCTAAACTGGTTCCTCCCAGCCCGTGTTGATGGCAGGATCATCCCAGCCCACAGAGGGCAGGATGCAGCCTTGTGAGAGAGGTGCTGGTGCTGGCGTGGCCTCCTGCTCTTGCTGGCTGGGAGATGGGATGTGGGTTGTTGTTCCAAATACATCCAGAGATGCTCAGCATGGCAGGAAACAGAAGAAATGGCCCTGCTGAGCCTGTCCAGAGTCTCACAGTGGTGCATCTCCAGCGTGGTGGCTGTCACCTCCTTCTCTAACCTACCCACCTTCTGTCCGTGGGTTATCCCTGGCCCATTCCCATTCCAAGGCACGTGCACAGTCCAAACACTGGATGCACATGCAGAGCTTTCCTGGAGGTCCCCGAGCTAATGGGACTGTACCTGTCCTCAGAGCAAACAGCCCTGTAACCCACAGAAAAGTCATTTAATGCAAATGCTGGGCTGTAAAGTTCCTGTCTGGTTTGGGACCATTGCAACTGCGGAACAGAATTTGTGGCCTCTTGCACAGGACTGTGCTCAAAGTAAATAATATTATTTCAGAAAACAAAATTCATTTTGCAGCCTGAGACCAACTGCAACAGGATACGAAGCGGGGGGAAAAAGAGTAAAAATTCCTTGCCCCCGGGGCTATTTATTATTTATACACCACTGTGCCTAGATAAACTCCTCCTTGAAAGAGTAGGACGAAAATAATTCTGCAATGTGGAAACAAACTACCTATTTAAAGTGATTTTATGCCTGAATGGCCTCATTATAAAAACAGCCTGCATGCAATAACTTTTTACCTTTTTCTACAATATCCAATGAACTGCTTTTTGTCACTCTCACCAGTCTCAGTGCTTTCATGCAACCACCTTGGTGGAAAGCCTCCGTGGTTTCCTTAGAAACGTCTTCCTTCCTGGATGTTGACCCATGGTGGTTGAGGCAGCTAACACCCTGGAGAGGTCCTGTTCAAACAGGAAAGAGCAGACAGCTTAATGGCCAGCTTTGCAGCTCTGCTCCTCCACAGTTTACAGTAGTTGGGAGCTATAAAAGAAAAACATCACAACGAAGGTTTCTTTATTTTCGGGTCAGCTCTGCGTGGGCGTTTTTGACAAAAGCTGAATCTGCAGCTCGCAGGCTGTTGTTGGGCAGTGGTGGGGTGGAGATGGTTCCTTGCAAAGTGCTGGTGCTCAGGAGATGGCTCCTGGTGTGCAAATCGGCTTTGTCCTTTGGAAAAAACACATCCCGTGTCCTTCTAGGTGCACTCATCACTCCCTGGCACGAGGAGCAGTCTGAGGAGCTGTAGATAACCTCACCTTTCCAGTGGTTTGCTCTGCAATGTCTGAGCAGGAACAAGAGGCCAGAGCCCAGCAGTCCTTGAGAGAGGAGGGAAAAACACTTGTCAGGCTGTGACGTTGTTAAACCAGGCTGATCTCCTGCTCTGCTCATGGCCAGAGAGTCGTTCCCAGGGACAGGGATCCACCTCTCGTGTTGGTCACTGCCACTGGCGTTACTGGAGACTTCAGGGGGCTCCCCAGGTGAAGGGACCTGGTGAGACCTTTCCAACCTGCGCCTCCCACAGAATCACTCCCGTCAGCAAGAGCAAGAGCATGGGCAGGGCATGCAGGTGTTACAGATTTGCTGCTTCCCTGCATTTTTATTCTCTTCCAGGGGAACTCATGAAACCTTTCAGCTATGCTACAAGCTACACAAAGATGGTTTTGTTTGTTTCGGTTTGGTTGTTTTTTGGGTTGGTTTTTGTTTTGTGCTGCCTAAATAGTGATTGTCCAAGAAAGTTGGAGAGAAACTGTTTACAAGGACATGGACAGGTTTAGATTAGGGATTAGGAAGAAATTCTTCCCTGTGAGGGTGGGGAGGCCCTGGCACAGGGTGCCCAGAGCAGCTGTGGCTGCCCCATCCCTGGAAGTGTCCCAGGCCAGGTTGGATGGGGCTTGGAGAAACCTGGGATAGTGGAAGGAGTCCTTGCCCATGGAACAATACGATTTTTAAGGTCCCTTCCAAGCCAAGCATTCTCTGATTCTATGATGACATCTTCCAAGTGCTGCTTGTTCTCCAGGCTTTGCTGCCTTTGCATACAGAATGGAAAAACCAATGACAGTTCCACTGCCAGCTCTAAGATGGGTGGCACTCCTGTGTGCACTCTCCAGTCTTGTTCCAATTCTTGCTCCATACAGCAGCCACAGGCTTGGGAAACCCATGGTGTGAAGCAGAGCAAAATATCCCCAGGCTATTCACAGCCTGGTTCAAGCTGCCCAGGGGCTCTGTGGTGAGCATGGCACTCATCCTGTCCCACCCAAAGGAGCAGAAATATCTCCTAACTCCAGTGCAGTGCTGTGCTGATGCTGGTGCACGAGGTCAGAGAGGAAAAACCACCTGGAGAACTGTAATTAACAACAACAAAAATAAATTACACAAGAGCATTTCTCTTAAAGTTTTTAATAGCAAACGTTAGAGAGAGCAGGTTTTTCAAGCCAAACAGGAAGGAAAACAAATAAACAACTGCAGTCAGTGCATTCACAGGCTTTTAGAAGTCAGGTTATCAACCAGGGACCCACAGACAGGAACTGATGAAGCAGAAATCTCCAGGGAAACAGATGAGATTTTCAAAGAACACAAACACATAAAACCCTGAGATGTGCATTTATAAATAAGCCCAGGGAAGAGCTGGGCACACAATTCCCAGGCTGAGGGTTATGAGCTGGAAGGAGAGTCTGAAGATTTGGCCCAGATAAGTAAAATCTGCAAATGGCTGGGGAGGTAATTTGGGCATGTACAAATTTTGGAGAAGTCAGACAATACAGGGAAAGTCACTGCTGCTGGTGTGGGTGTGACATCAGAAGGGAAGGGCAAAGGAAAGCTGAAGGAAAACTAGGAGGAGCTCCATCCTCCCCAAAGGACAGTGACAGCTGTGGAAAAGCTCTCCACAGGACTGCACACAATCCTCAGGGCTGAAACTCTGCCGTGGAGTCACAGCAGGAGCTCCGAGGCTCTTGAGGGATCCCAAGCTCTTTTTTGGATGACCTGCTGTGGGCTGAGCTGCTCTTATTCCAAACACCTCTCAACCTCCAGGCAGTTCATGTTTTCAGTGGCACAGTAATGGAGAGGGTTAATACCTACAGGAAAGAGTTCAGTGGCCTCTTGGTGATGTGTAATTTAGCAAGTGGACAGTTGCCCCAGAGAGAAATGGCAAACAAATATTTATTAGTTGTTTCAAAGAACCGCAGCCATAAAACTCTGCCATTTGACTGCAGAAGTGTTTGTGTTTTTACTGAAACCAATGCTAAGGGTGATGGCTTTATTCCTGACTGAGGTAACCTCTGTAACCCTGTGATTTATTGCCTTCAGGTAACAGAAAAAACAACCTAGAATGTGTTTTAATGTACATTGCTCTTGCAGTGTGATAGAAAGATGCCAAGAATTAATTTGAATACCATTTTTACCTCATGAATGTGGATAAACACCTGGTGGGGCAGCCTGAAGGAGCTTGAGCCAGGCTCTTCTCAGTGACTTCTAGAGACAAAGCAAGAGGCAATACAGAAATACAGAAAATCCCATTTACATGAAAAAACCCCTTTTTTGTAGAGTGAGGGTGGTTGAACGTTGGACAAGGTTTCCCAGAGAAGTTTGGGGGACCTTTCTCTATGTATTTTCCAAACTAGCTAATGGACTATTTAAACTCAAAAAATATGTATTTAGACATAGCAGGATATTTAGAAATATGTAGCTTCAGTAGAAACCACATGTAAAGTGAGGCACTGTCCAACAGGAGTGGAGTCGTCAAAATCTAAGGATACATATAAATTATTCTATAGGTACCTTAAACATATATATGTGAATATATATAAAAATATACACAAAAGATAGATCTATTTCCTAAATGACAGTAACTACTAATAAGGTTCATGCTTAACAATGAGCAATTTGGCATTCAATTCAATTCAATTTAGTTCAATTCAATTCAGTTCCATTCAATTCAATGTTAATTTTTTTTCTTTGCATTTTTAAGATGTCACCAAAATGCACTGGCCTTTGGTCAAGGTTAATTTATAGAAGAAGCTCAGTTTCTAAACCCACATCTAGGTTGCTAGGTTGGAGCTTAGACAGAAAGGCACCGCAAAGGATAAGGAAAGGATGAAGGCACCTGGGTGTGTGCCACAGCTGAAACCTCTGGGTTTGCCCCAGAGCATCATCAATAAGTGCTTGAATGGATGAAAGGCCTGAGCAAATGCTCGGTGTCAGAGTGTGAATAAATCTGAGCTGAACTGTAAAAGTTGTGGAGAGAATCCATTGCTGTCACCGTGTGCCATTTTCTCATCAGCCCCCAGAGAGCACAGTAACCACCCCTGATCCCTGGGCTGGGGTTTAATATGGATTTATAGGAGATCACGACATGTACACTTCAGTCCAGCCTTTGAAACAACTTGTGTTTCAGTGACCCCAGCATCCTGAGTTAAGGAAAAAGGCACTGAGAGGTCATAAAAGAGGCCAGGCCCTCTGTAACTCAGTGGAGACTCCTCAGTGCCTGTGAAAAGCCATCCCAGGGCTCTGCCTTCCTACCCTTTCTCTCCTATCTCCATGGATAGTACAGTCACCCTGCAAATGGGCACTGATCTCTAAAATAGATGGTCTCTGAATGGTTGGGGATAGCAACAAAACTCAGGGAGAATATTCTGATGATCTCCAAACACGGAAGGAAGTTTGATGATAATTTTTCTCTGCAAGAATTTCCCCGGTCTGCAGGGAAGCTGGTTTTTAGCTGTCTATAGAGGGAAAAGATGTAGCAACTAACGTGTTTACAGTGGGGAAAATACGTTCTTTTCAGCATGTATGAGTGATTAGTAGCTAAAGTATTTCCCTGCTTATTCTTGCTAATTCACCTTTCAGGGGACTCTGAGACAAAAAAAAAAGCCATCCCCAGAGGAAGACTTCATTTCCCTGGGAAGAGAGGAATTAGCACTAATTAAAATTCTATTTGCCTAATTCACTTGGAATTCTAATTGAAATGCTTTTGCAATCTTAATTACACCACTTATTCCCCATTAATTGCGCAAGGTTACCGAACCAAGTTAAAAAGGAAAAGCTGCTGTATGACTTTCTTTTGGGACACCTAAGCCTGGGCGAGGTGTTCCTGGGAGGCTTTGAGTGTCATCAGGCAGCTGGTCCCAGCCTCCTGGGGCCACGAATCCACTGCTCCTCCTTAGGACATGTGGGTATTACCTTGGAGAAACCCTCTATGCCCCACCAAAAGCCAAATCACCCAGGTGCCCTCAAGGAAGATTTTACAAAATGAGAGGCAAAAGAAGGGCAGGAAGGAAAATAACTCCAGGATGAATTGAGACGAGCTGTTCTTACTGATGAAAATTCCTTTATTAACCTTTATTATTCCTTTATTAACTTCCCTTATTAACCCCTTTATTATTTTATTAATAGTTAATAATTATTATTTGCTGCTGCTGCTGTGGCAGGAAGGGGAAAGTTGTAAAGATAGTGAAAGGTGTTCCTGCCCGTGGCAGTGGGATTTGGAGGTGGATGGCCTTTGAGATCCCTTCCAACCCAAACCATTCTATCATTCTAAAAGGGAAATACGTTTAAAGGGTGAACTCCACAGTTTGTGCTAAAAGCTGTGATGCATCAGAAGCATCCCCGTGGACTCTGCAGGTTTATGGTGCTTTTATATGTGTCACCCACAGAGCACTCTGCTTCCCAGGAGTGCCAAATCCAGAGCTGAGTGATTCGGCCTGAAAGTCAGATCACTTTTACAGGGTCTCTAATCCCCACAGATTACTCTCCTCCATGAAGACTACTGCTCCATTGGTGCAGGAGGTGGATTTTATAGCAGCACCAAAATCCCTTCTCATCTGTTATCTTTGCCTGGAGAAATCGGACTTTTGACATAAACCTGGAAGGTAGTTCAAAGCCTTGCTGCATAAACACACATCCATTTTTTGAACTTTAGGAATAGGTAATGTAAGAGTTGAAAGGTGAAGGTTATGGCACTTTGTGTTTATTTCACCAAGAGCCAAGAGATGGGAAACATCTGGCACTTACACACCAAGCAAGTCTTAAAAACAAAGAGACCTAGACTTGAGTCCGGCTGAGCAAGCACTGGGATAAAAGCTAATGACAGGCTGCTTATTTAAAGGGATCATAATACAGAACAGCCATGTAGGGAACCAGGGAGGATTCGGGAGGGGGAAAACGAGGGGAAAATTCAGCTTTGTGTTTCCAAGGTAAGGGTCACAGCCTGACTTCAGTTACACTGCGGTGTCAGTCCCGACCTGCGGGCCTCATACAGCAAGTAGGGCCCTCCAATTTCCACTCTGTCCTGATTTCCAGTGGGAAAATATCCAAAGCAGTGCTCAGAAGTGCTGCTGGTGTGTTTCAATGTAGAAGTCCTCAGGACCAATTGTTTTTGTGAAGGTGAGAGGAGGGCTGAGCGCAGAAGTGACTTGTGAAGTGAGGTGAGTTGGGTTAGTGTGAAATGCTCATCAGCAATTCTTGGGACCAGTGGAAGTGCTCAAGCACATTGCTGCAGCTTCCCTGGAGCAGATCTTCACCTGCTTTGCATCTTCTTGCAGAGGTTTGTCCTGAAAAAGCTGTTTTGTAGAGGGAGGCTCTATCCTTTTGAAAAATCCCAGGCTGAACTTGTTCGTTTACTGTGGTAGCTCCTCTTAAAAAAAATCACCTCCCATCTCCCAGCTTCATTGCTCAGTCCCTAGAATAAATTGGTCCCTTCAGCAGGATCCATTTTGCAAGCAGAGATTTACCCAGAAAAAGAGGAGTGAAGACTTTTTTGCCCCTTTGCCCATTTATGGAAAAATAGGATTATTTGTAGTCCCTTTAACTGCTGTTCCTTGCTGTTTGATGACCTTGGAACTAAGGGGAGCTCCACTTTTTGCTTTTGGCAAGGTGAGTTTCCTATCCCAACCCCTCAACCCCACCAAGAATTAATGCTTAACCTATCTCCGGAATAATGAAGAAATGTGGATTTTAAAGCTCACTGTTGAAACCAGCATTGTCTGCATTGCAGCAAACATCCGTGAGAGTCCTCTGTAAGTTGGTTTTTCGAGAGAAAAGACCTGTCACAGGCAAACAAGTGGGTATCATAAAAACCTCTTGCTCCCATAAGATGTGATAAGGAAACAATGGTTCCTGCCCTGGGAAGAGATTTCCAAGGGCAGCTACGTGACAGGAGCTCAAGTGCTGGTTCTTAAGGCTGTGGTCTGCAGCCAGCTGTAAGATTTGTGGTATCACACCCACCAGTGCCATGTGCCAGATGAGCAACACGCTGCTACAGCATAAAAAAACTCCAATCAGTGGCTCGTATTTGTCAAAACAACAACAACAACCAGAAAAACCCCTTTATAACAGCAGGTTTTTTGGTGTATCAGTATTTTTTAACTTCATTTTGGACCAGCAATCTCCTGCCTTTCCACAGCAGGAGCGCAGCTAGCACAGGAGGATAAAGCTGGTATAAATTCCATATCATGTCCCTTGGCTAATTTGACAAAACACAATCATGTGTCCATGCCTGATCCACATCAGATTTATAGTCCTGGGTGAGCTGGCAGTGCACAGATCTGGTATTAATAATCCTGGAACCACAGCCTAAATCTATTAGCTGGAAGCAGTTATATGATTCTTAATCCTATTTTGTGTCAGAGCAGATGACTGCAACCAAGATGGAGCAGAAATTACATGGTTTTGCCTGGCTAAACTTGCCCTGAGCTGAGCTTTCAGAGAGTTCAAACCACTCCAGGTACTGATCTTAAAGCTGATGTTTTGGGGGTACTTTATGGGAACTGAACCTGGTAATCCAAGAGCCCAAAGCATAAAGCTGTGTCCTGTAAGAAATAAACTTATTTTATTTGAAAGATGTTTAAATCCCAAGCAAGAAATGTCATCTATGTTTGAGAACCCACTGCTGGAGCAGGATGAAAGCTTAACAGTTCAACATAATTTGGAAGCACGGTAAAGATTTGGAACAGTATTCCTTGAAAACTTAATGAGACTCGTACAGCAAGACTCCACCATAAAAACACAGTTCCCTTGCTTAGAATGATTTTCCCATTCTAAATATCTGAAAATCATAATCATGCTGTTTCCTCAGCAATTAGACATTTTTTATAGACTACGTTTCTTTAATAATACTAAAACTTTTTTTTTTATTATTTAAAAAAGCTGTCCCCTGACAAGCACGTTATTAAATTACAGTTTATAGCTCTTGCAGTGGGGTAAATTATAGTTGTTTTATTAAAGTATTTTAAAGACTGGAGTTTTACCAACATCTTGCTCCTATAGCTGGCCAAACCCACCAATGCTGTGAGGTGCAAGCTGCATCTCGCAGAGTCCTTCTGCACACCAGGAGGGAATTTAGGTTTGATTTTCCAAATAATGGGACACCACAGGAATCAAGTCCCATCCAACTCCAAACCTCTGGTGTTTAACCCGCATTGTCTGTGTTGGGGTGTTGCATTTTCTCTCTCACAAGCACTCAAAGGTGGTTAGATCCAAGGAGGAGCAGGCTGGGGCCTGTTAGTGCCCTTATTTTTTCATAAGTTTATTCTTATTGCTTTGGTTTGTTTGCTTCTTTGCAGAGGACCCTGGTTTTCCACAGCTGCTCCTCAAATGGAAGAGCTCCACCAGCTTACCCTCCTGAAAAGCAGAAATAAAAGATTGGCAACATCCAGGCTGCATAAATAAGCCAGGAAAACTCAAACTCAGCCCACCAAAGGGCAGGACCCAGGATCCATTTTTCCTGTGGGTTATCCTCCCTGGAATTATGCTGATGTCACATCAACAACACCAATGGAAATTTGTTTTCCAGGTAATAAGCAGAACTCCTGGGCCTTGTTTGGAGTCAGCAGTTCTGTCCCTTGCACAGGTCTGTGTCAGTAATTGATCTCTGTGTGCTCGTGTCCCCGTGTTTTCTGATGGCACTGGGCAAGCAGAGCTTCACACCAGAGCTCTGGGGGCTGATCCCAGGGGAATTCTCCCTTGTGTCCCCTCCCAGCAGCTCCTGCGTGCAGCGTTTGGCAGTGGAACAGGAAATTAAGGGCTGTAGGAAAGCAACCTTTGGCCTTTAATTCACTTTTTAATAAAATCATTAAAAGAAACCCACTCCCTGCCAGACATTATGGGAAATTGCTTTAATGGTACTTTGGAGCAGAACACGTTCTCTCAGCTGCACGCATGGCTTGCTCCATGGCTTTGTGTGTTTGCAGCATGAAAATGGTTTCAATTACAAAGCCAGGCTAGAAAATTTTATATGAACCAGGCCGTGATAACAACCAGAGGCCAGGCTCTGTCCATTGCACATCTTACACACAGACAACATTCATAAAGTTCTGCTAGAAAAGATGGATAAGTTTGAGCCAAAGATGAGCACCAACAAAAGGATAAAGAAAGCAGAGGGATTTTGTGTCCTCCCAGTCTCTCCTGGGAACAAAATGGGTGCCCTTACTTGCACAAGTGATGAGCACACAGCAGAGCAGACCTGCAGTTTGTGAGAGCACAAACCCATCTAAAAGCATCAGGGTGCAGCTCCTAATCAGGCTGTTCTCTCACTGGTTTTAGAGTTTGCCACTGCATTTTTGCACAGGCTCTCGTGAAGAAATTTTATGGCCTTTTTGTCCTAGAGAAGGGACAAACCTTGCTTTATAATTTTAAATTCGTAAGTTACCACTTGGGCATGTACAAATCTAGTTAGGAAATTTTACTAGTTGAACTAAGCCTGTGGATAGGTAGATGATTACTAAAGACACCTTTGAAATTACAGGAGAGATCTGAGCTAAAACAAATCCATTGTTTAGCCACAGCAGCGAAATTTTAAGAGACTGAATAACTTCTATTTATTGCAAAATTTGGTACTTTGATTGTTTCTGTCTTTCCCATTGTATAAAAAAATCCTAATCAACAAACCTGGTAGTCAGTTTTCTACAATCAATAAATTCTACGTCCAAGCCACAGTAGCTTTTATGTCTGTACATTGTAAAAGTAAATTTACATCATATGTCAAACATTACACACGAAGAGAAAAACAAGGCTGATTTCTAGTCCTAAAAGATATATGTGCATCCATAAAATCAGCAAGCTGTGTCCTGAATACAGCTGGATGATCATACCCTGACCAAATGGCTTTTTGTCTCAGCCTGGAGATCTGTCAGGCTCAACTGTTTTCCAGAACTGCATCTGTTCCAGGGAGCTCTGGGGAAATGCAGGACAAGCCCCTGCTTTACCACCAGTCCTATGGGAACTCAGATTTTCCTGGGCTGTGGAGCAGCCTGGGCTGTGCCAGGTTCCCAGAGACTCCAGGATGGCAAGAATTGAGCCCAAACTGGAGCTGTGCTTCCACAGCAGAGGAGAGGCAGCCTGGTGGAGTCTGGTCACCAGAAGGAAATTAAAAAGGAGGAAAAGACCCAGCTGTGCTAATTAATCACAGGGTGACTCCAGAGCACCAGTTTTTCTGATCCTGGGAAGGGGGACTGAGCAGAGAAGAGGGAGCAGGGAGCTTTTGCAAGAGGCATCAATAAGAGCTCAGCATTGCTGGGCACCTTCCAGGGAAGGGGAATCCCAGCCAGAAGAAATGCAGGGAAAGGACAGCCAGGAACACCAGGGAATATGTGACCTTCTTACAAAATGAAACTCAAAACCTGTGCTACCTCTAGCCTACCAAATGACCTCTAAGATGAACACAATGCCTGTCTATAAATATATTGGAGAAGGGCGGCGGAAAGGAGGAAAATGTTGCTTTAATTTAAAGACCAAATGTGGCACAAGAAGGATGGAATATAATCTCTGCCCATAATTACATAAACATTCAGGGACTTCCACTGACTAAAGAACAATCAGCCAGGTTTAAGGGTCATGGTTTTACCCCAATGTGCTGGAGGCAGTAAAATCTTCTTGCAATGACCATTATTATTTCTTTTTTTTTCCTGAAAAAAATTCAAGATCTATTTCTACTCATCTTTCTAACTCCAGAAGCTCACACCTTGGTAGCTGGGGAACACAGCAGAAAGAGAGAAGGTGGAACCAGCAGAGAAGATTTGTTCACGGGCTCTTTGTTAGTGGGAACATCCTCTGTGAAAAAACTCTGCTGCTGGAGAACACATGACATGAGTATTTCCAGAACATTTTCCACTGTTTTCCAATGGCATGACATTACTTTATTTGGGTGGGCTCCTTACTTTGGCTGGTTGTGTCCCTGTTTTTTGACTGGAAATCTCCATGGATGAGTAGGAAAGGAATGCTACCTACTCCCACAAGTAAAGAGGAGTTTTGAGCTGCAGTGTCTAACAAAGTATACCTTTCTCATGGAAGGAATTTATTAGAAAATCCCTAATGAAAATTAATATGTCTCTGAAACGAGGTCTTTATCTAATACCTCACCAACTTCCTGGGAAGTGATGAGGTGGGAGGCAGCTGAATTTCAGGGTGAGTCTGGTTAATATAAACTGCCACCTGGTGAATGCTAAAGAGTATTTTTGCCTTCTCTAGGCGTGGCCTGGTTTACACTTAGGAGGAGAACAGATCCTCAGATACTCATGTTGTACCATTAGCAGTTACAACACAAATATGAAATGAAATCACTGCATGACTCTCTTCCAGCCACTCTGCACAGAGGTTATTTTAACACAGTGGCTCCTTCCAGCGTCCCCAGGCCAGAGCAAGCTGAAATCAGGCGTTCACAGCTCCTGCTAATCATCCCAGATTGCTTTTTCACCCCAGACAAGAAGCCACCCTGCTTAACCCGTGTTACTAACTCAGAAATGGCACTGCTGCCTCACAGGGATGGTGAAGGATGCTGAGAGCAATGCACAAAGTGTCCAGACCCTGTGGGGGTGAGCTCACAGCCCTGTCCAGAGGAGATTGGGGATGCCAGGCTGCAGCAGCTCCTTGCAGACAGCTCGTGGCATCACAGACCTGCTCCCAAGCCTGTGGACACTGCAGGACTCCCACTGGCTTTTATCAGCTCTGGCTCACGTCCTTGGCATCTGGTTCATAACTCTTTATTTATAAAGTCATGCATATCAGGAGCAGCCTCCCAGGGAAAACAGGCCAACTCCTCTCCTTGCTCAGAGAAGCCATTTAGCTGTGATTGTAATCTGTGATTTCATGGCTAGCCCCTCTTTGCCTTCGCTGTTGGGCTCTCCAGGGAGGGAATTTTATTTCTTTGGCACAGCCTGAGCATTGTGCTGAGCAAGTCTCTCTGTCTATTTATCTCATGCATACCTATATAATAAGCATGGATGGGATGAATAATAAGTACATAGGTGCTACAGGTCTCCTTTGTATTTCTTTGGCACTATTAATAGCCTTTAAAAGTGGGAATTACTCTCATTTGTGCCAGCTCTAAGCTGTCTTGATACAGTCCAAGCATTGTAAGGGAGTTTTATTTTAAACAGAACATTTCTGAATAATTAATCACTCTGATATAAGACACACATAACAATTCCAAATAACCTCTGCATGTGTTCTTAGTTGAAAGGGGCAAATGAAAGATGGGGGGAAAATATAGTCAAAACAAGGAGCTGAGATGCAGAATCCAGCCAGGAAAGCATGGATGAGGTTTTTTTCCCCCCTCCTTACTCAAACAACTCAGAACATATTTTCCCTATAAAGTAAATGGGTAGGATGTCCAAGTGTACCTCTGACAGTATCTCAGCTGCATGTGCAACTCTGGGGTGGAAGGATGGGGTGCTGGACAGCATCATCTGCTCTAAACCACTGAGCAAGGAAGAAAAAAAGTGAGTGCCAAGCTCTTGGCCCTGCAAACGTAGATGTACAACCTGTCAGGCTGCCCAGAGCCATCTGTGTGCACAGGCTGGTGCAGCCAGGCACTTGTTTCACTCTCAAAAACCCAAACAATCATAAACACAGGCACTTTTTAGCTTTAGCAGCTGCAGCAGAACTCACCAGGGCAGGATGGTCAGGGAACTTGTGGGAAGCAGGAAGTTTGGCGGCTGCTCTTTATGTCAGTGGATGTTTCTCTGCACCCCAGGATTTTTTCGGCAGCAGAGTGAGTTGGTGTGTGGCACATCCTGCCAGAGGAGGTTACAGCCCACGAGGACACATCCAACAGCGTTGCTCACTGCTTTCTATCCACTGCCCAGCTCATGCTGCTGTCCCTCAAAGCCAGCCTTGCCCTGCCTCAACCAAGTGGTCCATTATCATGTGGAAACAGTGTTGTGGGATGGTTTCTGTATGGCAGTGAAGACATGAACTGACCCTGAGCCTTTAAATGTATCAGGAACCCATAGAATATGTTATTTTTGCTGGATTCATCTTAAGAGTGAGAGCTAATTTCTGCTTTTTCCAGTCATCTCATCTGTTTTCCCTCGTGGCCTCTCAAATCTAGCCAATCACATCTTTAGTAAATAAATGTTGAAAGAGCTTTGTTTTGCAGCCATGTAACATAAAATTATGTGTAATGTATGAAGTAAAACAAACAAACAAACAAAAGTTGGAGTGGTTTGGGTGAATAACACATTTCTCCTCTGACTCACACAGAAAGGCTTTGTCAGAGCACTCCCAGCATCAGCATCTACAAATGGCCTCAACCTCTGAAATCCTGCTGCTGTGTATTTCTAAAATGTGGATCAGCAGGTGCACCTTGGGCAGCAATTTCCATGCCATGAGATGTGAGCTGAAGATTTGAAATTTCTCTGAGCAGGTGGTGATCTCACATGGAGGGAAAGAACACAGATTTATCAGAGTACACCTGTCCATGGCCAGATCAACCCTTTCCTTGGAACCCAGATCCAGTCTGAGCTCCCAACCAGCCATTGGATAATGTGATTTGGATTCCCCCCTTCACTTCTGCTCTCACCAAACTGCACAGAGACGTGAAGAGTCCAGCTGTAGCTGAACCTGTCAGAGGAAACACACAAAGATCCCAAGGCACTGGAGTTTAGGCAGCACTCCCTCAGATTTTAGTAGCAATCATGGGGTTTTATATTATAATTTTTTTCCTTAATGGCTTGGGTTGGAAGGGACCTTAAATGTCATTTAGTTCCAGCCCTCCTGCCATGGGCAGGGATGCCACCAACTAGCAAAATTTGTTGATTTTCTGGGGTTTTTTTAAATAAGGAACTATTTATGGTGACTTTAATGGGAGAGGTAAATTGAGTGTCTAACTTTACAGCTTTCTTTTGGGATTTGGAAGGATTTTTTTCCGTGCTAGGAATCGGGAGTTTTACTACAAATCAGTGCCAAACCCCATCCAACTCCACCTGTCACGGGGCTACCATGCCTGAAACATGCTTTGTGCATCCTCAGGGCCCTCTGAACCTGAACACCCTGGTCCCTGAGTGCTGAGAAGCTGGCAAGCAAAAACTTCTTTAATGCCATGACAGCAGGGCAGCTTCTCAGCACACAGAAAATCACACGAGGTCCGTGTGGCAAGGTTATAAATCAGCCCCAGCTACACAAGTGGACAAGTTCAAGTTGGAGTTATCGAGTGTGACGGCTCGAGTGGCATCCTGTACGTCAGACCCAGGGCTGGATGACCCCTCTTTTCCTTTTGCCAAAGAGAAAAATGGTGAGAACGTGTCAGCCTTTATCTCTGATCCACGTTTTTAGCTGGGGACATAGGAAATTTTAAGCTGAAAATAACGTCTTTCTAGGGGCGTGTTGCAACCTTTTCCTGACGAGGTCTTTATTTTTAAAAGCACGGGCAGTAAACAGAACAACACCCAAATGATGACAAGATTGAGCTACACGGATGATCTTAAGCATTTGTCATCAAAGAGACACTGAGCTGCTCGTCTCCAGGGGCCATGAATGGCTTTTCTTGCAGCAGGACAGCAGAGCAGGCCTTGACCTGTGCCACCACCCTGGCTGAGATAAGCCCCTGCCAGATCTTTCATCCTTGTCCCACTGACAGAAGGTCCCTGGGGATGCCCTGTTGGAATATCAAAGCACTGATGGCACGCCACACTCATTCTCCCACCATGAGCCTCCCCAGGATCCTGGTTGTGACATCTTATAGAAACCAGGGTTTTTTCTGGCATCCAAATGGGTCCGTGGCTGGGTTAGAGCAGCAGTATGTGCCACAGTGCTGTAAATAGGGTGCAGCCTGGTGGGAGAGGGGAATCTTCAGTCTTCGTGCTCCCCTTGGCCAAGCAAAGTTCCCTCACATTAAAAAAAAAAACCTAAAAATAATGAAAAGCTCCCAGTTCTTTACTTCAGAGCAGCCAGATTATGTAATGTTAGTACACACGTCTCGAGCAGACACGCACTGCCCTTTCCCTTTGCGTTGGATAAACAGCAGCTTTCCTTTTTCCTTTCTTTCAGATGGAAACCACAACTGTGAAGCTGGCTGTGTTACTCAGAGGTTGAGTTACTAGCAGCCTTCACAGTCCTGTTCGTTAGGAAGCAACCAAACAAACTTGACAGGACCGTCATGTACTCAGTCACTTTTACTAAATTCTGTTTATGTTATGTTTAAAGTGGATTTAGCATTCACAAGGCTGCACCACTTGTTGAGATGAAGGCAACGAAAGCTCTTGCTGCTCACAGGAAAGGGAAAGAAGAGGTCCTTCATGCATCCTTCAAAGCTCTCTGCTGCTCTTGTGGCTCTTGAGGCAAAAGTGCAGTCAGGTCTCACAAGCAGCCATGTGAGTTCTGCAGAAATCACCAAAACCATGCCTAGAATATTGGCTGGTCCCAAGAAAGTGACTGGGAAGGTCAATCCCATTGACTCACTCCACAAAAACAGGTTGGCAGCCTTGTGGTGGTGACTGCCATCACCCCCAATATGGCTTGATTAATCTGAGCACTTCTTCTTCCTGCAGGAATTTTACCAGTGGCTTTAGTGGTCCAGCCTTTACAGGGGAAAGAAAGACAGCCAGAAGCCTTACAGCCACCCAGCTTAAATCCTGTATCAACAGCAAACACGGGGAGTTGTGTTTGGTTTGCTATCTGCAAAATGGACCTACCACAGCGGCTCATGACAGCCATGTGCCACATCTCATCTCGGGGTTATCCTCCACAAAGCCACTGGGACTTCATCCAGAGGAATTCTGTTCAGTGTGGTGAGTGGTAGCAGTAGCATTCTGTAAAATGTTTCATTTCACACAATTAACTTCTTAGTGAGCATGTGAGAGAATTCCCATTTGTCTACTGTGCAGTATAGCTAATTCATTTCCCCTGACAATATTGCATTTTCAAGCTGGAAATCTCCCTTCTAAAAGAAAAGCTGTCTCATCAACCAGGCCCGTGGTGAAGCAGCACTTGTTGTTCCTTGGTTGGAAAAGACTTCATGCCATGTGCAGATAAAAATGTGATCATTAACCCTCATTTCTCCACTGAACATCTCACCAGTCCTGCAAACAGCACTCCAATTCCAATAGGGAAGGAAAATATCAATGGAAAATTTATTGGTCATCAGGCAGCATACTGTGGCTGGAATTTTCCAACGAGCTCAGTGTCTTTAGCGGTGGCCAAACACTTGAAAGAAGCTCTTCATAGTCCAAAATAAATGTCTACATTTTCAGAAGACAGGCAGTGATTAGGCACTGTCTGGGAAGAGATTCCTTTTTTTTTTTTAATCACTTCCAAGTTTTATTTTTGCACATGGATTTTGTCCTCGTGTCTGGCTGATCTGGAAGAGGCACGTGGTGCTCTGTGTCTCAGAAGGGTCAGCCAAGCACGGGCGCTGCTGTGAGCTGGATGCACTGCTTCAGTGGCACTGGAAATTTGGAAAATGCTGCCCCTGGAAGAAGCTACAGAATGGTCTGGCCATATCCTCCACGTCTGGGCTAGTCCAAGAGTGATGCAGAGTTGGTGTAACCTTAAATCAGGAAGATTCATCATCTTTGTGCTCTGAAGCAAAGAGAAATGCCTGGCAAATGCTCCCCACCCTGAAAACACGCACAGATCAGATCGTGTTGCCTACTGCAATGCAAGAGAAATGAGGAATCAAAGACACTGGAGACTTTTATTGTTCTTTTTAAGCCCTCTCCCAGCAAATACGGTGCCCATATTTTACAAGGCTACAACACAATAATCTGCCACCACCACTTTAACGACCAAGCAGTTGCAGAGTTGATCTATAAACCCATGTTGCCATTTAATGTGGTTTCCAGTGAACTGTAAAATTTATAGCTGTAACTAACACCCCCCCTGCCCCTCTCCCTTTTATGTTCTCCTCAAAAAACAAGCTGCTCCACAGCTCCAAAAGGCAACACGCAGAAAATCAATGTGTAACCTGAAGTGAGCTAATTAGGATCATATTCACACGCCATGGATCCGTGGCCTTCTGGTCAATTAAGCCAAGATTAATGTCTAATGCTGGATGGATGAATACCACCAAAAGGCAGGCACAGAAATATTCAGATACACTGTTGTTGCACAACCTGAACAGTGGCAAAGCTGCTGTGCAGAGCGGAGACCCTCTGTGAGGTTTCTTCCGTGGTTTTCCCACTCTTTTCCACGCAAATTTCTCAGCCTCACCACTGTTTCCATCCTACCATGGTGCCACTGGCACCCCTTCTTTGGCCTCTCCCTGGTGTGGGTGTCCTTCCCCTCAACCATGCTGGTAAGAGCTGCTGTAAGGTGAATTCCACCTCTGCTCAGCTGGCCTGGCCCTTCTCCCATGCTCTTTGTAGTGACTGATGGGATCTAAATGGGCTTCACATCAAGTCCACCACGTGGGGAGAACCTGGTCCCAAACAAACGTCATGTTGGAAACTCTTCTTGGGCGCTCACAAGCGCACGGACTGATTTAAGCTCACTGTTGGGAAGGCTTGGAATAAAAACTGAGGGCCTGATCCCAAAGCCCATTAGCCTTTGGAAAGGCTCCCTATGATGTCAGTGGATTTTGGAATCGGCTTTTGATGCTTTTTGGTAAGGGCTGATGGAAAAAAATCTCCAAGCTTAATTGGAGTGGGGGGGAGATTGGTTAGGAAAATGTTTTTAGATGAAGACCTCTGTTGTGGGGGATGCATGTCCTTGCTTGAGCTCCACTAATGCTTTCTGCAGAAAACTCACACTTACTGCAGCTGGCTGCTTGTTTGTAAGGTGTAATTTTTTCAGTGGGGGATGGATTAACTTTCTGGCCTCATGTAAGATCACATTTAATATTTTAATCTCCTCAGCAACTTCCTGATGGGAAGGAGGATCAATTTCAAGGCTTTTATCTGGATAGTGAATCAAAATTTTGGTTTTCACTTCATAGGTTGATGAAGGAAGCCGGGGGTCCTGAACCTCATGGTTGCAAGAGTTTTTTAAACACAGATTTGCCTTAAGATGGCTTTATCTGGAGCCAGAGCATAAGGGGCAAATTGGGGTAAGGCTGCTTTACAATGGTTTTGTTAAGCTCATGTTGGTGGTGCCATGTTTTTATTTAAAGGCAGAGATACACAAAAGCAGAGGGCCAGATTCTGATGTCATTTTTGCTAGAAAAACCAGGCATAAGTCACCGGGTAATAAACCTGCTGCTGGGGAACCACAGCACGGTGCTGTGTAATTATGGTCAGGCCCATAAAAACTGGTGGAGGTGGGAATGGAAGAGAGCTGCTATCTTAGGAGAAAAGAAATTAGGAACTCTAATAATAGGGAAAAAAGAAGGGACAACCAACAAGGATCCAAATCCCTGGTTAGGGACATTTAGTAGTGTTAGATTATTGGTTTTTTCCCTTTTAATTCACCAATGTTCACCAGTGGGGCTGTCCACTGGAATTCTCCCTACTCAACACAGTGCAATTATACCAAGATATCCACAGAACCATAAAATATCCTGAGCTTTAAGGGACCCATGGAAGGATCATGGAGTCAAAGGATCACCAACACATTGTTGTGCAAGAAATCAGAGACACAAGGACCTGGTGTTTCCTTATAAATGTGGGATAAATGTGGGGACACTGAGAATCTTGCAAACCCCTTTGCAGAGCTGTGGGGTACTGATGGAGCAGTGCTCCAGTGTGCAACAAACAGCCCCAAAAGCAGGAACAACAAAAGAGGGACCACAAAGATCAACGGGAATTATCTCTGGGAATCTGCTCTGCACACTTTACAGCAGGGAGAGCTCAACTCTACTTTTACAAACCAGCCTGGCAGCTGTGCTATTTATATGTTCACCACCAAGCTTTCATTAATTTTAACATGTGTTAATGGACAGCCTGTATTATTTTGGGAGGCTAAACGTGAGATTTATTTAATTTCCTTAAATATCAAATATGGGTCAAGTAAAATAAACCGTGGACTGTATTTTTTTTTTTTTAGGAAAAAAATAGTGTCAGTGTAACAGAATTCAGACAGAGAAATGTCTGATCATATTTACAGCATTTATAGGTTTGGAAATCTCCAAAGAAATCTGAGGAAACCTAAAGGCTGCCTGAGTACATTGAGTGAAATTCTTGGTGATGAATAAATACTCCACAGGTCTTTACAAGAACACACTTTTAACTACATGTAAATATTCCACAATCTTTCAGAAAATCTCCAATTTAAAGGTGATGCTTAAAACAGGTTCTTTCTTTTTTTTTTAAATAATAATTTCTTAAAATGTCATTTGCAGATCCTGTAATTTCTCTCAGATTTCTTCCATTTGCTAAAAACACCAGTGTTTCCAAACAGTCATACAAAGACTTTGGAAACAGAGTCCTTGTGTTGTTCAAAAGAAGTTCTCAAATAAGAACTACATGGACCTAAATCAAATTGCAGCTACAAGCAACCTTATTTCTCACCTCATCTTGCTTCTTAGGATTTAATGGAAAACTGGTATAAAGTGTGGCAACAGAAAAAAAATACCCGCCACAAAAAATAAATCTGTCAGACTTGGGAAAATCCATTCATCAAAGGAGGGAAAAATACAATGAAATCACGAGAAGTTTATGGAATAAATCTGTAACTGATTTGGTTATAATATTTAATCTCCTTCTGCTACCTTGTAGTGTGAGGCTGTTTTCGCCCGGCATAGCTTGAACATGACAATGGGATTTTAGTACCAAATTTATAACTTAATCTGGATATTGCCGGTGTGGTGGGACAAAGCCAGTGTTTCTTGAGTGTTTTTGATTCTGGCCAGAGGGACAGATGCTCGGGGAGGTGAACCAGACAGATTTTGACTGGTAACACATGACGTTGTAGAAGCACCATTGATTTACACCACTGAGGAGCCTGGCTCTAATCTGTGCTGGAAAGGGCACCTTCAAAGCAAAAACGGCCCCGGGTTGCAGTTAAATAAAACTCTGTTCTGTCCAGAGAGCCAGGCTCTGGGATCACAGGTTTGCAGTAAACGAGAAAAAGGGCCAGGAGAAACACCCTTTAGCACAATAAATCCCTTTGCCTCACACCCCACGACAGCGATGCCGAGCTCGCTGGCACCCCAGGCTTCAAAGGGAGCAGAGGGGCGGCTGTGACGGAGCTGACCTTGCACAGAGGGTTGTTTATTGGCACAAAACTGTGCCCTCCTGCAGCCACCTGGGTCAAACAGCTCCTGTCGGGGCCCAGAAACTGCGGGAAGCTGGAGAGCCCCTGAGAGGGCTGCAGCGCCCGTCCGGAGATTTGACTTTCTTGAGTGACAGCTTGATGAACTCAGGCATGGGGAGTTGGGCCTTTGAAGAAGCAATTATGCTGCTAGTCGAGAAAAAAACAGCTCTGGATTGTGCTGTGCATGTTTACACGATGCCAAAGGGACGGGCAGGCGCTCCTTGGGACGGGTGCCACAACAGGGAGGACGCATTTCAAAGAGTTATTTATTCACCGGAGATCCTGAGAGGATGTTTGTTGGATCATGCAGGAGAGTGGAAGCTCCTGAAATCCAGGATGCCGTAAGTTCAAGTAGGAGCAGGCAGCAGATTTATCTCTCTGGGCTGCTGGGAGCTTGTCAAGTGCCATAATTACCATTTGTTCTCATCCCACCCGTGACTCCTCTGTGGCAGTGACCTTTGGAACAGCACTGGTGGTGATTATTCATGTCATGGAAACGACATATGCTGGCACAGTCATCCTTCCCCAGTTTTTAATTCACCGGTTTCTCAATGGGTTTTGCAAAAGCAAAGGGAATGGGAAGGAAAATGATCAGTGCTGAGCAAGCCAAGGCGTTTGTCTGGCATTTATTCCTTGATGAGGAAGAATGAGAGTCTCTGGATAGAGTCTGCACAGCAGCACCCACTGTGCTGCCTGGGTACCCAGCCTGGCCCGTCCCCTGGGATGCTGATGGCTGCCACTGCTCCTCAGGACATCATTCAGCACAAAACCAGTAAAAAAGTGCATATGTGGCTATTGTTAGAACAAAGCATCCACCTTCTGCCTTCCTGTGCTTGCCCCGAGGTGGGTAGGGGGCTTGCCCTTCCTGTGCCTCCCCTGCGCCAGCCCCTTGCCTGCAGCTTGCTGCTCGAACCCCTTTGTTTTGTCTGCTCCCTGATAAAGGCCTGCATTAGTGCACTGCGTTGTTTTAATTCCAGCCACCAGCCAGATAAGGCTATCAGCACATCACAACTTTTGCTGGGGATAATCTGCTGGGGCTCTTGTGAAAGGAATGCTCTGCCACGCCAGGGGGGCCGTGCTGGGTGTACCCAAGGGATGCTCATCACCCACGGCCTTGCTGCACAACCTGAAGCAAATCTCTCTTTTCCCATTTGACGCCATCTGTCTGCATATTTTTGAGAGTAAAACTGAGTTTTAATCCAGATTGACAGGCACTAAGCATGAGGCTGGACCATGACTGAATCTCTGCTGGCTACTGTAATCTAAATCACACTGTAATGGACAATATGTTGTCTTATATCAAACTTGTAGGCAAATATTTGTGTGTAGATAAGCTGACATTTTGCTTAGTATATGCACTCTAATTTCCAATAAAACCTCCAATAAAGAATTACAAAGCAAATTTATTGCTTTGCTTCAAAGCAAGGACATGGTGCCACTTTGAAGGGGTATTTGAAGTGTTAAATCCATTTCTATGATGCTTTAATACATTTTCTGTAAATTTCTTTTTTTTAAAGTTATTTTAATATTATTGTGCCACTCTGTTAAAAGGCCATAAAATATTTTAAAGAGCGATAAAAGTAAACACAAATGCTAGAAAGCCCATTCTTCTCTCTCCAGCCCACTGAGAGAGGAAGAGACAGAGGATTTAGGCATAACAAAATTCATGGCAGCTGTGTAAATAAAATAAAAGAGCACACTGTTTTTCTGTTGATGATGATTCTTAACATCTTGCTATTAAGCAGGAGCCCAAGGCAAGCCACGGGAAGGAAGCAGAAAACACCGAAGGAGAGCATGCGAAGGAGGGCAGGCTTTGCATCCTTCCTGAAAATGGGAATTGAAATAAAGGAACAACAGAGGAAGCTTTCCAAGGCAAAGCCTTCATCCAGCAGACTTCACCTGCTGCAGGCATGAACCAGCTGAAGGATGTTATTACAACCAGCCTTAATAAGGATGTGCTCCTTGCCAAGCCAGAGTGGGCTTTGGTAGGACTGACCCCCCTGGGACAACCTCCCTCCTCCTGCCTGGCTTTCATTTGCTTTCTGCAAAGTTTAGCTCTGTGTGAGGTACCTGCTTATGGTTCACTGAAGTTTTAGAAAAGAGGGTTTAAGGAAGATGTAACTCGATAAACTACATGGTTCTTCTCAGCCCACCCATGAATTTCGCTTGGTGTGGGAAGAGGGAAGCTTGGTCTAGCTGCAAAAATGAAGCTAAAGAAGGATGAAAATGGTCAAAGTCTTTCAAAAATGTGAATAATGACTGTTGATGCTAAGAATAGAGAGACAAAACCCCCTGCCAAAATGGGCTTATCTCAGGGAAATTGGATTCTCAATGTCGATGGTCTCTGCAGAAATTTACAACAGTTCTCATAAAAGAAAGTAATAGATTTTGAGCCAACATCTCTCCTTCCTGTGAAACATTCCTGACAAAAGTGGTTCTTTTATTTCCTAGCCTGGGCCAGTGCCGGGAGCCCAGCACCTTCCCAGGCTGCAGCTGACGGCAAGCAATGGCAGCTCCTGCCAGCTCCCTCGGTCACAGAACCACGGATCCCAGAATCCTTTAGGCTGGGAAAGATCTCCCAGACCATCGAGTCCAACCTTTGACTGATCTCCAGCTTGTCAACCACCCCAGAGCACTGAGTGCCACATCCAGGCATTCCTTGAACACTTCCAGGGATGGGGACTCCACCACCAACCTGGGCAGCCCCTTCCAATGCCTGAACCTTGTTTCAGTGAAGAAATTCTTCCTGATGTTCAACTTGAGCCTTCCCTGGGGCAGCTTGAAGCCATTTCCTCTTGTTCTGTCCCTTGTTCCCTGGGAGACGAGGCTGACCCCCACCTGGCTTCACCCTCCTTCCAGGGAGTTTTGGAGAGTGAAAACGTCCCCCACTGAGCCTCCTTTTCTCCAGGCTAAACAACCCCACGAGCACCGAGGAGCTGACAAAGCCATGGCCAGATCTCAGCCCTCCTGCTTTTAAAAAAAAAAATAGATCTGCCTGGGTTATTCTATTTAGAGCATCTTAAAAATCTAAATTTGTAGCCAGGTCTCCAGGTACAACCTCAGGCCCTGGTTTGCCTCTTAGGATGAGCACAAAGCCCCATAAGACAGCTTATGTTTAGCATTCAGCAATAATTGCACAATAAAACCTCCCAATCTGCCACGTTGGAGTTTCTGGAGACGTCAAGCACATCATGGAGAGGCTGCTTATTTTGCAAGATGCTGCTGCAAACCTTCCTTGCCTTGAAGAGTGTTTCACCAATGACCTCTTACAAATGTGGTGTTTCAGAGGCAACTGGAGGGAGAGAAAAGAAATTTGCCTTCAAAAGCCAGGGTGTAAAAGGGAGGGAGAAGTGATGTTTGGGAAAACTCAGGGGGAAAAAATTTGTGACTAATGATAAAGTTGGTCCAACAGGTAATGAGCACCATAGAGTCTCCTTCAAGAGCCGGAGATCTCCTGGCTTATGTTGGAAAGATTTCCCAGGTAGGGAAGTGCAGCAGGATCCTGCCCTCAACGAGCACCCCAAGCACTGCCCAGCCTGGGGACATCTGAGAAGATGCCATACAGGGACTCTGCCACCCCATTGAACCCCAACCTGTCCCACCCTGGGCAGGGCACCAGGCTCTCCTATCCCTGAGGAGTCTGCTGTGGGCTGTAATCACAGCACGGACCCGTGTGTTCCACAAGCTCTACAGTGTTTTTCTGGAAGTGACTTCATTTGGTCTGAGACCTTCAAGCAGGATTTGGTGGTATTTATTTATTTTTCCCTGTGTTTTTTCGTCCTAGACAACACACACGCAGCTGCAAAGTGCTGATGACTCCCTTTGCTGAGTTTCTCCTGAGAGCCTCTTTTCTGTGGTCTCCATTACAAGGGTCTGGATTCCGCGTTTCCGCCGTCGCGCTGACGAATGGAGTCCCGGCTCCTGGAGCCACTACAATGAGCCTGGGGTGGGAACCACAGCCAAATCCACCGGCACAGCTCGCTGGCCACTGATTTATTTCCCTCGGTGACCTCCACGTGGCTGCGGGCCAGGCGCGAGCCCACGTCCTGCCGGAATCCTGCCGGAATCCTGCTGGAATCCTGCTGGAATCCTGCTGGAATCCTGCACATCGTTTGGGGGCCTTTACTCACGGTTTACTGACGGTGCTCTCCGAGTCCTCAGCTGAGTCTCCAGGAGGGAGAGGCTTTCGTTGTGCTCAGCGGGAATTTGGCCACGGCTTTCCGGAAGGATGGGAATACCGAAAATCCTGACGTCCTCCAAGTTACTCACTCCGGTGTGTCTGCAAGGGCTGCGTGTGGAAAATTATTCGTCATTTCCTTGCAGACACAATTTTCAAAGGAGAGATAGATCACTCTGGCAAGAGTGCAGCACCGTGATTTAAGGGTTTATTTATCTCTCAGCCCAGCTCTGCTGCTTAAGTACACTAATTTAGTCATGTCCCTTCTTTCTTTCCTTTTTTGTTAAGAAGGAACACAGTCCTGGTTTAATAAGGCTTGTTCATGGAAAAAGATCCACTGACATGAATGAACCCTGGCTACCAAGGGAAATGAGGATTTGTAGTGCTCAGAGCTTCATCCAGAGGGATGCAGTCATTTGGAAACCTAGAGTGACTCCAGCAGCAAGAGAGATTTAGGGATGAGAATTCATCAAAATGTTTCACTAGTGAGACACAGTCATAGCGTTGGGGTGTAGAGGTGTTGGAGGCGAGCACTACTCTGGGAGAAGTTTTCTGGGGTAAAGAAACCATGAAAATTGTTCTCCTCACTCCTGTTAGGGGAATAAGTAGACAAAAGGGATATGAACAGGGTTTATTTTTAAGGTTTCAAACCAACCTAAACCTTATCATCCATCCTGATAATGGGCATCTCTTGGCACCCCTTATGCCCAGCCAGCCCGGTGGTTTCAACCTCTAAACCCGAGGGCACAAGCACACTTAAATTTCCATTTAATTTCATTATGTTCTGAGCACTAAGAGCTTTCTCTCATTTTGCTCTTATTTTATAAAGAGAGGCAAAACACTTCATTTTCTGTGTTTTATAAGCATCAAAATTACAAGGGGCCTGACCTTGTGGAGGCTTGAGGGCACTTGGCTTTGCTGGAGTTTGGCCCCGACATGTACATAGAGCCCAAAGTTTGCTTTGAATAGAAGTTGAAGTGCCTGTAAGTTCTGGCTGCAGAAAAACCATGGATGTAGTCAGACCTCTTGCAGGAGAAGTCAAATTACATCTTTGGAATGGGAACCAGACATTTGAGAGCTGAGACAGAAACTCATTAGAAATAAAGACAGAAGACCATGAAGTCCAGGACTGTGACTGAAAGAAGTTAAATAACCTCCTGAAGCTTTGACAGGCCAGCAACCTCCTCCACCAAAACATTTTAGATGTCTCTTCACAAAATAAAAAAAATGTGCATTTGAGGGCTTGAGAGAGGTCTGCCTTCAGGAATCCCTTTGTCCATTTGCCCAAAAGTCTTAGTATCAGTTACAGCCTCTGAAACACTCAAAGCTTTCTGGGGTCTCTTGGCCAGCAGATTCCCTCTCTCTGCTTCCAAGGATTACTTTTTCCCCATTAGAATACAAATTTTGGACAATTTCCCTCTCATCATGCACAAGCGTAACAGATGATCTCTCACTGAATTATTTTAGAAATGCATTTATGGAGTCTGTTGTCTGGGATATAGAAGCTCCATCTTTCCTACACTATATATTATCAAATAATAATAACAGGGTCCAAAGCATGGAAGACTGACTTTGCAAAAGAGAAAAACCCTCTGTGGGTCAACCCAGACACTGTGGAGCATCTGCACTGGGCTTTGTGTCTCTCAAGGGCCTCTTGCACGTGGAGGACAGAAAGCTGCTACTGACACCAGCTGAGGGAGCTGCTACCAGAGCTCAGGTGACAACAGCTCACACCTTTTGGTGACAAAGATCCCAGGTCTGCTTGGGATCTGTGGGTCCCATGGTGCCTGCTGGCCTGGTGACACCTTTGGAAAAGGAATGGCTTTCAGCAAAAAGATGTGATGGAAGAGAAGGGCCTTGGCTGCGTTGTGCTCACCCTCTGCTCTCTGGATGCTCAGCTTGGCTGAGTCCTGGCTCCTCGCTGGGAGCTGACCTGAGCATGGGCTGTCTCCCCCATTTCCTTGGGAAAGAAGGGGCCAGTGGGACATTTCATGAGGTCCCTTGGCACAGACAAGCTTCAGACACGGGCTAGGGCCCTCGCCATGCTGAGTCATTGCTGTCATCTGTGTCATCGGTTGTTCTGGAATCAGAGACGGGAAAGTCGTTACGGGGATTTATTTACAAAGAAAACAAAAAGAAATCACAACCCTGGTGCTGTACAATGGGCAGCATGGAAAATACACTGCCCTGAGCCAACTGAATATTTGAGCTGATATTTAGTGTTCTCTTTGTGCATAAAATGGTGCATGTTCAGGCATCTGGCCCTGGCCACTGAGCAGCTTGGGCAATTCAGCCCCCAGCACTGCTCAGGACATTCTTTTGGGTTTACAAGGAATCTTTATTGAGGCAGTACACAATGATAAGCATTAATAGAAAGGGCATTCCTCTCCCATAGCTTTAAGGAGAAGCCATTAATTGCCTTTGCAGAAATGTGTGCAATGTGAATTCCTGGAAGGGTGGGGCTGGAGGGAGAAAGGACTGAGAGATGAAAACCTGGGGGAACGGTGTCAAAAATAAAATGTAAGCTGTACATTGCACTGTGCAGATTTAGAGAAATATTGTGTCTTGGGGGAAAAAAGAGCTGATCAGCCACGAATAGTATCCAACTTGATCATCCTGTCCCCAGCTACTGTCCAATGTGCTGCTGCCATGGTCAATCTGTTTTCTTCCCTACTTCTTGTCCCCTGTGGTGTCCCAGTCTGGTCCCGTGGGTCTCACCCCGTCTGTCAGCTCCTGCCCTCTCCTGTTGGGTGGCTTGAGGTTGACCATAACCATGATGGGCAGGGAGCACATGGAGAACCAGGAAATGCTGGCAAACTTGGTGTGGTGGGAACGGGAGCATTGTCCCTGCATCAATTTGCTGCTCTTGCAAGGAAAACCACTTCTGCAGTGGTTTTGTGTGTCCTGAGTGCTGGTCCTGAAGCACTGATGCACTGCCATGCACAGGGTTAATCCCAGGCTGTGGATGTAAGGATGAGTGCTCCAAAACTCCTTACCACCACCCTGGGACAGCCACTCCGTGGGGCAGGAAGGGAAGAGAGGAGCTGGAGATGTGAGCAATCAGAAAGGCAATTAACCAGTGCCTCAGATAAGAGTAAAATATTCCATCTGCCTTTGTTTTAATGGCATTGATCTAAAGCAGAGACGCAACGATTTCCAGTGCACAAGTTTATGATCTGTGTTTGCTGGTGGGAATGGCTCTCTGTCCTTGGGAGTGGGAGCGCTCCACGTTGGTGCAGTTTATCTTCTGGTGAGTCAAGGACTTCAAGGGGATCGCTTTAACGAGGGGTTAGCAAACTTCACAGTTGTCTGCGATATTTTATTGGAGGTTGGGGAGGCTCTGCTCAAACATCTGTTCAGGAGAACAAACAAACAGCCCCGCCACGTCAGTTATAGCTGAGCCACAGGGTTTGGGAAGGAGGTGATCGATGGGCTTCAATTTCAGACCCAGCCTGGCTCCTGGGGTGTGTCTTATAAGGCAACTGAGAGGATGAGGAGCGTGCAAAGCCACCCCAGGATCGAGTCCTGGCCCTCTCCATTGCATTCATACTTTAATATCTCATCCCAGAGGGGAGATGTGGTCAGTGGTGGTTGTTTTTCAGAATAAACATTCTGGGTTGGGAGCAATGATTAATACAGCAGAGATCTGGGAAAATATACCTCTGTAAACAACAATGTTTTATAGCTGTGAAAGGAACTGTGTGTACCTCTGCCTGTATCCGAGTGTAGCCTCCTCGCAGAAACAAATCAACAGGGAATTTCCTCGCTTGGAGGAAAATGTTCAGTAGGCTTCATTTGGACAATAAATTTCACATAATCCATATTTTCCTGGAATGAAGAGACAGAATGTGGACTGTGGTAGGAAATGAAATGCAAGAGGAATCAAAGCAGGAGGCAGTGAGATTTCTTATGTGGACAACTTAATGAAATACATTAGGAAACCTTAACTTTGCTATCAGTCACAGAAGAGAGAGTTTAAAACACAGACCCTGCCTGCCACAAATTTCCAATGCGATGTTGTTGTAAGGATGTTGGGCAAATACATCTATATCTGTCTATCTCTCTCTATATATATCCCTCTCCACAGAAATACAGACATTTGACACTGAAAAAATGTGTGTCATACAAAAGAAACAGTGAAGCACGCAGGGTGCAGAGGCACTGGTGATGTTATCTCTTCCCCAAGTGCCAGCCCTGCCAGCAGCTGGGAACACGAGCTCCGTGGGGGTTTGAGGTCAACAGAAGAAGCCCATATGGGCAGCCTAATAGCACAGTATGGGCAGGAATGGTTTTCACTGTACAAAGGGCAATTTCATGGTCATCTCCCTTGGAGAGCTGGTGGGAGTTGGGAGCTGAACTGCTATTTGTGTGTTTGAAAACCTCTCCTGTAATGTTTAGACAGAATGGTGACAGGCTTTTATAAAAACACCCCAAAACAGGCACCTGTATTTCTCTTTGCAAGAGTGACTTTGCTCACTGCCCTAGAGAAACCAGGCATGCAAGGTCCTTTTTTTTTGTAGTTATTCTCTCTTTCAATAGATTTCGTAACATGTAGGAATCTTATTTATTTACAGAATCAGAGAATCTCCTGTGTTGGAAGGGAGCCACAAGGATCTCAAATCCAACTCTGAAGGGGATGGCCCATATAGGGATCAAACCCACAACCTTGGTGCTATTATCACCATGCTCTTAACCAACTTATTCTAGGTATGTTGTTTTGCAATTAAAACAATTTTTTTCCTTTAAAAAGACTGTCTCTTCTGGAGAAAAAGTAGGCTTTTTTTCCTAAGGAACAACAAGGCTTGTGATGTGGCATCATTTCCTCCAGGAAATATTGGGGCTGATTCCTCCTTCTGGTTGCCTCTGGTGCCAGGGGTCTCCTGCAGTTCCCCAGTGCATGACTTTCCACAGTGCTCAAAGACATGAAGGTCTGTAAATCCTGGAAAGGAGGAGGAAGAGAAGGAGGAGGAAAAGGTGATAATCATCCTTGCAGGGTGAGCGTCAACCCCATGGTTTTAAATGACTCTCTCAAATATTTCTGAAAGTTTAACAATTGGCTTAATAAGAGGAAGTTGGGAGCTGGCAAATTACCATTCCTATAATCAGAACAGGAGGCTGAGTTAAGGAGCTATGTTTTGGCTGTGACAGCTAATTTCCACGTCTCATTAAAGCAACGTGGCTCATTCATTTATGTTTAAGGCTGTGTTTCTTTGAAAGGATAATAGAGTAGATGCCCCCTTTTATTAGACATCAATCTATTTTGTCTGAGCCGTTTGTATGGAGGAAGCTGGGTAAGCACAGCACCAGAGCTGTGTCCCTCTGATACCAGTCTGTTACTGGAAAAGACAGGGAACACGTCACTTCCACGGTGTCTGGGCTCAGCTCCGACTCGGCACAGGGACTGTCCCAGGAGCAGTTTCACGTCTCTGCATTGTTTTTTTTTTCCCAAAAATGATGTGGGTGAGAAGGCACCAAAAGCATAAATAGGTGCTCATGGTGTCAGGGTCCAGGCAGGTACCTGAGCACTGCACCTGGTCCATCTCCAGCCCCTGTCCCATCTGTGCAGAGCGACCTTTTGTGACCAATGACACAAATAATAATGTCAGTCATAGAATCAAGAGTCCTAGAATGGTTTGGGTTCGAAGGGGCCTTAAAGATCATTCCATCCCACCCCCTGCCATGGGCAGGGACACTTTCCACTATCCCAGGTTGCTCCAAGCCCTGTCCAGCCTGGCCTTGGACACTGCCAGGGATGGGACAGGCACAGTTTCTCTGGGCAACCTGTGCCAGGGCCTTACCACCAGTCCAGTTTTTTCCTATATCTCCAGCAGTTTAAGGGTAATTCACATCTACAGAGTCCTTTCTGCTTTTCTTGATAAAGTCCCTACCTATGAGGGCAAAAGAACTGGTCCTGTGGAAAGAAAACAAAACCAGATCAGATTTCTTAGTGACATTTCCCAACAGCAATCCTCGCCAGTGGAACTCTGTTCTTCCTGCCTGGTGCAGCCTTCCCAGGCAGGGACTGAGAGATGTGGTGGGCAGCAAACGCTCAGCACAGCTCCCAGGGTGTTTTGCAAAGCCAGCTCAGAGGTCTGATCAGAGACACAACAGTGATAAAACAGAAACAAGGGTCACAGCCCGGGTTACCAAAGGTGTGGGTCATCGTCAGCCCGCAGCAACACTTGCACACACTTCTGGGGCACAGCCTTTGAAGGCACAAGGCTGTATTTTGATTGAATTCTGGCTGAATTTTGACGGGATTTTGACTGGAGGCTTCCTCGGTGTGTTTCTCTGCTATGGCCCCAGAATCAATGGTTTGGCCACAAGCCTGTTGCTGCAAAACAGCAGGGCTTAAAGCAGTGCAAACTGCACAGCAGAAAGCTCAAAAAAAAACCCCAGAAAAATTGGTATAATGTTCATCCAAATAGAGGCTTTATCCTTTGAGTTATATGTAAAGATAAGTAAAGACCAAACATGTGCCTTCATCACTTCTATAATATGACCTGAAGCAAAAAAGCTTGGGCTGAGCAATTTAGAAGCAAGGAGAAAATTCAGAAAAAATCAGATTTTCCGGTTTTATATATGAAGTAAAGAGCCTAGAACAGAAGGGAGCTTGGTCTCCGAGGTCCAGCACCTCTTGCTGGATGACAGATTGACTGTCTGTACAACGCCGTAAAATATCCTGTCTGCTTTATCTTGGGTGGAGCAATAAAGGAAGGAAAGTCACAATAGCTCTCCTCCCTTTATCAAAATAGTCTGTGCCTATCTAAGAATCAAGGATAAATTAATCACAGGGCCCCTTTGGGATTTGGGCTGCTGCTGGAAGCCAGCGGGTGACATGGTGAATGTGCATGTTTGAATATCATCCAAGCATTTAACACCCTCCAATTTGGACAGCGTGTCTGCACAGCACTGCTCCAATCACTTCATGTGTAGCCTCATCAAATATGTAAACACTGCATTCTTTTTCGGTTTGAAAGCCTCTCCTTCCTCTCATATCCCTTTTTTACAGCCCTCAGTAAGGCAGAGCCCCAGAGCAGGCAGGGATTATCCGGGGTTATTTGCAGCTGATACCATCTGACCCTGATGCACGATGAAGTTGTAACTTGTGTTCGGTCAAAGGTTAGACTCGATGGTCTTGGAGGTCTTTTCCAACCCTAATGATTCTGTGATTTTATGAACTTGCCCATTGCCTTCTCCAGGGCTCCAGGGAAAGGAGTGGAGGTGGCAAGTCCTGCACTGAAACAGGGACATGCACCCCTGTTCATGGTGAAGGGGTACAGCATCTCCAGAAGGAGGGAGGAAAAAAAAACAAAGCACATTCTCTGGTGATTTATGCAACTGATACGAAATATTTGTTATACATTTCCTTTGGGATGTATTTTGGTTCCAAACCTGTGATACCAGCTGATAATGAGTTACACATTTATTTTGAAACAGCGCAGGCCGACGCTAATTGGAAGCACGTTCTGTTTGACTAAGCAGGTACAAGAACTCTGAAATATTCACTGCCATTCCACAGGCTTCTGCAATGGTATTAATCAAAGCACTTTTTCTAAGCTAAGAAAAAGTCAACGCAAAAGTGATCAGGTATGACACAGGGTAAAGCAACAATCAACCAGGACCTGCCAGGGAGATCTTTCTTTTCTAGGACTGTTATGTTTTCATAAAAAAAAATCGAAAAGCTTTCAACTGGGACTAGTAAATTTTTCATTGCCAGATGAAAACTTCTAGTGATTTCAGGAAATGTCAGGTTCTTTCCCCCACAGAAAGCAGGCCTTGCTTTTGGAAAAAAAATTTGAAAAGAAAGAAAAAAGGATGATTTACATTATAACCCTGGCTGGAAATTTGTGACTATTTCTTATGCCTGTTCTTTCTGGATTCTTTAGCAGTCATGGTGCATCCACATAAACTCATGCTGTGGCCCAGTGACAACTGAGATGCAGAAATGGGGATACAACCAAGCTCTGGCAGCTGCTGTTGCAAAACCACAGCAGCTGAAAGCCCGAAAACGCTGTTTTTCTTCATCATCATCATCATTATCATCATCATCATTTGCATTGCATTACCTTGCATAATCACACAAATGAGGCTGAGACTACAAACTGCAACATGTGAGTAGCCTATTCTATCTCTTGGGACAGGATTTGATATTATCTAAAGCAGGTCTGTAGTCATAGTCATTATCTAGAAAAATAATTAACACTCATGGCCAGGAAAGTGACACACAGGGACAGCCCTTGGGGTGGCACAGTAAGTGTAGAAAACTGTGACAGCACTGTGCTAAAAGGATACTCAGCTCTTGAAGTTTTAAAGCCTTGAGAATCCAGATTTTTAAAGAAAGCAGAGGGATCTGCCTTTTATCATTCTGCTATTTATATAGATAAATGGACAAAAATTATATACATGAGTGTGGAGGATGTAGGAAGCTTTTCCATGGTGAAAATGGATTCAGAGAACTACTTGATAAACATTGCTGCAGGCAGCAACAGCTGCACAGAAAATCAGGTTTGCATGATGAAGGAGAGGAAATGGGCAGAATAAGACTTTTGCTGGCAGAACTTACAATCACATCCCTGACTGATATTCATGTCCAAGCTGTTCATGTCCATTGAAGTTACCCATTCCTGTCACAGAAATGTGGCTTTTGTGGTGGCATTCCATGTGGGGAATCATCTGCTCATTTCAAAGCTACAGCTGGGTTTTTCCTATTGCCACATCTTGCCGAATACTTGCGGAGAAAAAAGTAAAAGGATGTTCCCAAACAGATTTATCTAAATTTTTCAGGTGTTAGACAATGTTTCCTTCTCCAGATATAAGAAAAATATGTGGTGGTTTCTCTTCTTTGCTCCTGCAGGAAAAGGGTTCAGCAAAGTTTCACTCCAGCAGGAAACTTTCCTACCTGTCTAAGTCACAAAAAGGGCCTTTCCCTCTACTGTGAGAAGAATTTAATAAACCAGTGGAACCTTTAACCACACAGATTGGAGGAAGAAGCCAGAAAAGAGGGACTTAAGGGGGAACCAGGGCAGGATTTGCTGGCACAAACAGGCATGCAGGGATATTAAGTAAACAGGGAAAAAACTATGCAGAAGCATAATTAGGTCCTGCATGGATCTATGGCCAGGGATCCACTGACTGTCAAAAATCCAGGTTCCTTGGTACTGCTGGGCTGGCTCCAAGCCTTGGAGAAACACAGAGAGATCTCCAGCGAGGGAAATTTCCACGAAACAGCCTTGTGAGGACATCCTGCGCTGGCTCCACCACATTTTTTTCCAAGAAAAGCAGCCAGCAGCCCAAACCGAACGCCAAAAAACGTAGACCTCAGAAACGTAAATAAAAACAAGCAGGAGAAAGAAGCCTTCGGAAATTTGGGGAAAGCAGGGAGAGGAGCAGCCCAGTGGAAGGCACCACAGGACTTGAAGAAGCCCAGTCTGTTATTTGTTCCTTGCACCAGAGTAAATGCAATGAAACTGTCCCTAGGAGCAAGGTATTTGGCTGGCACAACAATGTTCCTGTCTGCCAAAATGGGAGGCTTCGTGTGGGCTTCACCACCAGACAGGAGGAACTTTCCAGTTGAAAGCAAACTGGGAGATTGTCCATGATGGTGGAAGTACTTCCCGAAGAAACAAGGCATTGTGCACCCCCAGTTCCTTGGGTGATGGATGCAAGTCCATGGGATATAGTGTTTGTTTCCAGACACCACACGAAGACACCTCAAACACAGGGACCTCTCGATGTCACACACGTGGCAGTGAACGCACAACTGGACGTGCAGCTGACATCAGAACAGAGCAGCCTCCAAGAAAAGCAGCACAGGCTCAAGCACTGTGCCTTTAAATAATAACTTCTTCTCTACCAGATGATTTTAATAAGCCCAGGCACATGTGTTGTAACCCCTTGATGCAGTACAATATGAATAACCAAATAAAAGATCTCTCCAGATTTTAAGATTTACTGTTTGAGATGGGAAGAGGCCAACCAGATGACATCATTATATTTCAAATGTGAAATACTGCCAAGTTTGGTAATTCTAAACTAGAGAAATTGATCCTCTATGTTTTTGCAGAAAAATGATTTTTGGATTTGGGGGTGATTTTTTCTCTTGTTATTTATGTAACGATAACATTCATGTTGAGCAAACTTGAATCTGACTTAAAACTAAAGCCAGAGTACCTTATCTTACAGATTATTTATTTTCAGCTATCTGCTTAGCTGGACATAATTGAGTTTGACAATTTATGGGTTAAAGAGTCAATGGATTGTGTTGGATAATTCACAAAGAGCCAATTTCTAGCTGAGGCAAAACCATCCTTGGCTTAGGTGGGAGTCTGCCTGATGAGGATGTCAGGATCTTGGTCCCTGTCTGGAAGACGCTGCTTTGTTTGTCTCTAAGGAACTGAAATCCATACATACGTAGCAAAAAAACCCTTTTCATCTAAGACATCTGGATTTCTGGGGGGATGAAGCCATGATAATACTATATCACATCAACATGCCATCTTTCTTCAGGGAGTCTGCAGCTTCTCATGTCTCGTGGCCATTTCAAACACCCCCTTAAACGAGGTCCCCTGAATGCTGTTCAGCCACTGCAGAGCTGCACACATCGAGCCCCCACAAGGTTAAGCCACTTGCCCAAGACTGCAAAGTGATTCACAGGCAGAGCTGAAACAGAAAACCACAAAGCTCTTTTCCCACACCCCTGCACACCACTGCTTTTAGACTGTTTGTTGATGATGTGAATAATAACAGTTGCAAAGTTTTGTACTGCAGACAACTCCAGTGACTGTTTTTCTTTTTTTTCTTTTAAATCATATACTTAAAATCTTTTCCACGGCAGCAAAGGATTCTGAAATTTCGTGTCACAGCAATGCTTGCAGACAAATCCGTACCCTGAGGGCCAGGAAAATATTCTATTTTTACAGCACACATAAGTATATTTATTAAAGCAGCCATATATACATGGAATTATGTTGGATCTGTTTTCTTCAGAGAGGAAGCTCCAAGTGAAACTCGCATGGTTCACCCATCACAACAAAACAGGTCCTTCTTAAATCTCAGTGCTGTGACTGCCTTGGTGCATTATATGCCATGTCTGACCCTTAAATCCCAATCCTCCATCCTGGCTGCCAATCCAGGAGGTTGGACACACCAGCTCCTGCTCATCCCAAAATCCTGCACAGATGGTTTTCCTTGCTGACATCCATTGGCGAGGGCTAAATCTCCCGGTGGTGGAAAATGGTTACCTCAGCCCTGAGGAAGAGTTGGTCTGAGGTGACCTTCTCTGGCAGGACCCTGAACTCCATCCCATCACGGACAGGGGGATAAGTTCCTGGTGGACGTGGCGCTGGGAAGAGCGCCGGGAGCGTGCCCGCAGCTTGGAAGCAGCAGCAGAAGCAGAGGACGAGGCCAGAATAAGCACAGGAACTGAGAAGCTCCAGAGGGAAGTTTTTGGGGCCAAGAGCTGGTTGGGAACGGCACTTGGCTCCTGGAAGCAGAGGAGCCTTTCCGGCTCTTTGATTCCTGGTGTGCGGAGGGGAGCGGGACTTCAGAGCTTCTCGTGGAAGAAGTGGCCCCCACCACCCCAGCTCCCATTCCAGGGAGGCATTCCTCTTCCCACCAGCCAAACAGGGAAAGAAAGGAGTGGGGAGAGAAAACAAGAAGTGCTAAGCCCAGAATTTTGGCGAGCTGCTTCAGCCAAAAAAAAAAAGTTTGAAAGCCTCTCTGGTTACAGCGAAAACCACGGCTGGAACCGTGGGCGAGTTCAAACCCGGGAAGGTTTTTGCAAGACCAGTTTTGAGGGGGTTTGGGGTGGTGCAGTTCACACACCTCAGGGACCAGTGCCTGGGAAGGAGCTGGGCCAGTTTTAGTCACGCTGGCTGGTATGGAGACATCCAGGGAATCTTGTGTGGTGCTGCTTTATGCTCTTAGATCCTCTCAATCTTAAAAGCTGATTTAACAGAAGCTCATAACTCAGGGAGTTTTGGTGGCCCAAAAACCTTGCTGTTGTCAAAACCATTCTTAAGGGTAAGGCTCAGGAATGCCCAGCTCTTGGGCATGGAAAGAAACACAAATATTTGCTGCTTTTTTTGAATATGCGTTTTTTTCTGCCCAGATACACACACGTGTTCCACAGATCTCATAGTGGATGGAGGTTTGGGATGGGAGAAGCAGAAAAATCTCTGTTCCTGCACTCCTGGTGCACTCCCAGGTCTTCTGCCAGTCAAATTGTTGGTAAATATGGGAATCTGGCAGGTTCACCCACTGCCACATGCCTTAACCAGAGAGTGTAAAGGCAATTAGGCACTTCACAGCACTCAGAATCCACTGCTGGCTTGGCAGGAAGGTCCCCGTGAGGCAAAAGAGTGAGGAATACATAAAATCCTGAATTCACACATCCAAATGAACTGGAACACAACCCCAGAAAGTAGAAACTAAAGAATTAAAACACAACATTTAGTAAAAGGTCAAAAAAAAAAAAAAACCAACATTAAGAGACATTAGGGACATGTTCTCTCCCACAGCGTATTTTCTTTATTTTGGATGTATGGAGGAAAGAGGCCAGGTTTGCTGGCATGGAATGCCACACTGGGAAAGGCCATCCCACTGGGAAAGATCCTCCCAGTGAGGGGCAGATGAAGGAGCTAAAGCAAAGCCCTCAGAGAAATCATTGTTCTTTTCCAATAGCAGGGCCTTTATTTGTCCTCCTTGTACCCAGACATGGATCCCAGTGCACTCCATGGAAATCAAGATGTTGCCTTCAAGTGCTGCCCAGACCAAAACACAGCAGGGAAGATGAAGGAAAGACAACCCTGCATCCCAAGCCAAAGTCCTCATGCACCTAAATTCTGTCTGTGCCACAAAGGGAGAGTAAATCTCAGGATAAATGAGGGACCACCGTGCCAGGGTGTTCACAGCCGGGAGGATGCTCCCATTTACCACTGCATTTTTGTTTATGACAACTTTCAGATTAATTTTATTTTGCAAATAATCATGGCTGGATGCCCAACTTTTAACTTGGGTCGGGTGGCATTTTGCATTTCAGCAGAAGCCTTGTGTTTCGTGGTGTCCAACTAAAACATGTAATGTGGTCAGAAATGTGTTTTCCCTGTTTTAAGAGGAGCAGCAGAAGGAAACTTGGAGAAGCTTCTGTTCCCTTTTTTTCCCCGCTCTACTGGATGACTTAGAAAATGAAAGAGAATCAGTTTCTGTGTGAATGTATCCCTTTGGACTATTTTTGAAACACAATATTTAGAGCAGTGAAAAGGATGGACTTTTTATTTGAATTTGGCTGCCAAACCAGACAAATAAGGAAAAAAAGTTCATTTCGGATTGACTAATATACTTTGTACGACTGCAAATTAATGATTCTGTTTCATTTTCACATTTGGATTGTTATTTTCTTAGCCTTTGGAAAAGAGCTGCGGTTGTTTGTTCAGGGGGGAAAAAAAATCTCCAAAAGGAGTAGGGAAAGAAGTGTACTTAAACAAAGCAAATGTAATATATGAAAGTTATTTCACTTCCTCCCTGGTTTGCAGGTGGAACTACCTGGAAGTTGCCTGACTAATTTATCATCTCAAAAGAATATTTTAGCAAATTTTCTCCTCAGACAAAACTCCAGTAAATTTCCAGTAATGAGAAGATGGATGTGGTGTTGTTTTCCAGATAAATGTCCCGTTTTAGGATTAATGGGATAACACAAAACAATTTTTCAGTGTTTCCTTAACTAGTGATGTCAAAATATTGAAACCACACATTCAGGGCTGGGTAGTGAACCTCCAGCAAAATCTCACCAGCTTGAAACAAAAACACAGCCAGAGTGCAAAACCTTTCTGAAATTCAATTTCCTTTTTGGGGCACTCACAAATCAGCCACAGATGCAGCCACGTCTCCTCATCTTTCAGGTGTGGAGCCGTGTGTGACAGCAGTGGACATTCACAGCCCACCTTGGCTGCAAAGAAGTCCAGCACCTGAGGCTCAGCAGCATCATCTGCTGCTCTTGTTCTTCCTGCTGTTGTCCAAGCAGTGCATTTTGGAAAAATAAGGGGAAAATTGTATAGAATCTTCTTGAAATAAAATAATGGTGTGCATTGAACCCCAGCTTGCCAAAGAAGGATTTCTTGGAGGTCCCTGACCCAAGCCATGCCCCAGCTGCCTCTTACTTTTCTGTCAAGACATCACAGCCCAGAGTAAAATATTCTGTACCCTCTACATCAAGGTGCTTAGGAGAAAGAATGAGCCCTTTGGACATTTTCAAGCTGTTAGAATAGGATTTGGGGAAGCAGGGCGGGCTTTTGATGAAGCAACCCCCATCATCAGGGGACTGCACTTGAGGAATAAAAACAGCAGAAACACTTCTCCAAATTGTCTCCATTCCAGCACCCCGGCCCCTGTCAAAGCACCAATATTCTGGAACATCATCTGCTCGCGTGAGGTTCGAGTTAAATCTTTCCAACACGTTCTTCCTGTCAGCAGTTGCACACAGCCAGAAATGAATATCTAGAGAGTGCACGAGAAGAAGCTAACCACAATTGGTGTTAATTTGGAGGTGTTAGATTTTAGGGTCCATGAGATTAAACTCCCCTAAATGGACCTCAGTTGTGGCACCAAGTCAAAGGCAGCACTTTGTGTGAGGTGTGTGAACTTGAGGAATTTGAACCAAGAGTCACGAAGACACTAAGACACACAAAACCCCACATAAATGGCTAAAATAATTTTTTAAAATCCCTCCTCTTTTTCCACATTATTTCAGCGAGTATTTTAATGGAATTTTGGATTACATTCAGCTAATGCTTGGAAAGGCTTTTGGATGTTTTACTGTCTTAACCATATGTCAGTACTTCAGTCCTTCTCTGTTAGATTCAGGTTGTCTACAAACCAGTAAAAAGTCCAATCAAGCATGTCCAGAAAGGGACAAACCCAGCAGTATGTGACCATCATAGTCCCTTTTTAGCTCCTTTTTTTATTTTAACTTCCTGGTGTGCTAATACAATTACTGTCCATGGACACGGAGCCTTTATTTTAGGGAAATCTTGGAATGGATTGAAAACACAGTCCTCATCTCCTCCCTGAGAAAACATTTATGCTTATTTTATGGTTGGGTAGTTGCTCAAATGCCCATGCAATGCATCCAAGGGGGATGGTGTGTGGGAAGAGCAAGCCCAGCTGCTCGAGGAAATTCTCCCTGTGCAGATTGTTATGGAGGGGTGGCAGAAATGCACAGCCCTCACCTCCCCCAAAGGGGCTTTTCAGTTTGGAAAAGAAGAAGAGGCTCCCCTCGATTTTTTTTTTTTTTTTTGTGTGTGTGTGTCTTCCTGGAGGATCCTGGCACAGCTTTCCTTCTCTTTACCTCTCCTTTTCAATTTACAATAAATTAATACAGCTACTATTATTATTAAAATGATGTTTGAGTAGCCCAGGGAGGCTTTTTAGAGGAGCTGGCGACATCCTGAGTCTCACACAACCTTTTACCCTCACATCTGTGCGTTTTCATCGGCCGAACTGGGAGTGAGTGGAAAGACTCACACAGTTACAAGCTTTTATGTATGAAACGACCCACGCTGGTGAGTGCTGTGCCAATTAGCTGAGGCACAGCACGGTGGTTCCAGCTCATCCACACAGCACATGGCACTTCATCCTCTCAGCCCTTCCCCTCTAATCAGGGTGTGTGATTTGGCCACAGAGTTTGGTCACAATTTGTAAACGGAACACGCTGGGACGTGAAATCTGGTTGCGATCTTCCCACGTGATTTTGGGGGCAAAACATTTCTCTCTTAAGCAAGGGGATGAGGTGAAATTTTTCTGTCAGGTCCTGAATATCTAAAGACCTTTGTGTGTGCAGTGAACCCAGCAGCACCATGCTGGGGAGGGCCCAAGCCCATCTACCTTGGGATTAATGGCAAAGAATTCCAGGGTCAATGCACTGCATCCAATTTTAACCGAAACACCTCCAGGCTGCTTTGCTCCTCCCCATGGAGCAGTCGGCATCTGCTTTGCTAAAGGTCCCATGCAGTTCCCTCTCTCAGAAATGTGCAATAAAAAAATAGTAATTCCCTCACTAAATAAAAATATTGATGGATCTCCTGCACTTCCATAGGATCTCTGTCCTTGAACTGCCCCCTGGTTGCTACTGTTCATCTGACACTTCCTCGTGGGCTTGTGGAACACCTTTGCTTGTCACTGCCTGTCCTCAGACACACCATCTCTGAGGATGACACCATCTCTGAGGATGACACCATCAGGATGCTCACCCTTGGCTGCTGGAAGGGGCTGGAAAGGGTTCAGCTGCTTCCTGCAGGGTTACCACTCCATCAGCAGGAAGCGTGATGTGAGACGTATTCCAGAGCAACGGCTCTGCTCTGGGAGACAGCAGAACATCCTCCAGCCTGCAAAGCCCAGAGAAATCCATCTGCTCCCTTTGACATCCCTGTGCTGCCTTTTGCAAGACGCATTCCCCAACATCTCTGTACTTGCCAAATTCTCTGTGACTCATGTTCTTCCCAGGTACAGCAAAGCTGTGAATTCCCCTCGGACGTCACAGTGGTTCTCGTGTTTTGATGGTCTCCTCCTTCAGTAGCCTTAGCAGGGTTTGACAAATAGAGTTACTGATGTGAGGAGGAAAACAGATGTTTTGCTTTGTTTTCCAGCGAACAATGATGTTATTTCTACAGAATGGCCCAACAAGAAAGAAAAATCCTTCCAAACCTCAGAGCACGAACCTGCAGCTCCAGCAGTGTGCGGCTTTCCCTTTAACCCGCTATCAGCCAGAAAAATAAATACGTAAAGGAAACACAGGTAAAACTGGCAGATGTGATGAATGAGATCTTTGTCAGTGGATCCACTTCCCTGCTCCTTAACAATACACAAGGAAGAATTGCACACGGTGAGAGGTTCATGGTGTCCCTCTTGAATCAATGGGGACAAACAGATGAATTTAAGGTGTGGTGGCTACTGCAGAGGAAGTGGTTGAAGTCCTTTAGGTTCTGCATCCCTTTACCCACTCCAAGGATTGTCAGCTCAGATTTTGACATCAGCACACACTGAGGTCAAGTGAAAGGCTGTGTGCTGGGAAAGGCTTTCTGCCTCATCCAAATTTTGCTGGAAGAAATTGTTCCCCCTTTTTAAACCACAGAAAATGATACAAGGGCAGAGCAGCATCTCTTCCTGATGACTGAGGTGATAGCATAAAATATGGCAAAAAGAACAAAGTCTGAGATTTAGTAGGGATAAAATATGATGAAGCAGTTAAGTCCTGCTTTTTTCTGTGTGCAGCTATAACTTGTGTGTGTGATTACACAGGTGACACAAGATGTATTGGTCCCTGACTGCTAAACTGATGTAACACATGAATCTGTAAAAAAACCTTAAATTTATGACTCCAAAGTAGGATGAAGCTCCTCCATTGTCTCAAATGTCATTTTACCTGCTGTAAGTAAGTTCCTTTGTCCTACTCCTGCAGTTCTTCAATGCCTTTCACTCCAAATGGGTCTAAACCAGAGAAATTTAAGGTGGGATCATTGCTTTCTAATCCAATTGTAAGGTTCTATTTGATTGATTCTTGGAGGCCCAACTGGTGATGATTTCTTGATTCCAACATCTTTGTTTCAGCATGGAACAATGTTAAATTGCATTTCCTATCAGAACAGTTGCTGAAGGTGACTGGTGGACATCAGGTGATGATAAGAGGAGAGAAGGGACTTCTCTGTCTCAGGAGGGTTAAGGGATACCATGGTCCAGCAGTTAAGCTGTGGTCCCTCCAATCGAATGCCTGAGCTCTCCTTGCCCCGTTGACTTTCCTCTGAAAACCCTTCTTTGCAATTTGTCTCATGTTTCTTTTCCATCTGAGGAATGGATATGAAAATACAAGGCTTGCCACCAAGAATGGATGTACATTTAGGCTCTCTCAAATAATCACTCATCTCAGGTTACCCAAAGAATACAGATAGTTGAGCTCTGCTGTTTGAAAAGAGCTACATTTTCAAACAAAATTGCTTCAAATCCTCCTCTCAACCAGCTGCTGATTTCCGTGCTTACAAACTCAGACAAGGTTTCTCAGATAAACCAAGCAACCGAGTTATATTCCCAGGCAGGGAAGATGTTGTTATAGAATTATGTCTTGCCAAACAGTGTCCAGTCTTGCAGTCTCTGGGCTAAATGAACAAGGATTTCCATGGAAAATGACCTAGGTTCCTTCTCTCCCTGAGCTTACTGTAGAGCTGTCCATTGGAAGACGTACTGCTGGGAAAATACTACAAAAAAGGTTCCCAGGAATACTCATTTTAATGCCTTATTGAATGCACCGTAACTGGTCTTATGTTCTTTTAAAGTTTCTGTTTCCAGTAATGAATGCATTTACTGACAAGAACAATTATAGAAGCAACAAATTAACGGAAAGATATTTTATAACGCAAGTATTTATATTGGAAACTTGGCACTAAGTGGCGTGTTCCTTTGATCATGGAATGAAGTTGTATTACTCTCTCCTGTAAATCTAGTGGCTAATAAAAGCAGAACTGAAACCTCAGATGGTATTTGAATATTGATAAGAAAAATTCGCAGGTGAACAATTACTTGTGAAGAAAGCTTTGTACTGATTAAGAAGGGCGATGGTTTTCTTTGATTATCCCAGATAAAGAAAAAAAAGAAAAAAAGGATTGTTCGGTGGATGAATGACTTGATTGGTGCTGTTTGTATCTGGTGAAGAGCCTTTTTTGGGGGCAGGAGCAGAGCGTGTTGAGCATATCTGGAACAGTCACACAGTGGTTACGGTGAATTCAAAGATGAACATTCAACATCAGAAAACATAAAGAAATTTTGGCTTCTGCTGTATGAGGACTCCTGCATTAGTCAGAGTGTCTCCACTGATTCAGATGGAAATAGGGCTGTGCAGGGTCATTATGACTAACCATGTCAATAGGGAGAAAAAAGATCCCACTAAACCAACCAAAAAAAAAAGCCAGCGGTGAAATCCAATTACCACCATCAGCATAAAGAATAAAAACTAAGACTCAACACCTTGGAAAGGGCAATCCAGACAATTTTGTTAATATGGACACAGTGATGACTTCTCAAACAAAAAAACCAAACCATAACAAACCCCAAACTCTATAATTAAATTTGAACAAGGCAAAAGTATTTTAAAATCTGCACCATCTATGCAGCGTAATTAAAAATCCGGCCAAAAAGCCACTTAAACCAGCTTGGTTGTTGTATCAGTAATTACTGAACTCAACTGGTTAAATCCTCATCCTCCAAGAGTAAAAATAGACTTCAATTGATAGGAAAAATCTCAATTCAAGTTCTTCTGATTTAAGTTTTCTTTTGCAGGGCCAGTCAGATCTCTGCATTAAATCAATGATAGGAAATGGGGAAAAGAAAAAATAGTCCAATACTTTCTGCTGTTAAAAATGCCACTTAGCAATTTAGGTGGGCAGGTGGGAATTATCCATAGGAAAAACGGTCTGGTCACCATTGCTAAGACAAGAAATCTGTCAATGAGTAACAGGGGGATGGATGTTCCTGACTTGTTTTCAGATGATGTTGAACTCCGTGGGCAGCACATCAGGCTGATCAGCCACAGAGATGGCCCAGATCTAAATTCCAAACCCCTCCCAAAACCCAGCAGAGGCCTGGACTGTGCTGAAGAGCTGGTGAGGGGGTGCAGGGGTGGAGAGGAAGGGTAAGGAACTTTTCACCAGGGTGACTGAAGCTTTCCCCCTTCTCCTCTTCCAAAACTGCTTCTCCTCAGACACAACAAAAGTGAAGAGAGGTTAAGCCTGCTAATTTCAGAGGGCAGGTGGCCAGAAATTCCAATGAATGTCTAACACCACCTTGTCAGCTCCACTTCATACTTACAGTCAACAATATTTCATGAGACATGCTGAGATTTTTCAAGTGCTTCATTTTTTGCTGTGGAGTGGAAAACAATCAGTGTAATAGGCTGGCTTTTCAAACACTTAGGCCTGATCTGAAAACATGCCAGTATTTTCTCTCTCAGCTGATAAGGAGATACTTTTGTTCAGTCTTTATCTTCCATCTTTCCCCTGACCTGGTGGCACATGAAGTGGGGTGTAGAAAAATGTGAGGCTAGAGGGAAATTAAAACCTATTTTGTGTCAGCCCAAAGGTATTGTGTGCCCACCTTTTATTTTCTGAGACTGACAAGTGAAGGTGCAGTTGTTTTTCTGCTGTTGTCTGTCCAGAATCTCCCCTTCCCTGCATTCCTGAGCAACACAAACCTCACAAAACTGGTTTTCTAGTCATTTTATTGTGATGCAAAGCTGGGACTGCCAGGTAACACCTAGGGACTGTACACAAAGCCTTTAACCTTTTTACCTTCACCTGATGCTTTTAAATTGCTTTAGAGTGACCTTAAAATAAAAGAGGAAAAGGGCACAATCTTGAAGAAGACCTCATGCATGATTCCACTGTTTTCTCTGAAGGGAATCAACACAGAAAGTCTCTGTGTCATTTATGCACTGCTTAATTTCCTCAGATTTCCCTAAGATTACCTGAGACTGGAGTCTTTCACTTCCCCCTTTTTACTTCTCCCTCACTAAAGTATTTATTTCTCCAGAGTTTGGCACTTTGTGGCATCTTCAGAAGTGGAGTCAATTTCCCACGAAGAACCCACCAACTATCAGGCTGATGTGGATGGCTACATTACTTTTCAATATTTGGATAAACTCTCATTCAACTTACTTTTTTAGCGTTTTTACAATGTAGTTATTTGGAAAACAGAACGTTGTATGTTACCAGCAACATCTGAAAATAGAGATTGAGCAATAAGGGCATTATAGGACTTGATTTCAAAAGAATGCATGCAGCAATTATTCCAGGCTGCATTAAATTACAAAAATTGAGAAAAGCTGTGACCTAGATATTTCTTCTCTTCAAATATTTTTCATTTCAAGACTCTACTTCTTCTTCTTCTTCATTTTTTACCACCCTCCATTTTGTAATGAAAGAAGTATTATTTTGTTGGTAAGGTTTTTATCTTTGCAAATCCATTATACTGTATTAACAGGTTGCAGGGGATAGTTAAACACAACAGAGACATATGTGGTCCCAGCAGAGCAGAGAAACAGATTTTGAAACGAAGATACCCTGTAAACCATTGGGAGTTATACAAAACAGACAGGGGAGCTATTTAAGTGAGGAAACCTGATCTGGATCCAGAGCTGGAATTGAAAGGCTGGAAAGCTCAAAGAGCAAAATTTGAGTATGAAATGTTATCTGTGCAGGAGGGGATTAGCTATGAGTTGAATTATGTTAAAGCACACTCTATGCTAAGGAAAAGCTCTGATACACATCTTTTTTCATAGCAAAAGCAGTCGCTTCTCAGAGATCCAGTACTCAAAAAGCAGTATCATACACATCAAATAAAATAATTGCTCCATATATCCAGAAACAAATAGATTTTTGAAATTGAGTGCTTTAGAAAGGGAGAAAATACTCAGACAAAATTTAACTTCCTTTCACAATAGTGTGTAAAACTGAATGAAAAATACCAAACACAAGGATATTGTAACTGGAATAATTAGTCTGGATCCATATTGGCTGGGAAATTATGTGGTGAGTCAGATTTTTTTTTAATCTGTTCCTAAGTAGTATTTAGCAACATAGGCCTAAATTCATCTGTGGATTAATCACTACAGGATAATGACTGCTGACTTAAAAATTTCAGTAAATTGCAGTTTACTGAAACGTTACTCATGTCTACAACAAAGTCGAGCATTCACTGTCTGTACACAGACTGCTTTGCCTGAGCTGCTTTATCAGAAATCATTAATGATTCTCTTATAATTTCTCCTCCATCCTGTTGAAACCGTTTTGCCAATCCTTAATTGCATCGTCTCAGCTCAAAAGCGATTTTCCATGGGATTTTATTGCCTCTTTGAAGCGTTAACCAATGGAAACTCTACTCCTTGCACCACACCTTGCAAGGTCAAGGTCCAGCAGAAGGGTTGCTGTGTATTTGGGATGGAGACACTCAGATGGGGGGTCTCTGAGAGGCTTCAAGCCAGGCACTCCTTTCCCAGAGCCAGAAGTGTTCTTGGCTGCCCCCTCTGTGGCTCAGGGACCCCAAGCTGCAGCTCCTGTGCTCCATGGGCACAGCAGGAATGTATGGAGATTCCTCACCTCCCTCTTCAGACAGGAGGAGGAGGTAGAAGAGCTAATCCCTGAAAATTTAATCCCTAAATTGGATACACCAATTTCCCCCCAGCTTACCCCCGGCTAAGGAAGCCCTTATCCGTGACAGCAAGAGAAACTGGTGGCAAAAAGCAGATTGCTGCAAGAAACATTTGTGATTTCCACAGAAACCCAGCCATTAAAAACACTTGTCTTTACCAGAAATCATGGGTGAGAGGAGAAAGATTCCAAAGGACCAGCAATGTTCCAAGAGGAAACATTATCCAAGATTACCCCAAAGATGAGCTACACGTGGCTGTGACTTGCCTGTAGCAAGTGGGAATCTGTGGTGATTTGCACTGGGGGAAGAAAAAAAAAAAATTCATCCTATGAAGTTGATTTCTGGAGATCAGAAGATCCCAGCCCTGTGCCCACAGCTCCCCCAGAGCTCGGTAGCTGCAGGTAGGAAATGTTTTCCTACCTCCTGAATAATGGCTTTACCCACTCAAAATAGATTTTCAGTATAAATATGTCCTACATGAACCAAGAACACTTAGGCTTGAAAGAGCCATTCACGTCTATTAAGTCAGACAAATGATTGAAATTTAACATTAAGAGCGCAACTCCACACCTTGTACCATTTATCGGCAGGAAATTAGGAACAATTAGATCTCTGTAAAACAAGGCAAAACCGTGATTGCTGAAGGTCAGGCTTCAGGAAAACCCTGCAGAAAGCTGCACAGCAGAAATTCTTTACAGGTACTTTCCTTCACACTTATATTGTGCATATGGTTTCAGCAACAATCAGGTAAAATGGACAAAATTCCAGATTCCACCACCAGCTGCAATAAATTCAACCCTTTTTCTCCCCCAGCCTCCTGTTATAAACAAGCAGAAATGTTGCACAGACCAGACACTCTTCTGCTCTTTTATGGGCCTTGCTGTGCTCTGGAGTGGAAAGAGGACTGGCAAAGATTCCTTGCAAGTACCGAAATGAAAGCAAGAGAATTAATTTTATGCAGCTCGCTCTGTGTATTTCTGGAGCTTTAATGCTCTCCCATTCTGAGAGCTCACAATGAAACACCTTGTGTAAATATTGCAAGCTCTTACCTGGAATTCTCACAATGAGCTGTCAGCAGATAAACTTTCGCCCGTAACTTTCTGTAAATGGGTAAAATTGAGAACACACACACACACAGAGTCAGATCCCTTGACTTCTTTTCTTTCAAATGGACTGAAATCCTGATTCCTAGCAAGTTTGTATATGCTAGGTTAGAAATGAAGAACCACCTTCCAAAATGTTATGTCCAACTCAGCCAAATTTTGAATAAAGCTTCATTAAGGTTCTGAGGGTTTCAAGTTTTTGGACACACACACAGACATAAAGTACATTAGATAGATAGATAGATAGATAGATAGATAGATAGATAGATAGATAGATAATTTTTCTTCCAACTTCCAGTTCTGGCTAGCACTAGAGCCAACCATGCCAAAACACAGCAAACAGGACTATTCTCCTGATACTCCCAGCTGTGGCCAGAAGAAATTGTGCCTGAAATCGCGTGAGAAAATTTCAAGACAAATGAGCTTTGGCTGATTCCGCTGCAAAAGTTTGGATGCTTATTTAAAGTCAAGTGACCCCAAACTGCAAAGCACTGGATGTTCACTCGTCACTAATTTCTAATAGTCACTCTGAGACCAGGTGGAAGAGCCAAGAAAGGGCTATGGGCTCCTTTCTTGCACAGAGGATTTAAGAGATGGAGGAAATGAAAAGTCTCTGGGGTTTGTAGGCTGTGTTGGCCAGAGAAGTTGTTTTTCCTTGGTGTTACGCAGGAGTTTGATGTTTGAACAACACCAGAGTGAAGGCAGCCATCAGGGTGACATCATGTCCTTGCAGACAAGCCAACAGCTTTTGCTATGGTCTGGCCCTCCATCTCCTATGGGATAGACAGGACAACCCCACTCTGTTTCCTCTGCCACCCCCTCATCCCCAGGATGCTTTTTCTGCTGCATGTTGGGCCACATCCATGCAGCCTTGAGCAAGGCTGAAGTGCTAGAGACAAAGATTGTGTGCTTCCCTTGGAAAATCTTGGGTTTGAGGTTGGGGACAATGAGAGGTATAAGGAGAAAAAGGAGAACTTGCATTTTAGGAAGTCAGGGAACCTTTTCTGTCACTGGTCCCTCAGATGAGTGCAGCTGAGATGAGGATGTGCTTTTACAAGCAATTATTTTAAAGTGTGCCCAGAGGACGCAATAGTCAGGCTTTATTGGATATGCAATGCACACTGTGACAGTCTGTGGTGGCCAGAATTACAATTCTGGGACCTTGCAGCCTGCAGCTGTTCAGCAAAGCAAAGGAAATCCCACCGAAAGAAAAAAGGGAGGGGGGTTACCACGCTTTTAAGCCAAATCCAAAACACAGATTATATGACTTCCCTCATTTCGGGGCTTTTCTGTGCCTCCGGGGGCAGCTGGAGGAAATATGAAAGAGCATCTTCCCTAGAGCTTTCCCTAATGAGGGGAGGGGGGCACAGGCATAGCTCAGGCATACATCTCCTGCCTGGGAGGGGCACTGGCATCAGAGGGGCCACAGCTGATGGTGGCCCTTGCTCTGGTAATGTCAGGACTGTGATGTCCTGTGGGTTCCTCAGGGCAGCTCTCCAGGAGTACCCATGCCATGGCTCAGTCCCACGTGTCACTGGCCAAGGGGCCAGAGGAGAGAAGCATCCAGAAGATGAAATATCTGTCCCGCTGGAAGCAAAGAAAATCATCTTTTGGGAGAGGTTGGAGCTAGTCCTGATGCAGACCAGAGCAGGACAGTGCCTTGGGAACAGAGACAGCCAAGGACAGACTGTGGGGCATCTGTCCTGCCACAGGAACCACACATCAGGCTTTCTCTTTCATGGTGCTTATTATGACCCTAACCTGAGCAGTGAGAGACAGATTGTTCTGCACTCTAAATCGCTTCCCATGAATAACTTTTGTTTGTTAGTTTGTTTGTTGTTCTGGTTTGGGGAAACTTTGCCTCTGTGTTCCAGAAATTAGGCTAAAAGTTTGCCTTCGAGAACAGAGTGTGTGCAGATGTTGGCAGGACAACCTCGAGACAAATTGGGATCTGATCAACCACTGCTGCAACCAGAACAATCAATACAGTGGATGGGCAGAGTATGTGATACAGATCTCAGATGAGGCATGCAAGGCCTAAGAGGAGCAGTGGAGCATAGAAAGGGGCTGGTTAAGCATTTTTGAGAGCTCTGGGCAGGGGCAGCAGGTTCTTTGTGATTTACATGATAATCAGAGTTACCAGAGCCTCAAGAAGCCATCCCACAGCTCTAATGGCAAAAGTGTGGCACAGATCAGATGGAGCTTGTGCTTTATTTCATCACTGCAGGTTTGCTAGGAGTGCATTTCCAGACTGTAAGTGTTGCTCAGCTGCTGGGCTTCAGCTATTCCTTAGCCCAAGGCCCTTCTTGGAACTGCAAATAAATATGCAGAAGTTTCTGAGCCACTGCCCACACCAGCCCCACATCACAGAGTATCCGTAGAACTGAAGGTGATGGCTCTTGTTTGGGAATAGCTGCTGCAGTGCATGGATCCACTGTGTTTAGGGGAGGCAGCAGACATGGAGAGGGGATTTGGGGTCCAGGTGAGTTGGTCTGTCCCTGGGATCACACACCTGTCCACTCCAGGCAGCAACCCCAGGGGACACATTAGGATCCAGCACACCGAGGCCTCACCCAGAGATGGGCTCAGCACTCTGCACTCCAGAAAGACACCCAGGGACCAAGGAAAGCAAAAGCTCTTCGGACCTGTTAACTCAGATCCTGGATGCAGAGTTAGGAAGTCTGAAGTAATACATTAAGTCAAAAACTCCATTAACTCAACCTGAACAAAAACATCGCCGCTAAGCTCTGTCCAAGCTTAACACAAAACCCCTCTGGCTCCCCGGTTCAGGCGATTTTATCAACACTCGATCTCCTTTGACACCAGAGCTGGCTTCTGTCTGTGGATCATTTTGTCTCGACTGGGTGCTTACAGGAGGCTTACCCAGGCTGGCACCGTGTGCTTGGCAGCCCCTCCGTGTGTGCTCGGGCTCGCTCCCGGCAGCTCTGTCAGTGCAGCTCCCCACCGAGCCTGTGACCCAAAATAAACACGGGATTCAGCGTGAGCGGCACTCCCTGGGACACTCACTGCCTTTTATACCGTTTGCCCACGAAGCAAAGGATATGAACTGATTTTCAGACATCTACAAAGGGCCCTAATCAATCCCAGATCATCAGACGAGAGCGATTGTTCGGGTGAGCTCAATTTCTGCTGCTTTTCACCAGCGCAACAATTACCCAAACCTCAGTCATGTTCAATATGTAAAGTGGCAGCAAAACCCAACCTCAAAAAATTTTCAAGACAGCTTTTTCTGTGTATAAATGCATCAGCCTCAGGCCAGCAAGGGTCAGTGAAGAGCTGCAGAGTCCAGTAGACTTTGAATAAGAGCCGTAATGATGTTGGTAAAAGAGACATTTCACAGCTCATGATGGCTGGAGGAAGTTACTCCATCCAGGAATCAGCAGGTTATGTTCAGCTTCTTAAAACCCTCAGGAAAAGGCTTTATTTTAATGAGAGGATGCATAGAGTTATGGATCTGAAAGCCAGAAAGAGCTGTTACCACTGCCCAGCTGCCCTCCTGCAAAAACCCTGTGGTATTTCCAAAGGTAATACAGATGTGCATGGCTGAGTCACAGCGTCCTCTAGACAAACATCTGTCCTCTAAACCAACATCTGTCCTTTATTCAAAGCACCTAAAGACTTCAGCTGAACCTCTTCCTCCATCATTACGTTTTGTTTGTCCTTGGCAAGAAGAACAAAAGATTAATCATAACTGTAAACCCAATATTTGGGCGATGTGACTATCCAGGTCCTGAAAGGAGTAAACAATGTGAACATTTGGGGTAAGAGCAGAACTCAGCCAGGGAGTAGAGGAGTTCATGGGAAACAGCACTGTTTGTTTTCACCCCAAACGTCCCAAAACTTTGTATTTTGTTGTGTGCAGTGAATATTAATCACTCCAATCAAGTTAACTATCAAGGTTTTGGGTAGTCCTTGCTTCTAAGTATCCCTTCCCGCTCATGTTCCCATGACACACACACAGGCAACAGCTTGACTGTTCATTTTTTGGAAAAGAGACTCCACAGGAGTGCTGGGATGAAATTTTGTCCAGTCAGAAAGAAACAGCCCAGGGAACAGAGGCACTAGTTACAAAACCCTCCAATTAGTAAAGAAGTTGTTCTCACCGGGGCTGAGCTTTCTGAAATAGCACCAGATGCTTGGAAAGGTTGGGTTTGCAGCAGATCCCCACCATTTGGATTGTTCCTGCGCTGCTCTGCAGGGTTTTTATTGATTTTCTCTGACTCATTTGCCCCTCTGGCCATCAGATGCACATGACCTCAGCGGCTGAGGGCAGATCTGCAGCAAGACAGCTGGAATGGCACACGAGAGGTATGCACACACTCACGGCTGCAGAAAAAGCAGCTCCTGAGCCAACCCAACGAGTACAAGAGGCAGCTGAGCTGATAGGGAGTCCTGGGTGGATGTCAATTTTCAGGCAATAGTGAAGTGTCAGGACACAGTTGTTTGGCAAGTCCTTTGCCCTTTATGTGTCCAAACAGCGTCGATGCCTTTGTGCAGGGAGGGCTCTGGATCTCACAGGGTGCATTCCTTGCTGCTTTTCATTCACTCAAAAAAAACCAAAAGAAACCCCACCCCAACAACTGCCAAACCTTCCAAAATTAGAAGTGAATCACAGGTCATTTCTATTGCAAAATCTCAGCGATAACCCTCGATAGCTGGAATCTTCCCTTTCAGGGGCAATCACATCTTATGAGCTGTGGTGTGATGTTCCCCTCACAGAGATGGAGTAAGAAGAGATGACTCCCACCTTTTCCCAGTTGTTGGGCAGACAGCCCTTCCTATGTAACACTGTGATATATATCTGATGATGCTGATAAGAGGTTGGAGCATGTTTTAGCTCCTTGTGTAATTTCCAGCCTGCGTTCTGGAAATAAAACAACCAGAAAATCTCAGCTTGTTCCATCGGTCTTAAAATGAGGCATATTGTGGGCATCAGTGGAAAAAGTGCAGGCCAAGTTTATTAGAAGTATGAACTTAGAAACCTATAAAGGAAATCTAATGTCAAAATTAATGTGCAGACTCTGGAGGAAACCTTGCTGGTGTCAAGATATGCAGAATAATTGAATAAATTTGCTCAGATCCTCACACAGTCTTACCTCTAATTAGAGCTGCCTGAGGCAGAATCTGTCAGTGCAGGGATGGAAATGTCAGACTAGGGACAGGCTGCTGGCTCTCACACTGCTAGGGAGCTCACAGACTGCTTTGCCATGGCCCTCCAGCATTTAATTCACAGGCACTAGGATCCAAAATAAGGCTGAAAAAGTTTTTCTGCAGAGTCAGATTGGAGGCAGGTAGAGCCGAGGAGTGATTTTGCAATGGAAACCTGACAACTGCTGCACATAAACACCCCTTCTATTCAGCTGACCACTGATTTCAGGGGATAGAGGGAGCTGAGGAAAAATGAAGCATGGATTTAAACTGAAAGAGGGTAGATTCAGATGGGATATTATGAAAAAATTCTTTCCTGTGAGGGTTCCTGGCACAGGGTGCCCAGAGCAGCTGTGGCTGCCCCATCCCTGGAAGTGTTCAAGGCCAGGTTGGATGGGGCTTGGAACAGCCTGGGACAGTGGAAAGGTGTCCCTGCCCATGGCAGGGGCTGGAACAAGATGATCTCCAAGGCCCCTTCAAACCCAAACTGTTCTGTATTCTGTGATCCTAGGACAGATTAAGCATTATGATTCCAGGAACAGTAATTCCCGTGTTACTTATTTTAGGCTAGCTAAGCTTCCCAGAAAGCCTCCAAGGAACCCTGACAGAGTTTCCTAGCCGTGGTGAGCAGTCACCTTGCCTGCACAGCAAGTCATTGTCTGTCATTCCCACCTATCCACTGCAATGTGCTTTTCCAGGAACCTCCCACAGAGAGTTTTCAGGCAGATAAGGATTAGTTTTTCTTGAGTAGGAGCCATGGTGTTCGTACAATAGCAGTCATCACCACCATCTCCTGTGCCAATGAAGGCCACAAGCTAACTATAGGATGCCTGAGGAGCTATTTCCTGCTATTCTTTCACTTTCCACCAGCTGTTGTTGTTATTATTTAACTTACTATTAGTTTCAAGTATGATGCAGCATCAAGCAGTTGTTCTTATTAAGCAAAAATAATTGGCTGTCTGGCCCGCACTTGGATGAAAGCTCATTTCTCTCTGGGGAGTTTTCAGCATTAGTCCATCTCCGGCAACAAAAGCTGTGATTTTAGCATCCTCCAAAACACTGGATTACAGTAAAAGTGGAAATGGAGTAGTGAAGGAAAGTTCTGAATTAAAGATCCTCATATGGACAGTTAGCAGGACGGTCACTTCTGTGTACAAAAAAATTCTAGTAAAATAAACACACCCTGCAAACTTCCTGGGCTCTAAATCATCCTGCTAAATTTGATTATCACTTAAGTGATTTAGAAAGCAAGATGTTCTCTGCGTTATGAGAGTTTATTCACAACGTCAGCTAAAACTGATAGACACTGCAGTAATTCAAACCAGAGGGTGGGCGAAAAAGGAGTTATGAAAACTTGGCTTAGGCTGGAGACCAGAGAAGAAATTGAAGGAAGAGCAGCATTTTTGAGGGAAAGGCGAATTGAAGGAATGAAGTTTTGAAATTCCTGTCTTTCCTGCCTCCCCAGTAAGCAGGAGAATCTAATGTTCCCTGGCTTGACGGGGAACAAAGCAGAGCTTGAAGTTTTCAGCTCTGCTGCTCGCCCTGGCTGTGGTTCCCTGGCTGCCCAGGGAGCCCCAGCCCCTGTGTACACACAAACCAGCCTGTGGCTTGCTCCAAGCTTGACCCTGGTGAAAGAAGGGCTCTCCAGAGCGCTGGACCGTGCTGGCACTCCACACTGAACCTCCTGCATGTCACAAATGGCAAGGCTGGAGTGCTGAGCAGAGGAGGGTCTCCAGCCTTGCTCCTGGGAAAGGCAGATCGCTGCTGCTTCCCCTCCAGTTCTCCCAGGCTCTGAGCTAAACAACCTGTGGATCTCTGCAGCTCCAGGCCTTCTGCTGGCCCTTCTCCCTGATGCAATCCGAAAGATGCACATCCTGTGCCTACTGCACTGGGCTAAATTGGGAATGGGAATGAATTTTCCAAGCAGGTGCTGACATCCTGGCTGGCCAGCTGGCACAGCCTGGGAGCAGCCACCACGACAAAGAGGTGGCAGGAGAAGATGCCACCACCTCTCCTGGACGGGAACTGCTGAGCCACACAGCTCTGCACCAAATCCCCCAGGAGACTCGCAGAAAGCCTCCAATAATTAGCAGCATGAAGTTAACCATATGTCAAACATTTCACGGCAGATACCCAAACTGTAAATGAGTATCTGTTGGAGATTTACTTGGAAAAGAAAAACAACAGAGGGAGATTTATTTTGTATTAATGCTCTCACATATTTCCTTACCTATCTCCCTATCCAAGAGCTTTTTCAGTTCAGTATCCCAGTCTGGGCTCAGCACCATCCCTGTTATATCCCAATTGCCTCTCCTTAGCTTCAATAAATTCTGAAACAAATCAGCAAAAGCAGGAGAGGCTCTCAGCGTTTTATGTAGCTGGAATAAAAGTGGGAACAGAGGCATCTGTGTGATTTTCTTCCATCCTGGTGAAGAAATCAGAGAATGAGAGTAGACCTAGAGACATGCCTGCCATGCAAGAGGCTGAGGGATGTTTGTGAAAACCTGGGCAGAACTTGCCTGTGCCTGGTTGCCCTAAGATTCCCAACAGCAGCTCCAACCCAAACTCAAGCCACAGCATGGAAATAACAAAAAATCTGGACATTAACTAATAAAATTGGGAGAGAGAAAAGAATTTCAAGTGCAATCCCAGGAAGGGAGTGAACTGGGGACCCTATGCATGGGTTATCTGGGGGCCTTAAACTTCAAGAAGGGAGATTCCCACTGATCCAGAACAAGACATGGGCCCACTGTAGCCAGCCTCAGAGATTTAAACACCTCAGATTAGACTCTCTGGAAGTTTGTGTCTTGGTCAAGAAAAATGTTCATTCTTTTGGAGCGTTTCTTCCAAATTTTCTATCTGAGACAAGGAAATGGGCAACCTGATTAATCAGCCATCAGAAATGCCTTTATTAAGATGCTCAGAAAGAGCCTGGCAGTGAACATGGGTGGGCACACAGCTGCCAACCCAGGACATGCCCAGGTGTCAGGGGTGACCTGCCCAGCCCGGCACCAGCCCAGCCCTGACACCACACTCCTGCTCTGAACTGCAGGAAGCAAAGGCTGGCACTGCCAAACTCAGCTTCAGGCCTTTTATTGTAAAGGTCTGACTCCTTTTTCCTGCAGTTCTTAAGTGTGGCCCTTTGAGCATAATTGAATGAGACAGAAGCAAAAATCGAGAGGTTTCTGCTTTGGAAAGAGATGTGACGCTCGTTTATTGTTAACCACAAAACACAGGCCCCTTCTCTTTCTTCTTTTTCCTTTTTCTTGGTGTCAACTTCACAGTTTTTGTTAGTTTGAAATACAACTTGATGTTTAGCAGAGCTGAGACCCCAAAAACGTTCTCAGCAGCACATTGGGATGCCCCTTCTTCAGGGATTGGAGCCACCAACCATGCTGACAGTTTGGCTGCCACCAGAGCAGCACCAGACAAGCAGAGCCTCGTTTTTACCTGCACCAAACACCTCATTTATATTTCCACTTATTATAACCCTTTTCCACCTCCCACACCACGCTGCTTTCCAGAGGCTGCAGTAGAATTTCCCTGGTTTCCAGAACAACTCTCTGCAGATGAAACCTTCTGTCACCTGCATGAGAACGGAGATTTGAAGTGCATGTTGACAATAATTACCTACTTCATGCAATTTTGTGATAATAAGGATGAAGTGGACAGTAATGATGGTCTTTTGTCACCTCCTGCACAACCCAGGATGACCCTGGTCCTGAATTTTTTCCCTACCCCGTGGTGCCTTTGAGTCATGCTGAGCACCTGGAAGAAAACAACCCAATTTTGGCTTCTAATGAGGGAGAATCCTACATGTCCCACCCACAACTCAAATCTTCATGAAGTATCTTATATTTATCTACTTCCACTAAAAATTTTAACTGTATTTCTAGCCCAGATTTGCCTGGATGTTGTATCTTGTTATATCTCCTTTTGATATGCAAAAGAGAATTCCATTCCTAAATCAGTTTTTTTAAAATTTCAAGCTGATTGGCCCAATACTGTTTTAAAGTAAAATTTAAGAATATTGGGCAGTCAATGATGACAGCAGGGGCAAAAAATAGGACATTTCAATTTTAGTGCTTTGTCCTCAGCAGTGTCCATTCTGAAGTCAAATAGTGATGCTGGAGCAGGATAAAAATTGTGCAAATGTGTGAGCCAGCATTCATCTACTCTTCTGATTTAAAGAGTCACCATTTCCTGAACTCTGAAAGCACCATAAAATAAAATAAAACATTTCTTGGATGTCCTCTGACACGAGCAAATCTTTCTCAAAGTCAGTGGGAGACTTTCCACTTCCATTAGTGGGCATTTTGTCAAGTTCTGACTTTTTTCGTAAGTGAAGCTCCAAATCCTACAACGATTTGAACTTTATTGCCTATGCAAGAGAAAAGGAGCCAAAAAAACCTCCCAGATAAATGTATGGAAAAGAAACAGCAAAACAAGGTTTCCCCAAACAGCATTCACTGGTAACAATACAGCTTTGTGACTGCTGTCATTTTTTTATGTATTTCCAAGGAAAAACTAAAGGAAATATATGATTTGTCCACATTTCTGCCAAGAAGGCAGTTCCCAGAGTATACATTTAATGACAGCATCACAGGAAGACAATTTTTTCCCATCTTTTTAAGCTCCCTGTCCACTGCAAAAAGAACATCAGCAGGAAGAAATCCCACACAGAAGGGGCGGGGGTAAGGACACGTCTGATGGAAGGGAAGCAATTCTTTGGAGCTGAGCTGGTTTGAAAGGGCTCTGGTGAGCTGCTCGTCATCTACTGGAGATTGCCCAAATCCAAGGTCTCACTGCAGCTCATCAAAATAGGCTGTCCATGGATTCAGCTGACAGCAGAGTGCCAAATATCCATCCCAGAGGAATTTCTCAGACCTGCTGAGATCATGGGGTTTTTTCTTGGGGTTTTTTTTGGGATGGGGGTGTCGCGGTTTTTTCCCCAAAAGCTGGAAATGGAGAGTTTTATTTATTTGGAAGGAGAATTTGCAGGAGGACAGGTTACCTGGGCCCTTGGCCATCAAGCAAAGCCAGGCTCCAAGTGCTCCACAGCACTCAGTGGAAAGTGGCAGTGATTCGTGGCTGGTGGCAGATTAAAGGTGATTTGAAGTGAGGCAAGGACCACCCCTGATGCAGCATTTCCAGCTAAACTGGAGGAGAAATGTCTGCCATAAACAACGTAATATATGTAAACCTCCCTTCTACTTAAAACCAGGCTTGAAAAAAGTACTGGTGGAAGAAGAAACACCAACAAATCAAAAGTGGCAGAGGATAAAAGGCGGATTTCGGAGAGGCCCGAACAAGAAGGTTCCTATGGAAGGGCAGACAGCACAGCCATGAATGAGCTCACAGGAACTTTCTCCCCAGCAAGGGAGGACTTAAAGAGCCAAATAAGTCCATGAAATTCACACAGGGCCTTCAGGGATGGAAGAAATATTACCTGAAGAGACAAATTCCCCAATCAAGACCACAAAAGCCCTTAAAATTATCACATGAGTTGGTTCAGACTCTCTGGCAGGATTTCTGTGGAGCAGCAGGAGCCTCGGTGTGGAGATCTGATAAATCACAAGCCACTGCTGTGCTGCTGATGCAAAGAAAAGAGATCCATCAGGGACCAGTCAGAATCTGCCCAGGACAGATTAGTGCTGAGACTGATGTGATGCTGGGACTGTCTGACTGAGACTGGACTTTGGAAATGACCTCTGCAGGGTGCTGGAGAGAGGGAAGCTGCCAGGAATTGTGATCTTGATGGAGATTTCCTGGGGGAAAATGGAGAAATCATTCTACTATCCTGGTGGAGCCCAGTTATTCCTGCATGGGCTTCCTCAGGAGTTGCTGGTTTTGTCCTGCTTTTGGTTAGGCACTGCAAAAGTGTTTCTTAACTCATGGCAAAGAACTTCAAACTGAGTGATCACCACTGACTCACTCTAAGTAACACCGTGGCTCCCAGTATCAAAAAGGATGCGGAGCTGGAGGAGTCAGAGTTTGAAGGGCTCAGTGACTGCGGTGATCAAGGGCGTTGGAATTTCTATTAGGAAACACAAAAAAATGCTGTCAAATCTACCTCCCTGCTAAAGAGGAAGGTCTCCTCCCTGTCCCACATGGATATCTTAATATGGCAGGATCAGGGGAGTCTTACCAAGTGTGCAGAACAGGGGTGAAAAAGCAACAGAGGAGCATCTTGGAGACTGAGTGGGGGGGAGAGGTAAAATAAGAACTGTCAAAATTAACCCAGCTGGAAGATTCAATGAGGAAAACAGTCTCAGATGTTTTCCAGCCACAAACATGGGGAGGGAAGAAGTGTTGTGGTGCAGTAAAAATGGAGCAGAAACTGGAGAACTGAGGGTTGCTCCAAGCCTGTCACCTCTCCCCGGTGCTCAGCAAAGGGCTGCTGCAGAGCCTGGGGTGGAAAATGAGGAGAGGATGTGGAAAGGATGGAGCTGAGAGGGACTCACAGCCAGAGCATCACATGGGGAAGTGTAGAGGGATGGGGAAATCTCCCTCCTGGGGGTGGAAAAGCATTTGAGAATCTGCAAGTCAGGAGTGTGGATTTGTAAGCCCTGAATGTGCAGTAACTGCATTTAGGGAATGGAGCAAGGAGAAAAGGACAGCTTAGGCACTGCCAGGTCACTGAATCTGAACTGACAGCAAGGCAAGCCTTCAAAAGCACTTTTTGAAGAAAAATTAAGACGTTGTGAATCAGGCTTTCCCTCCATTCCTGTTTCTTCCAAGAAATGGGTCCCAGCTTTTTTCTGGCAGGGCATGAGTCATTCTGACCACCCTCAGTGAAAGCCTGTCCTGTCTGGGTGGAAAGAAGAAAGCCCCTGGCACACAGAGGTTTCTTTCCTGGGCATCCTCTGGGTAACACACTTGGAGCCTGAGCTGCCATTCATTTTTGGCAAATGACTAATAATGACTTGCAAAATTCACTGCTATGTTTTTCATCACAGCTGCTCTGGGAATATGTTTCTGGCACTCAAAGCACTGCTACCATCATGACAAAACCAATTATGCTAGTTAAAAAAAAAAACAGGCCAAAAAGATATAAGGTTATTGTCGGGGTAAAGGCAGGGGAATTATTGAGATGAGCTGTCTACAAAATAGCTTAAGAGAGTTGATTTCTTATTATGACATCAGGAGTTAGGCTGGCTCAATTATGATGAGTGATAATCATGACAAAAACTGCTTCAGCTATGGGCTTGGGAGATGAAAACTGAGGGGAAGAATTAGCAGGGGGTTGAGGAATAGGAAAAGAAATAAAATTAAGTCATCTTCAGTACATATTAAGCCAATAGAAATTGGTTTAAATTACAGTGTGTGAGTGGAGTAGCATGAAAAGTAACTCCACAAAAGCAGGACAAGGATTATCTTATGATGTGCTTTTATATAAAATCAGGCATCCTGAGGGAGGATTAGGGCTCAAAGGGGTCCTGGCAGTGCAAAGAACCCAAAAAAGGTGAATCTGCCTGGTCCCCAGGCAGAGAGACATTTAGGATTGGAACTGCATCCTCGAATCTTATCCTCATCACACAGCACTTCCCAGAAATCCACCTAACATCCCTATAGAACAGAAGGATTTTTATGCCTCCTTAAGTGCTCAGAATCACATAGTCCTGATTGTCAGAAATCCATCCTTTTTCTCCTAAATTTCCTATTGTAAAGCTATACCTGGACATCAAGTGACCTCCTGACACTGTCCTTAGGACGCTGCAGGACTGTAATATCCTCACCACCTCGTTTTTGCTTGGATAACCGAGCCAGCATCTCCCAGCTCCTTCACACCACATGGCCCTTCCTTCCTTTCCCTGGGGCTCTGCGGGCTGCTGAGCATAATCCAGGTGGGAAACCTGACCCCTGGAGCCTCCCTCCACCCTGGAATCAGGGGGCAGCCGGGTGCTGAGAAACCACCTCTGAGAAAAGAGCTAAAAAACAAATAAAACCCCGCCAGAGCCAAGGAAAACTGGAAGTGAGGAGTCCGTTTGTGTAAACTTTAAATTGAGCGAGTTTCGTGGAGGAGGCTCGGGTTACTTTTTGCGGGCAGGGAGAGGCAAACTCCAGCAGAAGAGCGGCGGCCTCAAGGCCACGGTTCTGCCCTCGCTGCCTCTGTGCCACCCTCCAGCACGTGGAAAAGGCTGGCAAATAGATCCTTCCAGGTGTGCTGTATTCCTAAATGAAGGGGGAAAAGCGCCAGAATATCTGAGTTTTGCCTGTCAATCCTGGGCCGCTGGAAACAGCCCAGTGTTTGTGACAGGCACAGGCAGGCGAGGAGCGGCCTGCCCGCTCTTGGCAAAGCCTCCAGTCTGGGAGCTCCGATTTTACCTGGGGATTGCACACGAAAGGAAAACACATTTCTGGGTCTTGCAGGACGTTTTTTGCCCGGGGATAGGTGGAGGGCTAAGGCAGAGCTCCCCTGCAGACCACCCACCACCTCCTCACAGCCAGCGCTTGTTCTCCCGCCGGCGTCTTCGGGACACCCCGGCGTGGCCAGGGACCAAGAGCAATTTGGAAGCCAGAAAAACATAAACAGCTGCAGATTTAGAAAACAAGAGATAGAGATTTTTGTGATAGAGCTGTCGCTCCAAAGAGTAAGACGTAACTATGAAGTCAAAATGGAAAACCTGTCTGGCCCGGGAGCATGGAAAATGTGCTGAGGGCAGGAGTTATGCAATGTGGCAAGATGTTTATCACTTCTGGGGTTTTTTCACCTTTTTCTTTCCCTGAAATTGAAGATGAGAGTTAGAAAATGGGCTGCTGGGGGTGAGAGAGGAAACAGGGACGCTTCACTTCTTGGGCTGACGTTTGAAAAGCGTGACACGGCGACAATGACACTGGGGACAGCTTTATAGGATCCTCTGGTTTGCTCTTCTCCGACTACTTTCAAGGAAGATTCAGATGAGACAGTCGTGAGGGAAAAGGGGAAAGACCCTCTCCCACCCAACAGCTCCTTGATATCAGCAGCTCCTTGATACCAACACCTGGAGAGCCAGGGTTCAGTTCAGGAACAGGGTCTGTGCCACATTTGGCGTCATCGGAAACCTCTCCTGTCTCCACACTCAGCAGCACCTCAGAAATGCCTTTCCTAGGAGTTTAAAACCAAACCCAAATGCTGCTGCCTGTCCAAATCCAGAGGAGATGACAGCTGAGGGGTTCGGGAAGGAAAGTCGGGAGAAGTTCACTAGAAACGCTTGTGGGTGGTAGAGTGATGTAACCCTTCAGGTAGTTCCCAGCATTTTAAGGTCAGCCATCCATTATTTTTTCCATTAAAAATCTGCATGTGAGGATTGCAACAGCCGATTTCAGGATTCCAGAGGGTGTGTGTACCCACAGGCTGCCCCTGCATCCTGTGCCCCTGGGTGCACAGGAGCTGCTCGGGACGTCCAGAGCCAGCAGCCACTTGTTCCTGGGAAAAATGAGTCAACACTCAGACCAGAGATATATTCCAGCGTCCAGGAAAACAACTGGAACCTTGAGGGGTCTTGCAACATCCAGCCACTCAACAGAGTGAAGCAATCACTCACATGAGCTGGTCTTCAGCTCAGTTAAGCCACACTGCAGAGCCCAGGAGTAGCCAGGACCAGAGTTTGCTCCTCCATGGTTTATGGACACCCACACCCAGGATAACATGGTGCTGGGTGGATACCAGTGACCTCTCCCAGTCAGTGCTCAGTGTGGGCAGTGGGCTGTGTGCTGGGCACCCCTAAAACGCAGAAAGAGCCATCTCTGGCTGCTGTGTGGGCAGAGAGAGGCAGTGCAATCTTCCCTTTGCTGGGATGCAAAACTGCTGCCCTGGGAGGAGGAACCACGTCCTCATCCTCCATCCCGTGTACATCAAAACAGCAGCAACAGGAGATTTGTATTTCTGACACTTCAACAGTTACATTAGATTTGGCTGGGTTTTTTCCTTTCTTTTGCAGGCCTGAAAAATGTTTATGGTGTAAGGAAAAGATAAAAAAAATCCAACAAAGCCTAGCAAGAGCAAGTACATTTTTTCAGTGCCAAGGAGAGGGGTTTTTAAAAAAAAATTTAAGGTGAAACTTTTGTAGTTACAGTGGTACATTTATATTGCAGAAAAAAAGTGGTGAAAAACAAACATTTCAGAGGTAAAAGCAGCTCAGCCTTAGCAGGTGTTTTATGATGTTAACAGAGCCAAGTGAGGAAAACATCTCTCCATTACAGATGCAATTATCTGTTTGAACTGAAAACACAGACTCTGGAGAAAAAAACAGCGTAACGCTTGACTTCCAAAATATTTAACTTATTTAGAGCATTTGACCAGTAGGAGGGAGCAAAGCAGGGACAAAACCAGTGGTGTGGTGCTTCCAAATGTACATATACTATTCACGCTTTTCATAGCTGAGTGGTTAACAACAAAGACAATCACATTCTTGCTACAGCTGATTAAACAGTTGATCCCACGGACCCCAGGCTTCTCAGACACGGTTGTTTGCTGTAAGCAGAACCAGCAAAACAAAAACAAGCCTAAAGCAGAGATGTTCATCTGCCGTGGCTCGGGTTCAGGACAGCAACCCCAGCCAGAGTCCTGCATAAATACGAAACATGTCCTGTTTACACTAAAATTAATACAATTTAGCCAGAACTTTACAGGGTTGGGAATATGGAGGTGTGGCTACTTTTTGTAGCTGGACTAGGATCTGAGTTGAGCCTCTCCTGCTATCATCAAAGAGCTGAAGTTGCCAAGTCCTATGCACAGGACTCTCAGATCCCTGTTTTGTTTACGGGTTAATGTCCCAGTACTCAATCCATGTTTTCTTGGCTGGACATAGAGTGTCCCACCAGCCCAGCTGGGCAACTTTAGATGATGTCTTAAGCACGCAAACAGCTCTGCATTTGGAAAAGCTTTGATTCCCGTTGAGCCTGTGAATAAACACATCCTCCAAGAGTCCATTCCCCACCTACAGCTGCTCCCATGGGGCTTCCTGAGTTATGGTACATGGAATATCTGACTTGCAGAGAAATAAGTCTCACTGAACTTAAATGATCTGTCCTTTCAGCAGGCATACACTCATCCCTTGTTACATACCACAAATTCCTCTCAAAATTATTTTACATCCAGCATTGTTTTGCGTTTTTGGAAGCACTTCCAAATGTTGTCTCCTTAATGTGCCTCTGCGAGAAACAATTGCATTTGTATTGGCAATCCTTTTTAAAAAGATATTACTAAATCCCCAGTCTTTCCCCTGTGGAATGACAAGTTGGATAAATAAGAAAGCTGGCTTCTCACCACTTTTTTGCAAAAGAGGAAAAAAATGTACTTTACTATGTGGCATAAGAGACAGTATTTCCACATAGCAGCAACCCTCTCTGGAAAAAAAAAGAAATCCTGCAAGCCTTTCACATTTTAGCCAAAGCAGAGTATTTGCTCCAAAGCAAAAATGCTCAAAATGTTCTAGAACTGAGTCCACGTTTGATATTCAATATTCATTAATTACTTTTGCCCCGTATCATTTTTTTATTACAGCAAATCTGCGACCTGAACCCAGCTGACAATTTTTGTATCTCCTCAGTGGTGTAAGGACTATAAAAAAAACCAAACCATTTCCCATATGAATAAAGAAGGTGCAGTCCTGAAAAGTTTACAAAATGAAAAAACCAGGAGAAGCAGTGAGGGAGAGCTGTGACCACCACAGAGCTGGAAACTTGGAGCACAAGACCCAAAACAACGTCCCTTTGTAGGAAGCATGTGGAATTTGGAGAAGACCACCACAAGCACAAGATAATAGCCCTAATATATCTCCTATGTTATACACATATATACATATTTGAGAGCAATGTTTTAACCTTGGAAGAAATGCCATGTTTTGTTTCTTGGTGTGTTTGGTGAGGGAACTTTAGCAAGGGTGGAGGGGTTTGTTCTTGAATCTGTATTCTCTAAACAGAGATCGAGTTGGTCCTTGCAAGGCTTGGCCTTAACCCTGAGAGAGGAGACTGTTCTACAAGTCATAGTCACCCATCACCCAGGGCCATCATCTGTAGGGTCTGGTGTCCTGGGGTTTGTGATTACTGGAGTTTTTCCATAGTTATATGCCTCTGAAGCTGCAACTCCGTTTTATATTTAGTTAATGGAAACCAACTGGAAAGATTCCCATTGACTCCCAAGGGCCATGCCTCAAAACATAATGTATTAATGGAACAAACCACCCTGTTAAATCACCACAAGTCGTGGACAGACTCATTCCTCGCCCCTAAGCCCCTGTCCAGATGACACAACTGCTCTGTAAGGGAGGAGCAGGAGGAGTTAATCCGGGGACTAAAGTCAACGCGGATTTCACACTCCTTCCAAACAAACACCTCTGGATGTGGGAAAAGGGAAAATCGGAGCACGGTCCCCAGGGTCAGACCAGAATGAGCCACCCTGATCCTGTGACAGCCCCATAGCGGCCAAATCCTTCCCTACCTCTCCCAGAGGGTTCTGGCTACATAGGTACTAAGGAATGTGCAGGCAAGAAAAGGCTGCCACGGCTCATTAGAGGGCGAGGATGAGAGCGAAAAAATAGAATCAGAGCATCATTTAGTTTGGAAAAGACCTTTGAGATCATCGAGTCCAACTGCTAGCCCAGCACTGCCAAGTCCACCACTAACCCATGTCCCCAAGTGCCACATCCACACGTCTTTAAAATGAGCTTACTCTGGAAAAGCTGGATTTTGCTGCCTGGGATACATCTCCATACACTCAGCCCAGCTCGGAGCTAGAGAGCCCTGCAGCTCTTGGAACCTTCTGCTGCAACTTTCCATCCAAAAGCTCCACGTGGACTCACTTGTAAATGGCAAGAGATTAGAGAACTTCCCGTCGTCATCACTTATTCACGAAAAGTTTGGAAAAATCTTGCTTTCCGCAAGAAAAAAAAAAAAGGAAAGGGATCGGATCTTGAGGGAGGGGGAAAATAAAATGTTTATAGTGTGCATTACCTAAAAAAAATAATTCATATGATGAATCTTTATCTTAAAAGCCCTGGACTAAAAACAAATAAATGAATCATTGAAATTATTGTGGAAACAGGCATGTTCCATGTTATTTATGTGTTTAATGTTCCTTTTAGGGTTAGGTTTTTCCTTCCTATAAAGAAAGGCAGTTTTCTTAGCATTGCTGTGAATACCAATGTCAAACTCTATTTTAACGGTGCTCAGTGATGCATGAACATCCCAAAGGCAGAATTGTAAAAACACTAAAACCATTTGCTAAAGAGCAACTAGACAAATTGAGCCGTTCTCTTTTCCTGCAAGCTTTAGAAAGACAGGTCAAAATATGGTTCCACATGGAGAGTGCCCAAGGAATATTTTCATTGACTTTACCCGAACTTTGGATCAGACCCACAAAAGTATTTTTCTGTTGGTCTTTGTGAACAAAATTATTGGTAAGATTATAAGAAACCAAAGCATTTACTAAATGGCATGGGGGTTTCCAACCAGAAATTGTGGTATGTTCTGGTTACCCCCAGAGACCTTGAAGTTGCCACTTGAGGTGGGGGATTATTTTTGGAGCAACAGAGCAGCAGTGATGGGACTCCAGGAGCTCCTAAGCAAAGGCAGAAGTTCTCCTGCCTCTTTTTTTTTTAAGGAAAGGGAGAAGTGAAGGGAACCCTGCTATGAAAACAAAAGGAGCTGTCTCAAGTCCAACCATGTCTTTTGAGAACATCTGGTTTTCTTTCACCAAAACAGCAACCTCATCTTTGCTGGTTCCTTCAAGGTTACCTGATCCAATTATTCCAAGGATATCCCTCTTCCCTATTCTGATGTGATATTTCTAGCCTCATCCTTGTATATCAATTATCAAAGCAGGAATTTTCTTCCTTAATACACATCTTCCCACCTCTTTTCTTCTTTTATCTCTTTTCCTTTTCACTCCATGTGACATACCAAGGGTACAGTACCATTTACATCTGTGCCTCACCTGAACTCCAGCCCAGCAAGGGACTCACACATAGACCTGATTTTATAATAAAATTATTAGCATAATATATTAGTATATGTGGTTTAATGGGCGCATTTCATGAGTTTAAAATTACATATATTTTAGACCAGTGCTGACTCAGGGGGTATATTCCTGTATTTGTGTTGTAGCTTCAAATTCGTCATAATTACATCACTCCTCCTGCTCTCTTCAAATATTTCCATCTTTCCTGTGTGTCAGGAAAAGTCTCTCTTTTCACAGTTTGTTCACCAGTTTATGACAACAAAATATCCACAGTGTTTCCCTTAGCAGCAAGCCTTGGAATGAAATTATTTAATGATCTGATCACTAATTGATGATTACGGTTTGTGGTTGTGTGCACTTGGTGTCCCGTGGAATATGAACCCAATGGAGCAGAAGATGTCCATCCTTTCCTAGGATAAAAAGTCAAATTTCTAAGGACTGAAGGACACACTCATTCCCCTCTGCTGCCATGATTCACCTGTGATGTTCCTCCAAGGAATACCTGAAAGGATTTAGCAGGATTTTCCCTCAGCCAGTCACCACAGGCTACATCTTTCCCACAGAGTTATTAGAATTTTTAATCCTTTTACTATGTTTTTTTTT
>VZRO01005200.1:473979-535102 GCA_013397915.1 Daphoenositta chrysoptera | reverse complement strand
AAAAAAAAGGGAAAATCAGCTGTAGAAGTGTTTTAGGAAGTGGAGGTGATGGCTTACTGATTCTTTTCCATGTACCAGGAAGACATGTGGTTCTAAAGAAAATCAAAATACAGATGAAAAAAAAAAGAGCTTCAAGAAAATCATAAAAAGAAAATAAATGAAATAAAATAAAATAAAAATCCCAGTCTCCCCAGTTAGGTAAACGGCAGAAATGAATGCCACCTGGACTGCAGCAGGTATTGGACTGCTTGGATTTTCCACAAGAGGAAAAGAAATTCACTTTTCTCCCCCTCTGTGTCCCCACTTTTCATCTGTCTTAATTTGGTCACATTATTTTCTCAGACATCTGTCCTGCTCCAAGTCAAACAACCTCCCTCCTTCTGCAGGATACAGCAGACTCCAGCCAGGGAATACAGAGTGTGGATCTGAGCACTCCTGGCACCTGGGATGGATAAAGCCGAGTTTAAGCCTGGCTCAGCTCAGGTTCGTAGGTCACCCCTTTAAAAACCTGCTGAAATGCTTCAGGTAGCTGAAATTAGCCTTGTAAATACCCTGCAGCCGTGCCCAAAAAAAGCCACGGAGCCCTGATTCCCACTGAAATATTGAAGCATTTTGTTATTTTCTCATGCTGCTGCTGCCTTTCGAAGAGCAGGTGGCCTGAGCACAGATTAGTTAAACAAACACACGGAAAGGAAGAGTTATTCTGGCAGAGGGGGGAATAGGAGCCAATATTTCTTCTTGCTGAGGTCCTCAGTGTGTGCCTGTGAACCCACAGGCAAAGTGTGCACAGGAATTTGTCACTGTTTTGTGTGTTTTGGTGACAGGGATTTACCAGCTCGAGGGGAAAGTGAAAACAAAGCCCCCTTCAGGGGCAAAGCCTGGCTAAAAGACCAGAACAAATTCTGTCTTTCCCTCAGGAAAATCCTTGTGGGGACAAGGAAAAAAAATTTTAAAAATTGAAGAAAAGAAAAGAAAAAAGAAAAGAAAAGAAAAGAAAAGAAAAGAAAAGAAAAGAAAAGAAAAGAAAAGAAAAGAAAAGAAAAGAAAAGAAAAGAAAAGAAAAGAAAAGAAAAGAAAAAAGAAAAAAGAAAAGAAAAATTTAAATTAAATTAAAATAAAATAAAATAAAATAAAGTAAAATAAAACAAATAAAATCACAGGTATCTGGCAAGTGACAATGGCTGAAGATACAAAGCCACTGTCAGGTGGGAGGGAGATGCCAAATAGCCACTTTTTGATGAGAATCAATAGAAGAAATAGCTATTTTTGGGGAGATGAGGGGAGAATTAGTGCCCAAAACATTAGGATCCAGTGCCTAAGGCACAAAGCATGAGTTAGCAAGTGCTAAGGGGTAAGGATTTGAATTTCTTTTAAAGGAGCAAAGGATTTCATGCAGTTTCTTGGCTCTTTCTTGGGGGGAAGGGAGGGTGGGAAAGGAAAGGAAGCAGGGGAGAAATAGGTAGTAAAAACATCATGAGAAATATCACAGTAGCGAGGAGAGAAGGCAGCTGAAAAAGTCAAGGATAACTGAAGAGGCACATGAAGCATGACCTTGAAATGAGACTGATGAAGTGAGCTTTTTGGGTTGAGTGCTGGCTGGAAAAGGGGGCTTGGACCACTGCCCAAGGAAACTGCCTCCTGCTATTTAATTCCTAATGAGCTCAGGGAACAAGGATTTTGCCCAGGCTTTGAAATAAACAGGATTGTGTTAAAGAAATACTTGAGACCATCATTAATATCTACTTCTAGTGAAAACAAGCCCTGAGACCCCACATCCTGGCTAATCATTTGGGTCAAAAAGGTAAAATCAGAGGAATTTCAGTGCTATATATTATTTTGCGGGGCCAAATAATTCTATGTGTTCACTTCATGCCTGTATTGTGGGTCTTCAGAAGAGAAGGGTAATTTCTAATAAATTATTATATTAATTAATACTGTAGGACTTCAGCATTTTAGTTTCTTATTTTTCCTTCCTTCCTGTGCCAATTTTTCCATCCCTATAATCGTCCTTCCTGTTTATGCAGTTCCATATGCACAGTGGCTACTAAAAGTCAGCTGTTAAAACTGTTTACTGTAAATATTTACACTGTGGCCATTAGCAGAATCTGTATCTCTGAATGGATGATGGATGGCAGAGGGTCTAATCCGAGAGACACTGTGGGATAAACAGGGGAAAGTCATGTGAGCATGGAGTCTGGGAATGCTGCTTCCCACTCCCTGGAAGGCAGAAAGGAAAGTCATGTGCTTGGGATATTTGCTCTGAAAAACACTGAGAAGCACAAGATTGTTTGCTGATATCTGTGATCCGTTTTGGATGCCCTGGAGAAAAGGGGTCAGGGCTTCCAGTGGGCATCCAGCAGCTCCTGGATGAGCCATGAAATCCATCACCTTCTGGAAAGGACAGGTCCTAACTGTCCCTGTTCTTCACATTCTTTGTGTCCTTTCAGAAGCAAGCAGTACAGCAAAGCAGATTCTCTCTTGAAAAACAGATACCGAAAAAGTAACCTAATGAAATGCCCTCTAAATGGTGAATTATTTGGGAAGAGCAGAAATAAAATTATTTGAGAAGAGCAGAAATAAGCAGGGATTTGATGTCAGTTAAGTATTTCGTGGCGTAACAGTTTGGACTTTGTTAATAGGGGTTTTCCCACACGGTGCTTTCAGATCAAGCTTCAAAGAGGAGTCACCTACACAGCTCTTCCAGCCATGCCTGGCATCCTTAATGGCACAAAGAGATCTGGGGAGGTGACATTCCCTGGAAACTTCCAGATAAACAAGTCAATATATCTCAGCACAGAGACCGGCCTCTTCCCGTGCTTTAATCAGAGTTGTGGGAATTATTGATACATCAGGATAGCAGTAATCCCAAAGCACGAGCTCGAGCCCTCGTTTCAGCCCCAGCATGTGTTTAGATGCTGTTTTGCAGGGCTGGGCTCTGCTGATGACCCAGCTGATGCACATCACAGAGCGTGTCCTGCTGGGAAATCACTTGGCAGTTGACTCTGGATTTAGGGTAGGACTTGTGTGCACATGGAAAACGCTGCATGACTTATGCCTGCACGACGTGAGGGTTTGGGAAATGCTTCGCGTGTTACTAAACCCATTCAAGTTCCTGAACTCTGCCTCCTTTGTTTTCGCTTTAGTTCCTAGAAAAATGGAAAATCCGCAGGGAGATGAACCAGGTTAATAATGCTCATGAGTACCTGTTCTTGGGGATTCGTCCTAGAGAACATAATTTTCCCTGATCAACAGCAGGCTGGAGAATAAAGACAAGTATGGGGCTCCTCTGAGATCTGAGGAGCAGAGGAGCCTGGAGAAAAGGAAAAAACAAAAGAAAAAAAAAGAAAGAAGGAAAAGAAGAGGGGAAAAGGGACCTTCCTTGAAGGGAGGAGGAGCCACATTTTGGTGTTGTTCACATCCTGACCTGTACCTGATGTACAGCAACGTTCCCCTTCCACACACACTCAGCACACCTGCAATTACAACTACAAAAATCCCAGTTTTGGTGAAACCACTCTTCTCTGCCAGCTGCATATCCATAAACCTGTGTTTTCCTCCATCCATAAACCTCCATTTTCCTCCTTGCTGCCCAGGTGCGCCTCTGATCAAAGGGAAAGCAGCTCCTTTTTCCAACACAGCCTTTCATTTGGCAGAAGCACCTTCTTTGCCACACCAGAATTAACCTCTGCGCAGGTATTTTTCCATTTGTAGCTCAACCTTCTTTGTGGGAAAGTTTATTTTGCTCAGTCCAATTAGCCACCGCTGCAATGGTCTCTTAATGGCAGCCAGGGTGGGATTAGTCATTCCCAGGTGGGAAGGTTTGCTCCACGTGGCACCTGCCAAGCTCCACACAGCCTTTGCTGCACTTTACAGGAGATGGATGGAGCTGATGGTACCATCTTTGATTTCTCTCCGGAAGGTATTTTATTTCTGCTGGCACTCCCAGAGCTCAGGTTTGGATGTGTTTGTGACACAGCTTGATGTTAATGTGAGTTTTCCATGCTCTGCTTTCCATTCTCACCTCTCCTTCCCCCACGTGTTACTCCACGCTGATCTACTACTTGTGTTTATCTTTTCCCCACCTTTGGGCTTTGTGGCAAAAAGTCATCACAGAGAGCAACAGGCAGAAGAAAAGAAAGAAGAGCACAAAAGTGGGCTCAAAGCACCACAGGCACACAAGGCTGTATCATCTACATCTCACCTGCCTGCCCCAGCTGCCGCTGGAGCATCACGGCGGGGAAGGGGCAGCTCCCTTTTCCCTCTGCCCTGAAACAACTGATTAAACTGAAAGCCATTAATTTCAACTCAGCAGACCCAAAGCTTGTGTCAGGAAGCGTTTTCAGGCCTGGCAGATCACCCTGACCCGGCGTTCAGACACAGCTATGAAGGCAAGAGCTGCGTGGGCTCCCGGGGCTCCTCCAAAGCCACTCTGCTCATCCTGGAATGCGATGGGGAATCCAAGGGCAGCTTCCCGCAGCCTCTGAACTCCTCATGCCTCAGTTCCCCCCTCAAACAAAAGGGGCAGTGGCTTACAATGAGTGCCATTGAAGAGATAACCACCTCCACTCCCTGTTATTGACTTTAGAGTGGCATTTCCTCTATCAAGAATGAGCCCCACAACAAGGTATTTGTACCTGGCTGCGAGACAAACTTGCTTTTTACTGGTGCCTGCTGCACATACCGCACCGAGGTGTTGGGAGGATTAATTACTCAGCTCAGGCAGAGGACTTTGAAGATAAGATGTGCCAAGTAATTACTATGTGTTTTACTGATTTGGGCATGCACGGACATTTTTTTCATAATGGTTTGTTGATTTTGTTGACTGGCAGTCCAGGACAAAGCTGCATTTCTTGCGAGGTTTTCTTTTTTAATATTATTTTTAATAGGCTTTTTAATTGCAGTATTTACTTTAGTCACCTATTAAATAGCTAATTACTTGTGATCCTGTTTAGATTTGTGTTTAGCACAGACAACAATTACATCTTTTCTCCCACAGCCCACAGTTACTGCATTACATGCCGGGCTTGATCTATTTTTTCCCCCTGTAAACAGGACTTTCTGACTGTAATAACTTATTTTCATGCTTCTGCTCCATAAGGTGGAATGAAGCTCAGTAAAGAATCTCTGCTTTACCCACAACAAAGGGACCACGGCCAAAAGCTGTTGTATAAACACGGGAGATTGATCCTTTGTGTCATTAAAAGGTGCAAATGGGACAGCAGTGTAAACAGGAGAAACAACAGGGTAGGGATGGAAAACGCATGCAAAGTTCGGTGCTGTGCTGATTGTGAAAAGGTGCCGGTGATGCCGTCTTGGAGGTCATTGGGTTTTCCTGTCAGGAGAATGAGCGGGAGACTGGTGGCTCTCCCTCATCAGCGCTTTATGGAAAGCACCGACAGGAGCAGCAGCAGGAAGGGCCCTTCATCCAGGGGGACCCAAAAAGCTCTCTGAGAGCCTGCCTGGAGGAGTCCAACCACCAACCCCTGCACCTTCTACTCGAACTTCCATTTCCACTTCCACAAACTCCCAATTGAAGAGAAGGACTTCGTCAGGTAGAATTTGGCAGATTACATTTGGCAGATCACTTCTGTTCTTCTTCCTCACCATGTCAGGCCAGCACTCAGCTCACCTGCAGCACTCAGGCATTTGTGAAAAGGTCTAGCCTAGCCAGAACCAGCCACCAACAACCACCACACAGGAAAGGTCTCCTTTCTTGTACACCTCAACCTCCTTTTGCTGCTGCAGGAGGACTTCTGAGCTCAGCAATTTAGACCAGGTTACTTTTTTTGCCTGTCCTTAGTCCCAGCCTCTGACAGGACACCCAGCCCTGCAGGCTGGACCCAAGACCTTCCCAAGAGCAGTGAGTGAACATTAGATCTCTTTCTGACAAGATGACCAGCCCTGTGTATCTGTGGAGTCTCTGCCCAGCTCTCCTCCCTCCAGCCTGAGCAGTCAAAGCCTCTCTCTGCCCCAGGAGATGCTTTTTCCAGCACATCTCCTTCAAGTTATAACCCAAAATAGTGTTAGCAGATGGAAACTCTGGATTTGCCTCCCTGCGATGCCATCCAGAGGCCAGACAGCTCCAGGGGGGATCCTGCCACAGGCACAAAGGGAGCTGCTGCCTTACAGCCTCTCCCGCGGGATCTGAGGGCTCATTCAGCCCTGCCTCCGTATTTACTTTTCACAGGTTTTATGGCAGGGGCTGTGCATTGCAACAACCCTTTTTTTTCCCCAGGAATTCACAGCAGGTGCAGGATTGTGGAGGATACTTGCAGGAAAAAGCCTCCAACCCTGCCTGTCCTGCTGTCTCCAACGGAGGCCAAGGCAATCCTGCTAATTATTGGATGCACTAAAAGTCTTTACAAGCACAGGAGCCCCTCCAGGAATCCTGCAGTCAGGTTTAGCAGTGCCACGCATCCCAAAGCTTTCAGGGCAGGCAAGCTTCAGGGATATCATGTTTTTCCAGGCACAGTGCTGAAAGTAATAGGAAAACAACTGTCTCATTGTTTAGAGCATCCCTAAATATTGCCAGTAAAGATCTGGTCAACTTTCCACAGTCTGCGGCTTTTGAGATTTTTCCACCAGAGTGATTTATTTCATCAAAACAGCTCTTGGGCCACCAGCTGTTAAAGCACTTGTGGAAAGGGCCAACTCCATTCTCATTCCTCACTGCAGGTTTCCCTTAATAGAATCAAACTGGATAATAAGTGCTAATACTGTAATGCAGTTCTCTGTACTTTGACCTAAATTCTCCTCCAGCTCCCGAGGGGGTGGGCACAGGGGGAATGCTGCAGTATTTCCTCCAGTGCACGGACAGGCAGGATTAACCCACACAGACAATCCTCATCCCTGTATTTTGGGAACGGTTTGAGGTCCAGGCTCTGCTGTATCACATGCTGTCCAAAATCCCATCCAGTATCTCTGATCCCAAACTGTTTGTGGTCTGTTAATATCCAAACAGTGCTCGGTCCCAGAGCCTGTTCTCCAGAATGACCTTTCCCTGCTGCGTGCAGCCAGTTCAGAAAGTCACAGCTGTTTTTTTTTTTTAAATAAAAAGATAAGACATGGCACAGTTTTCTAAGTTTGGTAACTGCACTGCCAGCCTGAGCACACAATAAAAGGCAAATATTACTGTGATTAATTAATACCACTGAGGGAGAGGGTGTTGTTTTGTCGGGTTTTTTTTCCCCAAAACACTATCTAGAAAACTCAGATTGGTGTAAACATCACAAGCATATTTTGGTCAGATTCATTTGGCAGGTCAGGTTCCAGTGAAATGCTCATTTAATTACTCTCATTGCTACATAACACAAGTTGTAGTTTCAGATATTTCTCTAGGACATGCACAGAGCTGTGACAAAACCAACTCACACAAGCTGTGTGGAGCAGAGCAAGGAGGCTCAGGAATGGGATCTGGGATGGAATGAGGTGACTTTATTCCTCCTGCTCCTAATCCCGACAACAGCACGTCTTGTTGCCCAAGGGATTGGACCAAATTACTTCTCAAGTGGAAATGGGCATCCTTAGGCTTCAGGCTTGAAGGTTGTGGAGCAGGGTGAGTTTACAACCATTGTAAGGCACTCCCACTCTTCTTCCTCCCAGCTCAGGGACAGCAGGAGGGGCAGCGCTCCCGGCACTGACCTCCCGCATGGCCCAGCCTGAGCTTCCAGAGGAGTTCTGGCAGCCAAGGGGAGGAAGGAAGGAATGTAGACTCTTCCAGCCACCAAGTTAATGGGTTTCAATGCGTAATTATAAGTGTCATCCTCGAAAACCCACGTCTTGTCACCACTCTGAATGTGTTTAGCTTCTGTTTCCTCATTATTTTGGGAGCTCGTTTTTCCGCTAGATTAAGGAGATGCTTTTGTTTCCTCCCCCCCGCAAAACCCTCTCCCATGTGGGTGTTCATAGATGATTAAGAGATGATTGGAAACCTCTTGGCCTGCTCTTTGCATTAAACATTAGCCTGAGGAAGGACAAATATCCACTATGCAGTTTGGAAGTTTGACAAAATCTGACGTATTGAGCAGAGACTAACAAATCCCTGATTTGTATCTCATCCTGGGTACCACAACTCTTTGGGACTACTTATGCAGAGAGATCATGAAATGAATTAAAGACTAATTTTCCTATATTACCATTGTAATTCTTTGGGATTTCAGGCTGCCCTGAAAAGCCCAGAGTCATACACCCCAAGGGAGCTAGTTTAGATCAGTCAGGGAGAGCAGGGCTGCTCCCTAATGGAAAAGCCAGGAAAACCAAGCAGCAGCCCCAGGACAGGGCAAAAGGCAGGCAGTCTTGCCATGCAGCTCAGGCTGGGCTGAGATCAAGTGGGGACCTCTTGCTGTCATTGTTGGGGAAAAACAGGTGCCTCGAGATGTGAAGTCAGCTTCGAGTTAGTTGGTGGAGAGGAATGATCTCTCTTCTCTGTCTTTGTCCCTATCAGAGAAAACCCACTTCAACTGATGTAATCAGAAAACATGACCTGACGTCTCTGACCCTAATCAAAACATGTAATTTTTTTAAACACCACTGGCATGTCAGGGTACATGTCCTCCTGCAGCCACGACATTTTCCAAAGTCCCTGTGCCTGTGGCCACTTCCACCCCAGCCAGAATGTGCAGCAGCACATGAGGCTTCAGGCACACCACAGCTGGGCAAGCTGAGGTAAAGGGTTTAACTCCACAAGCACAGAGTTCTAGAGTTACACAGTACATGATTCTCATCCTATTTAATTTTTGATTTGATTTTTATTTGCAAGCCAGCACAAATGCAATGCTCTGCAGAGGGACACACTCCCTTTCCCCTGCCTTGAGACAGACAGAAAGACTTAGGAAATGCCACAGAAATCAACTCTGCTAAGAAAATGCAAGAATCGAGCAGTTCAGCTTTCAAGAGTCAGATAATGGCAAACAGAAGGTTGAACTTTTCCCCTCGTGTGCATATGCATCATGATTCATTGCATACTCCTCTTATGCTATTCCTCAGCTATTGCAGCATGCCATAATTTGTCTCCAGAGGCAAACAGTAGTTTGCAGAGCTGCATACTTGTCTCTGCGCGGCGGGGCAAGGCTGAGTTCACAGCACATGCCCAAGGCACTGCACACCACGGCAAGCGTGCTGGCGTCAGGGAGAAGCACAAGAGCAGGGCTGCTCCCTAAAGGAAAAGCCAGGAAAACCAAGCAGCAGCTCAGGAACAGGGCAAAGGGCAGGCAAGCCTGTGATGCAGCTCAGGCTGGGCTGAGCTCAAGGGGGGACCATCAAAAGTCCACGGTGAGGCAGCTCAGGGAAATCACAGAATGGGTCAGGTTGGAAGGGACCACGGTGGGGTTATCTGGTCCCACCTCCCTGCTCCAGCAGGGTCATCCCAGAGCACAGGCACAGGATGGTGTCCAGACTGCTCTGGAACATCTCCTCTGAGGGGGACTCCACACCCTCTCTGGGCAACCTGTGCCAGTGCTTGGTCTGTGAACAAAGAAGTTCTTCCTCACGTTCATGTGGAGCTTCCTGTGCATCCATTTCTGCCTGTTCCTCTTGTCCTATTGCTCAGCACCACGGAGCAGAGCCTGTCCATCCTCTTGGCACCCTCCCTTCAGATTCTGATAGACAGGGATTAAATCAAGGTCTGTTAGTGCCCCCAGCTGGGCCATGGATGTCCCTGAGATGTGGCTGCCCTGAAACAATTCCCTGGGGTCCAAGGGAAGCTGCAATTCAAGGGGGACTGCATTATACTGGATCAAGTGGCCTGCCCATGGCTAAGCCAAAACCTGCCCCACGCACCCAACCATGCAGGACTTGGCCTTGTGAGGTGAGAAGTAGTGGCAGGTTTGAGTCACTTCTGGCAGCAACACGAGTGGAGCTCATCATCCCCAAAGCACAGCTCAGACAAAGCTCTGCTAGAAAAGGAGTCTGCAATCACGGCTTTGTGTCTGTGTATCCACATCAGCGCTTCTCCCCAGCCAGTTTGGACCAGTGGAGTCTGGCAGGCTGGTATTGCAAATACCTCTGAAAAACATCCCTGAGCTGCCTTCTGAAAGGAGTCCAAGCCCAGTGCTGGTGCTGCTGAAGTCAGCATAACCCTGAGCCCAGGCGAGAGCGCTGCCCGGGGAGCCTGCCTGTGCTCTGGCCACGCTTCCCAGCGCTGCACGCTGAGTAATCAGCTATTCCCATGCAGATGAGCCCTGGGAGATGAGCAGCAACCAGCACTGGGACCCGGAGTTCTGGGAAGCGCAGACCTCTGCTTTCCCAAATATCTCACCGCGGGAGTGATGCCGCTCGAACCTTGCGAGCAATAAAAAGTAATGGGAAACAGATGCTGCTGTACCTTAGATTAGGATCTGTGTTTAGATTTCCAAGATAAAAATTATCTCTGATACTTTGGCTAATGTAAGGCTGATATGATAAATGGATTTTCTGCGGAGTCTGAGGAGAGCGCGCCTGCTCCGGAACGCAACCTGATACGGAGTTGTCTCCGGGAGGGAGACGGAGAAAAGAAACAGAGCTGGGCTGGCCGAGGGTCGGGATGGAGGATGTGGGACATGCACCAGGTCAAACAACCCCGGCCCGCTGCTGGAGAGGGAGGAGTCACATCTCCCCTCCCACCTTCCCTGAGCAGGGTGGGAAGGACCATCCCACAGGGCTCCTTGGAAGATAAGGAAGCTGCCCCTCCATCCCTCCTAGTGCAGCCTCCCCAGCCCGTGCCTCAGAAGCATCAAATCCTAGAGGAGGTGAGCTCAAACCCCAGTACGCTGGCTTAAATCACCCACTAATGGAGAGAAGAGGGTACCACACTCCAACAATCCGTATTTCCACTGGCCCATAGTACCAGGATGGGGCATAGACCTCCCTGTGCATCCTCATCCTCCTTAGCTCAGCTGAACTCTGTTTTCTGAAACCTATTTTTTCCATATGTCATCTTCCAACATCCCCTGTCCCCATCAGCTCTCCTGAGGCCAGGCACAGTTCACTGTCATGCTGTGACTTCTTTTCCATTCTCCCCTTGAAGCAATGGCCACAAACAGTCCATACATCCTTATCTTGGTCCGCAGCCAATGATGCCAATGGCAAATGCACATGGCAAAAAAAAATATTGGGGGAAAGAGTAAGAGAGATTTTATTTTTTCGAGATTATTTTTTCACTGTTATTTTCCAGCCTGAAAACTCTTGGCAGAGTAAAACTCATCAGTTCCTTCTAGCATTGTAAGCGGAGATTATGTAATATTTACAGTGATATTAATGCAATCAATCAGCGTCAGCAAGTGGACATGTGGGAGCCAGCTATACACACGAGAGAAAAGTGGGGAAAAGGGAAGCACAAAGGGGTCCCTGTGATGGCCAGGGAAAGATGCCAAATAATTTCACTGCTTTCCAAACTAATATGTTACAAAATAACACAATCAGCTTTGGCCCAGTTCATTAAAAATAATTGACTTGACTGCTCAGTGACTTCCCGGCAGACTGGAGATGCCCACGAGCACCCAGGCGTTCCCATAAACACCTTTCCTCCTCCCATTTGAAGGGAAAGACTTTGCCCAGCCCTGCTCCAGCTCAGCTCCAAATGATGTCAAAGGAGCCCTTGTTGGATTTGGGCTGGTGGGAATGGTGAAAGTCATGGATCAAGAGCCCTCACTGAACAGAAGGGCCTTGCCACCTCTCCATCCACTTCCAACAAAATGCCAGTGCCTGAAAGAGGCTGTTCTTCCCCAGGTGTGGGCCTTGCACCATCAGGCAAGGGACTTTGCTAACCTGAAAGTCCCACAGACAGCAACTTCTGCTGCTTTGTTTCCTTTTCCTTTTTTTTTTCCTTCAGGTGGAAATACGAAGAGGGAATTGTTGCCAGAACTTGATTTCTGCATTGCCACTGGAGCAGTTTGTGGCAGCGGGGCAGAGGCGTTGTTTTGCTGTACAAGGATGGGAAGTGGGACCTGCAGAGGGTTTGAGAAAGGCTTCAAACCCAACCCAGCCAGCTCCCAGGTAGGCTGCAAAGGGCTCAGCAGCTGGCTTCCAAGGAGCTGGGAATGTGCTGAGGAACAGCAGCTGGGAACGTGTTCCGGTCCCTGTCTCCCAAACACTGCAGGCATTTCTAAACTGTATCTTAAACAAGCCTTTCCTAAGTAACTGCTGCTGATGTTTGGGCCCCAGCCTACAGTTTGGCAGAGGCCAAAACTCAGATCTTGATGGTGATGCCTTGGTNCAGCCAGCTCCCAGGTAGGCTGCAGCAGCTGGCCTCCAAGGAGCTGGAATGTGCTGAAGAACAGCAGCTGGGAACGTGTTCTGGTCCCTGTCTCCCAAACACTGCAGGCATTTCTAAACTGTATCTTAAACAAGCCTTTCCTAAGTAACTGCTGCTGATGTTTGGGCCCCAGCCTACAGTTTGGCAGAGGCCAAAACTCAGATCTTGATGGTGATGCCTTGGTGGGCTACCTAAAAACAGGGGCTAGGCAAAATTAGGGCATCAAGTGGATCCTAAGGCATAATTCGGGACTGTCTCATGTTCTGGTGATGCTGGAATGAGGGGACCCTGCTGCTCTGGCTGGTGGGCCACCCTCACTGGGAGGAATAGGCAAATCAGTTTAGAAGAAAACTGATAACTGATTTTATCCTCATAAACCCATGAATACTTCCTTTAAGAGGCAGGAAGGGATGAATTATCTTGTTTTCCTAATTTTAAAATGTTATGTAACTGCTGAGTTACTGGGTCGGATGGTTCTCATGTACCAGTAGAAGATCTGATCTCTGACTTCTGCTGGGCCACGGAACAGTTTCATAGCCAAAGATGATCCGAGAAATAATAATAATAATCCGAGAAATTCAGGTCTGCTCTGGAGGGGTCACTGCCTGCTGATGTGTTTGCTGAACTGAATAATTGCAGCTTACAGAATCTACTCTTGCCTGCTACCTAAAGGACAAAACCTGCATTTCTTTAGAAATGTGTCACTTGAGAAACCGAGGCAAGGACCCTAATAAAATTAAGAAAAACTGAGATGATGGAAAGGCCTGAAACCTTACAGCATTTTCTTCAGAGGACGTTTTCAACCGAGAATTCAGTTTAACTTCTGGAGTAAGAAATTCCAGGTATGCTTCATTTGCAGAGAGGACATTCTATATATCTTAAAACCCATCAAATGCAGTAAAAGAACAGGAGAGATATCAATTTTCCCACGTTCCTGCCTGTTATGTTACCCCAGACCCAGAGACATGCTCAGGCCAAAGTCAAAGCAGACACACTCAAGGCAGGTTTCTTTTTCTCTGTTGACCTCCTGCCAGCAGCCACCTGAGGAATCTCCCACACCTCCAGAAAGATTTACTGACACCCTGGTCGAAAGGGAAGGGACAGCTGAGTGGCAGAGCACTGCTGAGCTCCTGAGCCCGGTGCAGATGGAGATAAGGTCAGGGATGGTGACTCCTGGAATGCTGGACTTGAGGAGAGCAATTGGCCGGGCTGTGATTGAGAAATGCCTGCTCTCCAGAGGAGGATCAGCACGTGGGCAGCAGTGAATTTTTCAAGAGCAGCCCTCCCCTCCAGTTTGTTTGGCAGTTCGAGCCACTTGTCTCCGAACAGGCACTCAGCATGTGATCATTTTGGGCCTCTTCCCATTTAGGAGTATGACTCTTGGGAAAAGCTTGACATCAGATTATGCCCTTCTCAGAGACTACAAAACTCTGTCTCAGGCCAAGTTTTGTGCATTTCTGACTCTAGAGCCATACTCTCACTTTTTCTCTGTCCCAATGAGTCTATTTTGGGCTGAATTCCTAGTGACATGAGCAAAAATTCCTAGAAAAAGACCCTTGTGCACAGATGGAAGAGCAAACTCTCTTAACCACAACCACAAACCACTTCCATAAACTTCAACCTTTTGCTCCAGCTTTAGGTTTCCTTGCAGAGACTTGGAAGCTTTCTGGGCAAAGTTTAGTGCTCTTGGGGAGAAATGGCCCCTTTTTTATGGCTACAGAAACCTGTTCCTTGCACCATGGAGGTGCTCACCAGGTGCCCTAGAAACCTTTGTCACTGGTAGCAAAGGAAAAACAACATTTGCCCCAGACAACTTTAATCATATAAGCAACTGAATTAGGTGGCTGATCTGCCTTTGATCTCTTCATAATCTCTGCAGAGATATTTATTTAAGTGAGTATAGAGCAGGAATTAACCTCATGTGCAGGGAAGAGCCTTACAGAGTAACCTCTGTCTCTTCCCTGTGTAGAGAAGATGCTGAGCAGTTTAGCCAGGCAGCTAAACTGACTTAGAGACTTTAAGACTTAGACAGCTTAAGCAGACACCTGGAGGTGCCATCACCTTCTGGAGATGAATACTTTTCTGGTTCTCTGCTCTCTGTGCCTCCACTGAGAGGGAAACACTTCATTTGTGCTTCAAAATCTGGACAACGCCTTTCCCAACACCAGACTGACCAAGAATTAACAGTGGATAGAAGGGTGACCTGGAATGCTCGTTCCAGGAGAGCAGCAGTTGCTTTCTCTGGTCTGTGGTGATATTCACAGCTTTCTCTGTATGTCACACTGAGGCAAAAATTACGCAATGCCCCGACTGTACATTTATCCACACTTCTGGTGCTTTAGCAATCTGGCTTCTCAGCTAGAGGCTGGAGCCAAAGCATATTAAGAAATGAGCTTGTGTTTTGAACATATGCTATCAGCAAAGTCTCATTTTTTTGTTGCCACTTAGTATTTCTTAACAGGAGGAGAATGCACATGGTGCTGTCTTCAGGCAGGAAAGTTGCAAGGCAAAGCCCTGGATGGCTTTACACCTTCAGGCCAAAAACTGCCACTGGTCTGCAGTGCAGAGGTGTCCAGTTCTGACCCAGCCCAGTCAGGAACAATGGAAGGAATCATTAACAACAAAAACACTGCAAGGACCCAAGATGCTGCCCATCACCCACCACCTTGTTGCAGGCAAATATGGAATAACATTGACTGAGCTGCACGGGACCTCAGGATGAACGATGGGCTGGGGAGAGCTGTTCACCCCAGTCCAGGAGAGCCTGGGCTTGGCCAGCAGACCCTGGCTAAATGACGAGTCCATCCTGTTTGTTGTAGACACAGAGCAGCCCTTGGCCGCTGCTCTTGTCTGCATTTCTATTTGTGCTGATAATACACATTTTTAAAGGCGGTCTTAATTGCCGCGCTAGATTTATTAGCAGGGATATCATCCATCCTTTCCTTCCACCCCCACCCCCCTTCAGCTCAATTCATCATTTTTACAAGAGGGCGAGCTGAGGACCACACCTCCTCTGCTTCCTTCTGCAGGGACAGCACCCTGCACATCGGCCGAAAATCAAACGGGATGAGTTCATGGAAAGCTGGTAGATGACTGAACCTAGCACAGGGAGGGCAGTTGCACTATTTTCAACCTGAGCAACTCGAGGTGCCAGTACCATCGCATCCATGGGGCAGCATCCAAACCACGTCCTCCTACCAAACCCTGCCGAGCCAGGATGCTGAAATGGCTGAGCCTGCAGCTCCGAGCTATATTAAGCTGAAGGGATAGCAGCCCTTGGCTGGTGCCAGGCTCCAAGCTAAAGTGAGTTTTACAGCAGGGAGGTTACAGGCCTCTGACGGGATGTAAACTCAGTTTCTGGGCGCAGCAGAAAGCGTGTGGCTGGTGGCTGTGCAGATCCTGGCAATCTGCATCTTTCAATGTAAGCATCGGTGGTGCCAAGCAATTATGATGTTTATAGAAACTGATGGCCTACATCTGTTTAAAATACTTCCCAGTGTTTAGACTGACAGCACAGAAAACATTCTGCAAGGAGTAAGCAGAAATTGGATGGTTTTATATATATATATATGGTTTTTGGTTGGTTTTTTTTTTTTAACTTAGAAGAACTCACACTAAATTGATTAACTACTCAAATTCATTAGCACTGTAAGCACTATAGAGTGAGCACAAGCCATAAACCTGCCTTCCTGCAGCCTAGAGAATTAACCCAGGGTAAGAAAACTCTTCCAGAGGGTGAAGGCTGCTTGGAACTAGACTGAAGCAAGAATGTAGTCCCCTATCCCAGCAGCTTTATTTGCTTGATCTATAGAAAGGCAAGGCTTTCTGTCCATTGAGAAATCAGCCAGGATGGCTGATCCCAGTGTTCCAGTGCAGACAACAGCCATTCTCACTCCTGTGCAGCTATTTACAGATGGAGCAGAAGAGCAAGCTGAGGTCCCAGCCTGTCCTGCTTGCAGAGGGGAACTAGATCTGTTGTACTACACAGAGCAGCCTGACCAAAGCCCTTGGCCTTATCTCATCTGCCTGTGGTGGCTCCTTATCTCCACCCCAACACTGCCCTTTATTGTTTCGAGTCCCTCCAGGCTTTGAGGTTCTGCAGAGTCAGTGGTCCTTCCTCACACCAACACCCTGCTGCAGCCATGGGATGCTCCTTCTTTGATGCAGGCAGCTTTGGCCATGAGTGAAACATCCAGATGGTTCAGGGATGGAAGGAGCTGAGATTTCACAGATTGTGACCATGGCAGCAAAGAGAGCAGAGCTGTTCAGTGCTGCAGCCCTCAGTGACACAAGGGCTCCTCAGAGACCTCAACAGGCCACTGCAAACCAGAGCCACCTCCAGAAACACACGGATCGCTTCAGAAATGGCCAAACCCCAGGACCCCATGGCCAAGCCCAAGAGTTTTGGCAAAGCACCTTCCCTCAGCTGCAGCAACTCTCTCAGCAGCGTGTACAACACAGCAATACCCGAATTTCCATGCACATACCCAGGGGCTTGTTTGTACAGCCAACCTTCTCTTCCTCTTCCTTGAGCATGGGCTGCTGTGCTGCGGTGCTTGGCCACCTGACCACGGAGAGAAGCCTTCCCTCATTAGCAGCTTGGAATCTTGCTGTAAATCTCCCTGTAGGGCTCACTCTTGGGTGACAATGTCCCAAAACAAAGAGCCCCGTTCACCAGTCGAGCCTTTGGAGTTCATTTTCCATGATTTTTAATGTCAGTCCTAGAGGCGGGGGTGCAAGTTTTGTATGCAAAGCACACAGAGACCCCAAAAAGGGACACCCTGTTCTGGAATTAGTTATAACCAAGTCCTCTCGGGCATGGCTGCTGCTCAGCAAGTGGGAAGGTCTCTCCTCTCTCAGTTACGCTGAAAACAAATGTATAGCAGAAAAAAATCCATCTCTGGAGCTCTCCCTTTGTTCACTACCAGGATTATTGTGGTATCCAGCTCAGTAAAAGACAGTTTCCACTCTCCTTTTCCTCCCACCCCATCCCTCGTATTTTTAAGGCCACTTATGTCACACACACACATGTAAAACTCCAGCACGAGAAGGCAGCCACATCAAGCACATCACAGAAAAGCAGCCACCATCTCTTCCAAGCCCTCCTTCCTTCTGCGCTGTAAATTAGTACACAAATTATGCAAATCAGAAGCACGTGCAGAGGGGAAATTGCTCTCCCTGGCACTGGCTGGGCAGGGACTGCATCTCCCATCAGGAAGTTCTCCGGGGCACTGGGATGGGGTTAGGAGTGTGCTTTGCACTGATGCTTCATCCTGCACACCTCAAGTACCCCCAGGGCTTGTCTTTGCTCCCCCTGGAGCATCCTGTCCCCTCGGCAATGCCACCTCTGCCTCTCCCCCAGTCCCTGAGCAGAGCTGTGTAAAACACGCAGACGTTTTCGCCACTAAACTTATGGCTGCCCTGAGGGCATGTGCATAAGTTTACCCAGTGCTCTTTAAATCAGTCCCAGAACAACCTTTTCCAGCCACTGCCAAACAAAAGCTTTTCCAGCAGAACTCCATTTTCCCTTTCTCTGTAAGAAACCCTTTTTTTTTGGGCTAGCTCAGCTGTTACACTTGGGCACTGGCTGGTGGAAACACACACAAATACCTGCAACCTCACTGAAATTAATGGAAAAAAACCTGCTGTTAAATTCAAAGAGAGTGGAACAGAATTTCACAGTATTTTTTTTTTCCAGGAAGGAGGGGGGGAAAAAAGGAAATAAATCGAAAAAGGAAGGAAAAGATCTGTTGAAACACAACATTAGTCCTCATTGGCGCAAACCTTGACGGCTCCCGTATTCCCTGTGGAGGACATGTACATCCTAACAAAAGTCAGCTGCTGCTCCACCACAGTGTAAGAGCTGTAAGGATGCAATCTGCTCTAGGCTAAGGCTCCCAAATTGCTCCTCCTGTGTCCAAGCTTCTCTATTATGCCTGCACTGCTGCTGCAGAGGTGTAAATGTGGTGCTGGTCACAGGCAGAGCCTGGTTCTGATGCTAAAGCAAGCTCAGGGCCGGTGGGCACAACACCCACCAAGCAAACTCTCAAGGGGTGGGGCGCTTTCAGATTTTTATTCTCCTACCAAAATAGTTCGTCTGACGTCTCCGAGCGGGCTTTACAGCGTGAGGCTGTGCTGTTTCCATCTGCAGTGACGATGGCCGGGGAATGCGCTGTCCCACACCCAGTTTGCATCCATTATCACCAGCCCAGAGGGCAGCCCCGGCTCCCAGGGAATGACAACTCTCGTGTTTCCCAGAGAACACCCCCTGCTTGAGACCCTGCTCCGTCCTCCCTCTCCGATCCTCACCCACGGCTGCAGCTTCATACCGGGCAAGTGACTCAGAAATGCCAACACCGCATAAGGAGGGGTGTCCCTGGCAGGGACATGAGTGCCACGAAGGGACAAACACCTCATGGCTGTTCTATGGTGCTGACATCAGCCAAAGCTTGCTCTTTGCACCAGGGTGGATAGGGGAATTTTAGACAGAGCCAACCTAACAGCTCTGCTGGCACCTCTCAGTGTGGCTACACAACCAATCCCAGATATCTGACATGATCCTGCATTCTGGACCCTCCAAAATTTCCCTTGGCATCACCTGGGACTGAGTAAATCTGAGGCTCATGAGGTTGCCCAGCATGACCAGAGCAAGGCCAGACCACCCTGCCCATTGCATGGGGACAATCCTGGGGACACCTCTGGCCAATTCTGAAGGACCTCAGCAACTCCAAAGGCCACCTTCATCCAAAGGGATACAGCACTGCCCTCTGTGTGAGGACTCACACCGGGGTCAGGGCTCCCAGGTCTCCTCCAGTGGTTGGATCTGCTCCACGTTGACATTTCTGTACAAACAGCCTTGGAAGCCGCTCCCATCAGCCTTCAGCTGGAGGAAATCCCAGCCACGAGCCCGCCGGGATCAGGGGAATCAAAGTGTTGCTAATAAAGAGCCGTTTCTCACCCTCCCAAATCCACACTCCAAACAGTAGGATGCAAGAGGGAGGGTTTCTCGTAAGCTGAACGAGTCCAGCAGGAAATGGCACATTTAGCACTTCTTTCATGGCTTTCTTTCCACCACGATTCCTCCGTGCCCCCTCCCAAGCTCTGTCCATGGCAGCACACCATCTCTGGGAGCACATCCCTTCTTTTTTAAGAGCAGCACCGTGCACTCCTGCCAGAGCAGCCAGGTTGGTCCCTGGCCACAGCCTTGTCTCTCCAACTCAGCCCTGCAAATCACCGTGGCACCAGATTAAGCCTTTAGCCGTGTTATTTCATGAGGTTTACTCATCACAAATGTTGACAGTAAGGATCAGCTTTAAGTAACAAACCAGAAAACCAATTCCCTTCCATATATTCAACAAAATCCTGTTGCTTCCTTCAGGAGAAAACATGCTGCACTGCCTTATTGTACAGGCACGAGAGGAAATCACTCTCTGGATTTGGAAAGTCGATATTAATGGGCTCAGACTGCAGTAGAGGGCATGTTCATTTTGCAGTCGAGTTACTTTCCCTGATACTCTCTTGATTCTATTTTCCTGGCAAATTGTGATTGCTAATAAATTGCAATAACTTTGAGTTTACATTATGACTTGCAGAAGATTATTTTGGGCAGTAATGACATTCCCAAAGTGGACGGTCTCTCCAGTGAAATATCTGGCATATGGAAGCAATTTAATTTTTTACAGATTCAGACGAAACCTACGTATTAGTGATGAAGAAACCATGTTTTGATAAGATAATAGGCAGCGGCGTGAGCCGACAGGGAAGAAAATATGAAGTTTGTAATGCCTACAAGGAAGTCAGGCTTCTCCCAAAGCTTACTGAAGCCAGTGGACTGAGTCCTCCAGGCTTCACTGGGGTTGAAGATCAAATCTTCACCCTCCTCACAACAGGAACATGTTCTGGGTCAGCTCGTCCCATCCCAGAACACTTTATCCTACAATAATATTCCAGCCTCCCACTTATTAGATGCTGAAATCTGTTTATTTCCTCTAGTGTCCAAGTCTCTCTCAGTGTCTCCTTTTGAAACCCCCAGGGCAGCCGAAGCGGGAATTTTAATTTTATTGCGCTATTTGTCAAACATTTTTCCCTTTTTTTTTTTCCAAACACTGTTTACACAGAGCAGCCTTCCTCCCTGATCCCCTCTGGTTTGTCTTTTGCTTCTCAGGCATTTCCTAGCTGCCGTGCCTGGGCTCCACCTTGTCATGTAAATCCAATTTAATTTGCACAGTTCTGCTTGACTGGGGCTGTTTTCTAATAAATCCAAGCTCCGTGAAAAATTCCAACCAGGTGATACACTCAAAGGCAGCAGCTCCTAACACAGTATGTGAGAAGGATCTTCAAAACACACTCTAAGGGGAGGCAGGTGGCTTTTGGGGCTGATTGCCCTTTTACTTCTAATATTAACTTTTAATTACCAGCAGCTAAACCTTGTTTTCCTGTATGATCCATTGCTGCCTCAAAATCCGTTTTGTCCTGGGGTTATTGACGCAGTTGGAAAATTTACTATGTTTACTCTTTTTGAGAAAACAGTTCCATTTTTAATGCATTAATTTCAAACCAAGGCTGTGTCCATGCTCATAGTGCAATCTCTAATTCTGCTCTTCTTCCTCCCCTCATTAGCAGGGAGCTGTCTTCAGAAACCTCTAGTGCAGAGATGGAAACATGCAGGAAACAAGGATGAAGAAGCAGCTTTATTTTATGGGTTTATGGTTTTAATACTTCTGCTTATCAGTGGAATTTGGGGAATACTCAACAGACTAAAAAGCAAAAATGCCCTTTGCAAAAGGGGCACGATGGAGTCTACAAGGCCCAGTACAACACCCTGAGAGACGAAAGCAGGGTCAGAAGTGGGTGGGAAGAGAAACAAGTGAGCTCTGCACCCTTCCCAGCCTAACATGGGCCAGGAAATCAGAGCCCAGGAATCCCCTTCTGCCACAAGCAGGGCCAGGGAGGCTTCTGAGCAGTGCCTACAAACAGAAAAAAGCCCTTTTCCTCATGCCCCACACCTCAGTGCAGGCTGGTGCCTCCCCACTCACCTATTTTTGGCTGCAGGCTCAGCCCCAGCACAGGTTGGGTGGTGCAGGTGGCTTTGCCTGCCAAGAAACCACTGCACCCTTCCCCTCTGAGCTGGGCTTGATCCCCTGTGAAGCACCTCCAAAAATAGCAGCATTACATACCTCAGGTACAAGAGGCCAGCTTGAGGTTTACGTGGCATTTGCCTACTCTCCTGTGCAAAGGAAACTACCCCAAAATTCCCAGGAAATCCACAGAATGAAGAATCTCAGCTTTTGTTCCACTTGGTCAATAAAACCAAAAAATACTCCTCTAAGAGCTTTGTAAATAAATACAGGGCACCACGACAGTGCAGGTGATTTACTGGCACTTAACATTATGGGGGTGGCAGAAAGCACTGCAATAGTCCAGTGCCATGGCCATTATAAACATTTTTTTAAAAAGGGGTTTATTACAGAGCTGTAAAAGTCAGCTCCAGGCTAGAAGTTGGCATGCGAGTTCTCTCTACCTTTGAAGTATTTATTGACAGGAGAAATTTGGAAGGGAAAAGAAAAAAATCAATTTGGAAACTATGGTTTCATCAGGCTTTGAATAGCAAGTGTAAAAAGGAAAGGAGATAAGAAACGGGGGGAAGAAGAGAGGGAGCAGTGCTGTGAGGATGGAGAATGTCCAGAAAACCTTTTGCCAGGGAGATCTTTTGGGTTCACCTTTTTCCATCCATAAGTGACTCACAAAGCAGTGGTTTCTACAAAGTTCCTCACATCTCTCAAAATATTTGCCCAGCCATTTCCATGCAGTTATTGGTGTGTAATTTACAGCTTTTCACAGCAGGGAATGCAACGCCCTGGGGTAACAGATGCCATTGAGAGCTGCTGGGAGAGCTGCTGCTCTCTGGCTCCCTGCTTTCAGGGGAGGGGGAGGAATTTGTGTCCAAAGGGATCAGCCCTGCCAGGTTACACATTGGCAAGAGCAAGGGGTAAATCCCACCTGGCTTGATTCTCCAGCCAGGGCTGGAGCTTCAGAAGTCTGGTCCAGGCAGAGGGGCTGCTTTTCCATTCCTGCAAGCACTTGCCAAATGCAGGTACCTCTCAGATTTCAAATCCAGAAGGGACTGCTGTGAGCTCCTTATACAGGACAGGCAGTCCCATTTTTTGGTTAAATGTCACCTCAGCACTGCTCCTGTTCACCAGTCACCTGCACAGCACAACTGTACCACGAACTGGGCAAACTGGAGAAGCCCTGTGCTCAGGGGTACCTTTAAAGCTAATTTTAGGAAAAGGTTGCACAGAAAACACTTGAGAATGGGTTCACCACCCAGGAGGGACAGTAAGGGAACATTAACTCCTCCACTGGCACCAGCCAGGGGTGCCCTCTGAGCATGGTGCAGCTCAGCATCCCATTCTGATGCCTTGTGTGTGCCCACTTGCACTTGGTGCATCACCGAGCTGGGATCAGAGAGAAAAGAATCAATCCATGAATTGTCTGGCTCCTCCAGGAGAAACCCCACAGTGAGACCTACTTGGATGGGAGAAATGAGCTGGAAAATCAGCTTGGAACATCTCAAAGCAAGCCAGTAAGGTTTGGTGAAGATGAACCCCACCTCGAGCAGGCAGAGCAGGAGAGGAGGCACTGCTTAACACCCACCAGCAGCCTGGCCTGACTCCCTGGGAAGATGGTGCTATTTTTGTCTGCCCTTTTCATAGCCACATTCACCACTGAAACCCTGCCACATGCTGAATTATGGGCTGGATGGATGATTCCAATGTGGAGCAGATGTTTATCTCATTTGCTTCCACATTTTTTCAAACGTTTCACGTGTAGGAAAACGATAAAAGTAAGAAGATTAAAACATGGATGCCCAAAGTCTAATTAACATTTCCCCGGTAAGCTGGGTGTGTTTTATCTTTAAAACAGAGTGGCTCCAGCTTCCTCTGTAATATGCATGAATCCCAGGGGGAGCAATCAGAAATAACACAATGATGTTGTTAAGAATCATTTATTACTATTATTATTACCGTGAGCTTGGGTGAATCAACTCAGTAAGACCAACACAACCTCTGTGAATAAGTTAAACTCTATTTTAAGGTCCTGAATAAGACTTTGATGGGACTGAGTGTAAAAACCTGCATATGGGTGAGATGCAATTATGGAATCTTGACAAGGGCATTTGACCAACCCCAAAAAAATCCATGCATCAAACTGTCATCATCACCAAATGTGCATGCCTCAGATTTTCCAGTTCAGCAAGGTTATAGAACATTACAGCTTTTTATATATTTAAAAGTGAGAGTTAAAATATAATTATAATATAAAAACATTATAAAATAAAAAGCTTACTTTTTATAAGCTTGCCACACTGGAAAATGTGAGGCACAATAATCTTCTCTATAGCAGTCTCAATATTATGGTTCCAAGTTCCTCACACCTTGTAACATAATTAGGCGTCCTCCCGAACACTTTGTCGCACTCTGATTTTTGGGGAATATCGCCAGGAATGGTTGGTCAGGCTCCTCTCCCTCCAACCATCCTGACACTTGCTGGCTTGGAAAGAGATTGCCCCAAGAGCAAGCAGGAGAAGTGAGCCCTAGGGGCAGCTTTGGCTCTGCAAACTGACTGCACACAGGGAAAGAGAGTGGTCAGAAACATTTTCTTCCCAGATGCAAACGTGCAAGCAGGTGCCAAAGGGTTCTCACTACATGACTTTATTTAGCCTGGTGAAAAAATAAACCCCTGTGCAGGAAGATAAAGTAGTTCAAAGTAGTAGGTGAGGAGTTTCTTTTGAAGCAGAGCCTAAATAAGTTCTTTATCAGAGGGAACAGCATTAATATATAAATATTCTTTAACAAAATGTTGGCCCTGAGGTCATGTGTCTGAACTATTCTCTTTTTTCTGTGTCCTATCAGTGCTTTCGGATGTCCATACCCTGCAGCTGTGCTTCCCAGGTGAGCTTGGTCCATGATGCCAGCCCCGTGGCAAAGGGATATTAGCACCTCATGGGCACTTGCTGGAAATTGGTTATTCCTTGGCTCAAGGGCTCGTGCATCTTGTACCAGCTGGGCTGGAGAGGTTTGTGAAGTAAATCAAAACAAGCCACAGGAAATTCTAGGCATGGTAAAGGTTCCTGGGCTGAATGATTGATTCACAGACTGCAAGAAGTGTTGTGCTGGTTTTGGCCGGGGTAGAGTTAATTTTATTCCTGGTAGCTGGTGTGGGGCTGTGTTTTTGATTTGTGCTGAAAACAGAAGACAGCATGTTTGGAGCAACGTTGTTTGTCATCCCAAGTCACTGTTACACATAACGAAGCCCTTTTCTCCTGGGGATTCCTGAGCACTTTCCTGCCCATAGGAATGAATTCCTTGGTTTAGTTTGCTTGCACACGTGACTTTTACTTTACCTATTAAACCATCTTTATTTTAGCCCGTGAGTTTTCTCACCCTTCCTGTTCTCTTCCCCATCCTGCCGTGGGGAGTGGGCGAGGAGCTGTGTGGGGTTTAGTTGCCAGCTGGGGTTAAACCACAAGAGCCTTGCATGTCAAAAATCTCTCCAGTTATGAGCCTAGGGCTTTACAAAAGGACCTTGGAGGAGGTTTGGAGCATGGATGAGACCATTCTAAACCATAGGGACACCTCATCCTCCCTATGTATTTGTCATTCTCTCTGGCTCTGTGGATGGGATTATGCAAGCAGAGCACAGCTACCTCTCAGGACCCGTGGTCTGCAGTTGTGATGAAGTCACATCCTGAATTCTCAGGGACTGTGATGTTGACCTGGGACCCAAGAGATGGAGTGGAGAAAGGAACAGAAAGGTTGTGCTGTCCTACCCAAATAAGGAGGAGATGAAATGGGTCAGGCTGTGAGGGCAGGCAACCTGTCCCAGTCCTGCTCCCCAGATAAAACCCTTTTTATGTGCTGACTCCATGCCTTTCCTCCACAGAGTTTGGGGTTTTTTGTAAAGAGGTTCAGAAGTGATCACAGAAAAGCTACAAGAGACCCCATTATGCCCCAAAATCTGGATGATGCGATGTGCATTGCCTGTTTCCCTTTTGATTCAGGCCCAGCTGATCCTGGGACAGGAGGGACTACAAGGGTAAGGACCATCCCTGTTACATCTCTTGGGACATCTCACTGGGGGTGCACACAACGCTGCAAAACTGGGCACACTACGACAGCTTAGGATGGATAAAAATAACCTGCAGCGTGTCCAGAACTGACTCTAAGGTGTTAGGGAGGGCCATAAGGAATGATACTCAGATTTTGGAAGACTGAGTGGAACCTTCCAGTTCTTCCCAAAATATACAGTGGAATATTTGGGCTCAGAGAGAACAGCTACAGCCAGGGCAGCAAGAGAAACAGTCCTGGCAGTGCTGGAGGAGCTGGGAGCTGACTCAGAAGGAGGAGGATTGTCTTTCACGCTGCATCCTCGCCTGGCCTTTGGGGCTGCACCTCACCAGTGCTCTGCAAGCCAAATCCCCGGGGATTCCAGCCAAGGAATAGGCTTGAACGGGGGGCAGCTGGCTCCAGAGGAGTTTCTCCAGACGCTGACAGAGGGCCAGAGGTGAGCTGATCCCTGATTGTTATTGCAGAGGTGTGGTGAGCTTGGCAGCTGCTCTTTCCATCTGCCTGCACGGGCTGGATGGGGGAGAGCAGGGAGGTGAATCCCCCCAGGGCACTGTCTCCAGCTGCCCATGGGGCTGTTGAGGATCCCTGCCTTCCAAACAAATAAACCTCCCAAAGTGGGACAGTCTTACCTGGTTCTTTGCCCCTTTGCAGGAAAGGTCACCAGTTATTGATGGAGTATTTCTCACAAGGACATTACAACACCAAAAATCACAGGACGCAGCAGTTTAATTTTTCGTTTGCTTATTCTGTCCTACCCAAACCATGCTATGGAGTTTCTTTGTGTTTTGTTCAAAAACTTGGACCAAAGACAGTGAACTGCCTCCAGGCTGGCCATGCACCCCTGCATGGTCTCAGCACATTTCAGGTGTCACCCTGAAACAATTAGCCACTAAAAACCAAGTTATTAGCAACTAATAATCAGTTAAACTAACAGATTACAACTGGCCTCCCATCAAGGTGCCACCAACTTTCTGGGCATCAAGACCAAGCACTTTCTCAGACATGGACACCTATAAGACCAGTAGCATGAGACTACAGAAGTTATTCCTTCAATCTTTGGGAATCTAATCCAGGCAGCAGCCAGAAGACCACCTGTTCTTCTCTTTCTGCCCTTTGCCATATCTAAATATGGGCTAGAAAGAAGAATTTCAGACAACTTATTACAAAACGAGCATGTCCCACCCATCTCATCAACAAGCAATCAACTGAAGAAGGACCAGAGCTGATTTTAGGGCCGTGCATCCCAATTCTCTTCCCTTGGCAACCAGTCATAAAATGGGAAACAGAGCCAAACATCCAGGGAGCACACCCAAGTCCTGCTGTGTGGGCATCACCACGGGCTTACTCCAAAGAAATGTGGTGGTAATGCTATTTATGAAATTGATTTCTCCCCACCCTTACTGTTGCATTTTACTCTTTTTGATCATCAGGCAGGAAAGCATAAATAAAATCCTCTTAATGTCATAGCCATTTTTCAAGCAGGAAGTGACACAGGTTGACACCCAACCATTAATTTGACATGGGGTAGTAAAATCATTTGATTCTGCTGGCAGAATTTCATAGGAATTAACCAGCTTGAAGATTTATGGTCAACATATTGCTGCAAAGGCTGGTATGAAAAAAAAAACCAAAATGGACCATTATCATTACTTATTGTAGAGGAATTTTTTGATTATGGAAACAGAGTATCTTAGGGAACCTTTGCTTGCTATAAACGTCCTCTCCCCAGTTTTATTCTAATTTAAAAAAAATATCACAAGAGGGTATTTTAGGAGAAGTAGGTATTGTAAAGACACAGAGATATAGATGGGGTTTACTGGGACGTGAATTTTGCTTCCCCCTAAAAAATGAGCACATGTGCTACAGCCGAAGGGACATTGGCCATAGTTCAAGTCTTCAAGGATTTGGGTTTTCCACTTATCCAATGAAACCTTAGGAGGTCAGGGAGGCCTTTGGACCTGATAAACACCTTCAGCCAGGCCAGGGAGAAGAAAGGACTGAAAAGGCCATAATCTACACCCCATGTCCTAATCCCACACCATGCAGCACAGCCAAGGAAGGGGGAGAACTCTTGTGCACCCAGACTCTGGATTCCATCCTCCTGGTCCCATTCTGCAGGGCACACACCCTTTTCCTCTAGTTAAACAAACCCTTGACAGCCCCGAGGACTCTCTCCCCAAGTAAAAATTTGCAGCCCCCGCTCTCAGCGTAGGCGCACTGGAACAACAAACGTGGTTGTGTGCACGGGCGGGGGCAGCTCTGCCAGGCAGAAATCCAGCACGTTTTCCTTTGCAGGAGGCTCCAGCCCAGGATAGCAGAGGAGCGGGGCTGTGCTGTCCCCCACCCTCCTGCTGGCCACCACCCTGAAGTTTTCCCTGCAGCTGGGGGAAGATGGAGGGCAGGAGGGAGCACGTGGAGATGTTTATGGGGCTGCAGTCAGAGCGTGCCTGGCATGGACGTGTGGTGCCACCCTCCCGGGAGCAGCCACCTGGGCCAAGCCCCTGCTCCCCGGGCTGCCACTCAGCGCAGGGAGCAGTCCTTACCCCACCACCCCGCTCCTTCACGCTCAGCCACGGTCTTGCTCCCTCAGCCCTAATCCTTGTATTCCCAGCACTATTTAAAATCCCCACAGGGAGATGTTTCCAGCACCTCCAGACAGGAACGAAACCTGGATGCTCGCACAGCTGGTCTGAGCAAGAGGTGACCGAAGCACTAACGATCAGCAGATGAAGGATGATGCTGGACTCCCTGGGAAGGGATGGGCTGCCAGAAGAGGAGGGCAGATCCCACAGCAGCCATCCCTGTTCCTTCGGCTGTCACCTCCAGGGCAAGGAGCACCGCAGCCGCCGCGTCCAAGTTCGATTGCTGCAGCGCCTGCGCTAATAAGGTGAGAGCCGATGTCTATTATTTTGGGCACAGCTGAGCATTAAAAAGCTCTGGTGACTGCTGGCTCACATCCCATCACCTCGGAGCAGGGTGGAGACAGTCCTGGATCTGCAGGCAGAGCCAAAAGCCAATTGCTGCTCTGGTGTCTGCGCTGCCTCTGCGACGCCTCACGGCCGAAATTCCTGCACGAACCGACCCACAGCGAGAGGGCCTCTGAACCAAGGAGATTTATAAGCTCAACAGCAGGAGATTTTGGGGGAGCAGATGCAGAGAGAGAGGGTCGAACAAGGTCACATTGGAAATAGAAATATATGGCAGAAGCAAGAGCTTAGCCCAGTTGAAGTGAATTCTTGCTCAATGGCAAAACCATGAGACCATTCTTCCTCTTAAGAGTTTTTCCATGTCCTAACAAGCCTGGTGAGGAACTTAATGACATCTGCGTGGTCTTGCCTGAGCGAGGACCTCATGATTTGGCTGGATGCCATGGAAAAAAAAGATGTCCAAAAGTTATGAAAATAAAGGTATTTATCTTCATTGTTAGGGAAAAAAAAATAAAAAAGGCTGAGCCTTTTATTTCCTTCTCTTGGAGGATTAAGCTCACAGATTTACAAAGAACTGGTTGATTACCAAAATAAATACATGGCCATGCCAATTTATAGGACACAAACGTAGGAAACCCATCCAACCAAATCAGGCAAAGTGTAATTCATGTGAGAGCCCCCAGCATGTGCAAAGGGCACAGTGCATGTGGAACAAAGTACATAGGGAAGGCATGCTAGAAACCTCTATCTGCGGGAACAATTCCCAGAGCAGCCTACAATGGAGCTATAAAACAAATGGTTTGGCTCTCCCCTGGAAGCAAAGCCCAACTGTTCTCAATGAGAAGGAGGATCATGTATCTTTATAATGAGAATTCAGTCATTTTTAAATGTTGGCTTTGCTCATATCACCACCAAATCTGTCTGCGGAGCTGACAGGCTGCAGACTTCATTTGGGTTTCTAACTGTGATTATACATGGCAGTGATGGATACCACAGGGTTTTCCAGGGCTTAGGGTTTGGGGCTGGCTTTTGTTTTTCAGTTGTTTGGGGCTTGGGATTGAGAGAGCTGGTGGGGGTATTTTTAGTGTCACTGTCCAATGAGGCTTAGAGGGCTCTTTCCTTATTTTAGTAGCTCTGATAATGCACAGAGATGAAAGCAGCCCCTGAACAAGTTCTTCTTTATGTTGGCAAAGCTGACCCTTCTGTGATGAAACCCAAGAGCAGTTTCTGCTTTCAGTGCTCAGTGAGATGGAGCAGAACATGTTTACTGAGCCTGAACATACCATTGCCCTCAGAGGTGTAAGCACCACCCTCTGCAGCAAAGGTGATCCTCAGAGCACTTAAACATCTGCTTGCTCGGTGGAAAAACAACCCCACAATCATGTTAACATTCATGAGCGTGGCATATTCAGGAGTTAAGGGAACCTCCTTTCCTCTCTGTTATTTCTTACAAGGCAGAATCACTTTCTATAGCTGACAGCACACACAGGAGTGATGTATTTCGCAGCCAGAGCAGCTCCTTTCACAGTCCAACCTGAAGAAACCTGAAGTTGTCCATTAGAAATGAGGCACCCTTCACACAAGGCTTAAAGCCCCATTTGGAAACTCTTTTTTCCCAGTCCAGCCTCAGAGTGGAAGCTACAGACAAGCAAAGCACTTGTATCAGAGAGGATGCAAAGCATCTACAGCAGCCCAGAGCAGTGATGTCCAAGACTTGACAACAAACTGGCACAGGGAGGGTATCTGCAATTTAAAAACTCCATTTCTCCAATTTTTTGTTCCTACAAATAAGACTAAAGAGCAGAAGGTCATCTGGTTACTTCTGGGGAAATAAAGTCAACGTTATGATCCATAGGGATTGCAGTCTGGACTAAAATGGGAAAGCCAGGTGGGATAATTTGGAGTTGTACAAGGTGATTCTCCTCATAACCTGAGGGAAACATCCCTGAACTTGTGACATGAGGCATTTGGAAGCAGCAACCTGTGTATTTAGCATGACTGGGGGCACTGTTAGGCAGACTGGAGCCTTGGTACATGTGAGAAAAGTGGCTGACCTGACTGTTGGGGCAGTGGAGACACTGAACTGATGCCATGTGTTATGCACAATTATTTATTTGTCCTTGCATATTAGGTAGTTTTAGTCAAGCTCATTGATGATTATTTTATTGTCCAGTTAATTAAGTGTTCGAAGGTTACCTACTTTAAAGTTGTTATATGTGCCCCAGTTGAAAACAGGTTAATCTAGATTAAAAGCCATATTTTTCTTGGAGTGCCCCTGTTGTGCCCCTGTTAAACGTTGTTATTCCCCAGTTCTGTCATCTTTACCAGATATTTGTGATGTTGTTGAGGTTGCTGTATGTTCGTTGAGTGTTTGTAGAGTTGTTTGTTGGATGTTTTATGGTTTTAGATTATTCACTGTGTAGCGTTGTTATTCCCGAGTTTTGTTATTTTTGTCAAGCATCTATGGTGTTGTTGGGTGATGTTTTGTTGGTATGTATTGTTTTCTGAGATTATTTGTTGAATATTTTATGGTTTTGGCTATCCATTGGAGAGGGAGCCACCCCAGCTAAGGGCGAATATTAACAGACACAATCCTGCCCTGTAACTTGCACCCATGACAACCGTGCATATTAATGAAGTTTTTTCCCGCCACTCGAGCCATCTGACACCTACCCCTAGGCAACAGCAGCCCATTGGCGAGCTCGGATCTGCTCATCACCAGAACATCACCAATTAACCGATGATATGGGCGGACTGATGGGCGGACTTGTGGGCGGTGACGGGCGGAGCCACGACCTGATAAAAGCTCCTGCACTCCCTGAGGAGCTGCTTTTTGCCCCTGGACTAGCCTGGGCGGAGCCCGTTGCTGGCGCCGGCCTCAATTTCCATTGGAAACTGTATAATTCACTGACTTTAGGCTAGCTAAAGTCACCCCAGCAACGCAGGATTCCTACCCTGGGGACCCAGAGCCTTATCTTTGGCTAAAAGAGTCTCCTATCCCTGCGTTCCCGGTTTTCTTTTCTTCCTTTTAATCCAGATCCCAGATTTTTAATTTTTTTTGCTACCGAATTTTAATTAATTAATTTTAATTAATTTCTTAATTAATAAATACTTTATTTTTATACAAAAATAGAAGCTGTCTTCTGTTTTTGACACCATGCACGGAGTTCACAACATGTTCTCTGCAAGTGGACTTGCAGCAGCCTGTAAAAGTGGTTCAGATCAGTTGCCAAGATCAAATGTTCTCAGCTGAGCTGATCTGGCACTCCACGGGGCTGGGTCTCATCAAAGAGGATCTCTCTCTACTTCAGAGCATTGTATGGTCAAAGTCATTCCAGCTCTGCACAGGAGCTGGATAACACCTTGGGTTCCAGCCTGCTGTGGCCTTCAGAGCAGCAGTGCATGGCCAGGGAGCATAAAAACAGCTCAGGAACGTCTAGATCACACCACAGTCCTTGTGGAATCATAAAATAATTAAGACTGCAAAATACCTCCAAGACCATCACGTCCAACCATTAACCCTGATGCTGTTTGTTCTTCGTGCAGGGATGGAAGGCTGGTGACAAAGCTTCTGGCACTCCCATCCCTGCAGTGAAAATCATCCTGCCACTGCACTGGTGGAAAATGTGAAGGTGATAATCGCAAGCCTGCTCTTCAAATCAAACCAAAGCACAGCAGCACACAGCTCTGCTGCTCCCTGTACCCCAGCTGAGTGCTGCTGTGCCACTCACCAGCTGCAAGTTCAACAAAGGGCACAGCAGAGCCAAGCAGAGCTCCGATTCTCCCCAGCAGCATGCCAACTGCTCCATCCCAGCACTTCTTCCCAAGCTTTAGCCATCTGTGCACAGGCCTCGAGGCCAAAATGAGAGGAGGCTTCCCAGTTGCAGCTTTTGGAGGAGGCCAAACCCTCTGTACATTGTGAGCTGTGAAATAGATGAACTCCCAGGCTCCACATGAGCCTCACTCCTCTGTGCAATATCACATGGCTTTTGGATTTGCCTGCCCTGTCCACCTCTCCCATGTGTTTCCAATAATTGCTTACATATGGAGGGGTTTCTTTTGCTTGCCCTGAGAAGGGACAGGCTGTTGTTCCCCCTTCCTGGATGAGGCTGCAGACGTACACATCATTTTTATTGGTGGATTTTATTGCCCCCGCTTCTTTACAGCACACGCCACCGCTCTCCCCAGCCTTCCCTTTCAGGCCACTGTTTACCCTTGCCCCCGTTAGGTCTCCTCATTCCCCGTCCTCTCTCAGTCAAAACAGGGGCCCCTAATTAAGAGAATGCCTTATAAATCTCTCCGCATCCAAATAGGATCCAGAGCCGGGCTGGGGAGACAGCTCTGGAGACAGCGGGTGGGTCTGGCATTCCTCACGTTGCACACAGGCTCCTTTTAGGATCACTGCTTGGCATGTGAGCTCTGGTCCCAGCACTGACTGCCAGTGCCAGCACCCAGCTCCTGTGCCCACCACGGACTGCAAGCAGATAGCAGAGGGACAGGCTGGAGACCACCCACTTGGACCCAAACCCTTGGTTGTGCAGAGTAAAAGCCCAAATTGGGGTGCTGACCCTGCAGCAGAGGTGGTCACATCACCTGAGGATTCCCTGCAGGACCCCGTGGTGTGCAGGGGTAGGAGAGAGGGGGGGCAGCAATCTCTCCCCCAAAAAAGCTGGGGGATTCTGCTCTCCCAGAGATGAGGCCAGCAGACCCTTGGGGCAGGAGGTGAGCTGAATTCAGAGCTTGTTATTCCTCTGTTAGGGCACATCCTACCCTCAACACCCCAAAAAACAACCCAAAAAACCAGGATGGAGGGTCCTGCTACCAAGCCCTGCCTGGATATGAGTTAGTGCCTGGTTTCACACTGGCTGGTGCCTGCAAGTCCCAGCTCAGCACATCCATCACCCAAAGACCCCATGGAAGCCCCCAGGATTAGGGCCCCTGAGTGGCTCTCCACTCCCTCCATCAATCCTGTTCACTCAGGGAACACAGGTCTTGGCCCAGGCAGGATGACCCCGCTGAGACATCACCACTGCACCACCCAAATTAAGTGTTTAAAGCAGAAAGTGCAAGTACCACCCTCAAAACTCACAGTAACACCAGGAACCTTGCTGAAAACCTGCTCCTTGTGGGACAGTGGGGTTGGAGGTGTATAATTCAAAAAACACAAAGGATGAGAGCGGCCTGAGACAGAGAAACCCCACCCCACTTTGTCACCACGTTATTTTGTCCGTGCTTGCTCACAGTCCTGACTTTTGATCAATACTGTGCCTGCCCAGGGACTGAAGCCCAGCCTGCAGTGGTGTCTCTGCATCACCCTCACACACAATAATTTCCTCAGTGTGCACATCTCTGGAAACGCAGCCCGTGCCAGAATTCCCCCGTACCAAATCCCTGCTTGGGCTGGTGCCCAGGGCTCTGAAAAGGCCGTCAACATCTGGAAGCAGTGACACTGCACATCTGCATCAGGGTTGCAGGATGGAGAGAACCACCTACAGGATCAGTTCTGTTGATAATTAAATCCCAAATAGGAGGGCACTGGATGTATTCACCTTCCCTAACACGGTAACACTCGAACTGACACATACACAATGGTGGTGCTGCTGTAAACAGCCCTTGGAGGAGAAGTAGATGGACATTTTTCTTGCCCTTGTAACAGAAGTGCAGCTGGGGAGGCTGAGCAGGTAGAATAAATCTAAAGAAAACATCTCTAATTATCAAGGGAGTGATTTAGACTCTCTCACTCACACGGACAGTGAGAAAGCAGATCCTTGCACTGGTATATATATATATATATATATATATATATATTCAGGGGAATAGAGTCAGGCTTTAACCACAACCAGGACCTCAAGGACCAAACCAGGGTCCTGCAAAGCTTCTTCAGGCTTCCCATAAACCTGTGGAACACATTTTCCCCTCAGACTTCACAAGGGTTTTCTACTATACCCAGCCAGATACCTTCCTGCTTCCAACACGCTGGTTTCTGGATGCCTGCTCTGGAGGAGCACAGAATACCTTGTGGTTTTGCTGGAAACATTCCCTATTTAGGCTTCCAGCACCATTTATACCTCAACATACAAGACACCTTTCTCCAAGCCACCTGACACCATATTTAGTGTTTATTTGGTTTTTTTTTTTTTTTCTTTAAGTCATTTAGGTTTTTACTACTAATGAAGTCCTGATTTCCTGGCAGTGGGGTCAGGTTTAGCAGAATAGAAGAGAAGGCAAGAGGGAGTGTGAGCACCCTCCCTGTGATTCCCCTCAGCGAGGCTGACCAGGCTCCCTGTTTGCTGCACTGAAGTGTCTGGGATGGGTGGCAGGAGTTTTACCAAGTCAACCAAAAGTCAGAGAAGCCTGGAGAATTTACAAAAGGATTACTTCAGCTGCTGTATTTGTGTACTGACACCTCCTGCTTGGCCCCAGGAGTATGAAATTTCAAAGAGGCATGACTTAATTTATGTATATTTTTCTATTATTTTTACATTTTTAAAAAATGTGAAATCCCCTCTTTGATAGCCAAGATCAGGGATCTCGAGCACCCCAGCTACCCTGGGAGCTTGAAGGAATGTTTTTCCATGGTGATTCTGAACAGAGAAGACATCCAGACCCACAACCCACTGCTGCCACAGGCTATAAAGCAGCAGCAGCCACCTGCACACCCTGCAGGAGCCACGCTCTGTGCACAACACAGACAGACAACGATTTGCACAAAGAAAAACATTTGCAACCGTGATTAAACTCGAGGTAATGAGGCTTCCTGATGCTTATCTCGGATCTGAGAATTAGGCTCATTCCACTTGTGTTCTAAGGCATCACAGATAAGAACTGCTTTGCATTCCCAGTGACCCCAATCCAAAGCTTTTCCAAAATCAGAAGCTCTCAGGACAGCAGTGCAGTAGCCTTCCAGGAGTATGTTTTGGAGAGGGTGGGGCAGACTTTATTTTTACTCCTTTGCTAGTGAATAAACCCATTCTGTGGACACCCAGCATTGAAATGATGAGAGATCTGGGTTCAAAAAAGGTTTTTGTTTCGCTGTAAATCCTATTTATGGCTTAGAGTGCAGCTGATACGCCGTTAGCTTTTATTTCATTGATAATTCTGTGATTGTAGTTGAAACCTTGCAACTTAATGAGCTGATGTTATTACTCATACTGTGTGGCCATCTGGAACCAGTTTGGCCAGAGAGCCCAAAGCACCACCAGCCACCTGTAATGCATTAAAGCCTCAGCCCAGTACCAGCTCCGTGGATTGGAAAAGCCAGGCCTGCATAAATACTAACCTGTGAGAATGTAATTGGAGAAGTGATATTTAAGAACTTAGAGTTTGCCAGAAAAGCTCATTCTCAGGGGAATGCAGGCAGAGGCTTAAAGTTTAAAGCCAAGTGGTTTTTAGTTTCAGCATTGTGAATCAAGAAAAATCATTGCATGTGGACGTCGTGGGAGTGTCCAAACCTCCAGCTCTATCCAAACGGGCCAGGCTGTGCCAGGGCTTTCCAAAACCAAGGTTCCCTCCTCTCACCTGAGCCTCACACTGCACAAGGTGCTCATTTGCTGAGGTACCACCTCCAGACATCACTCCAAAGGCACTGAAGGAAGGAGCCAATGCTCCAGAACGCCTTGCAGAACACGCTGCCACAATCATAAAAAAGGAAAAATAATCACAGCAGATAACACCCAACAACTTGGAAAGGCACAAAAAAAGCAGCATCTGAATATCCCAGCAAAACGTTCTGCTGAATGTTGTGAGCAGACATGAGCAGCCTCTGGGTCAGAAAAGAGGAGGAGCAATGGCCTCACCTGGAATTCTGTGCTGTGTCCTGGGCAGACCCAGCCTCGGTGGCCTCCTGGGAGAGCTCCTGAGCTGGAGCTACTGGTGACCAAAAAAGGTGGCTGTGTTGGCAGAGACATAAATTAGCATGGTTAATTAGCATGACTCATTAGCATGGTTCATTAGCATGGTTGCTCTCTGCTCATTGCTGATTGGCACCACCTGGGGGTATGAGGCACTACTCAGATTTCAGAGATTTGGGTAAAACACAATTCAAGTTAAATTCCTTTTTTTTTTTTTTTTTTTGATTTTTCCAAATCATTTTTGCATTTCAATGGTCAAATATATACTGGGAATTGTTCTCCACACTTTCCTGACACAAACACTGATGGCTGCAACTCACCCAGGCAGTGACACTGACTAAAAGCAGTTTTCCTGGTTGTTTTCCAGTGACTCAAGGACAATGGTTTCTCCTGCTGAGACTTGATGGAGCTGGGCTTGATGATCCTTATGGGTCCCATCCAGCTTGAAATATTCTATGATTCTAAAGCCCCTGGTTCAGTTAAAGACACACAAAACTCTGATGCTTCCAGGTAGGAATGCAAATCCAAGGAAAGATGGATATGCAGCCCTTGCAAGTGTTTCCATTTCTTTTCCTCCCCTGTTTGTCCTGCACAAAGGAACTTTGCAGAGCAGATAATCAGGGTGCCCAGTAAATACAGGCCTGTATGAAGACACAACTTGAGCATTTTGTGTTAGAAGACACACTTAAATGTTTCACGAGCTCCGTGTAAATGTACAAACATGGCATTTGTGTGAAAACCACATTTTATTCAGTACCGTGAGCATTTCACACACTCAGGATACACCACAAGGGCTCAGCATGGCCAGCATCATCCAAAGTTCAACCATCACATCCATATGTCTTGCCTGGATCCAGTTTGTGTTTTATTTATTTATATTTTTAACGCACTTTGGTGACAGCAATGAATCCGTTTTAGATGAAGGCTGCAAGTACCTTTTTCTTCTCCCCTTGCCTAATCCTGAAGTGCTTTGAAATTCACACAGAGCCATAAAAGAGAAAAAAAAAAGAATGGGCCAAGGAGAGTTTTTTCTGCTCTGGTTTTGATCTAAGTGATGCAGTGCAATATAAAAGAGTCTCTATGGAAAGCCCACGGTAACAGCGAAAAGGTGAAGAGGTTTCATTTTAAACCCCAGAGCGTGGGGGATGTGTTGGGTAAGAGCTGGGGGCAGGTCATGCATTCCTCAAACACGGAGGTTTTCCAGCCCCATCCCTGCCTGGAAAACCCCCTGATCTTTTCCTGCCCATCCCCATGCCCAGATGGGAGCTGCAGTGGAGGTGCCACGTGCCAGGGGCCACGTCCTTGGAGAGGACATTGTCCCCTGGCCACGGTGAGCAAAGCCCCTGAGACCCACAGCAGAACAAGGAGAACAAAAACAAATCCCGAAAGAAGAGCTGAATTTCCATGCGGATGTGCAGAAAATGGATCCAGTGACTCTTTTCATTTATTTTCTTTATTATGTGTCAGAATATATTATGATACAAATCTTTCTGGCTTGCAGTCTTTTCTTCATGCTTTCATTTCTTCATGATCCTTCAGACTCTTTTTTTTTTCCCCCCCAAATTTCAGCAGATTTTTCAATATTTTGCGGTGGGGTTTTGAGTAATTCCATGCATAAAACTGTCCAAGGAATTTTTTTTGTAATAGTTTTTCGTGGGTTGACTTCCTGCAAACATACTTGAGTCGGAGCTCCATCAAAAATGCTGGTGTCTCTTAAGCTGGGTGAAGATTACGGTGGGAGGATAAAAACCCACAAAAATTTTGAAGCTTTCACAAAAGCATTTAGAAAAGTTACTGAAAATTCCCCATATTTTCTGGGAAATTATTATTTAAAAAAAAAAGAAAACCAGCAATGTTCCACCTTTTCCCTGAAATGTATTTGTGTCTTGGACTGTGATAAAAATTCCTCTTGCCAAATTTTTTGAGCATCCATAACTCCATTTGGGTTGGAACGAGGTGATCTTCAAGGTCCCTTCTGACCCAAACCATTCTGTGATTCCATCACCATCCCCTATATTTTCTTCTTGTTGCAAACCTGGGGTTTCTACCCTATATTTGGGCCTCCATATAAGTCCTTCTTCTTGCCTACTTTTTATTTCAAGCCCCTTATCCAAGGTGTGCATCCCACACATCTATTTGCCATTTTCCTGACCGTGTCACCATCCCCCCAACCCCCTCTCTTGCTATTCCACCCGTGTTTCTTTGATATATAAGATCTCTGAGGCTGGGATGGAAAGCTTGTTTTATTCCAAATTTCTTTCACACTTAATCAGCCTCAGGAAAAAAAAATAAAAAAGAGAAAAAGATAAGGAAAAAAAAATAGAATAAGGCAAGACTCTTGGGAAGCTCAGTTTGGAAAACATCAGTCACAACACCCTGAAATCCTCCCTTTGGCTGATAAATGTGACAGTGGGCAGTGCCACCAGCTCACAGCCTGTGTGTCCATGTGTATCCCCACGGGGACAGCAGGGACAGAGCTTAATTCTAAGCTTAGAGCTTAGTTTTGCTCTTCAAACCTGGCACCCTTCAGGACAGGGATGCCCACCTAGAGCAGATGTGTTCCCACTGCAGCCAGGAGCCGCCTCAGACCCAGCTCCAAGCAAAGGTGCTGTTTGCTCTGCCAGGATATCTCATCTAAACCACTTGGATTTGCTCTAGGAATAACAAAAACGCTTTGCTGCTCTGCAGTTTCTTCATTCCCAGCTCAGATTTCCCGGAGCTCAGAAGTGTGGGCACGCAGGAGCCGCTCACAGGCGTTTGGCTGTCGGGATAAAATTCAGCCTACACTCAGTGCCTACAAGAAAGGAAAATAAGGAAACCCATCGAGATTAACTGGCTCACCCCGGGTCCCACAAGTTTTCATTCACAGCTTCCCCTGCCAGCCCTGTGCCGTTACAGACTGAGTGGTTCAAAGCTTTGTTCCTCCAGAGGCTTTTCCCTTCAAACAAAACCCAGGATATTGCACTGCATCCCCGTGGCACCGTGCCAGCCAGGACTGCGCCTCTGCACACACCACAGCGAGAAACTCGCTGGTGCCTGCCCAAAAAAAGGGGGGAAAAGGTTCTTTCGTGGATCTCACAGTGTTAAATGGAGGTGCAAGGGCTGTATCTGTCCTGGAGGCCTGCTCAGGGTCATCTCCAAACCTCAGCAGCCTCTGGCTTAGCTCAAATCTGTCCTGTGGTTTTCCCCAGCCGTCCCAAAAGCAAAAGCATCCCCCACTACGCACACAAGTGTCTTTTCCATCGGCAAAACCAAATTTCTGGGCTTGGGTTTCTACAGGGAAACCAAATCTGGCTCAGCTTTTCCCAGCAGCTGCCTTCTCCTGTTGTGTGACTTGCACCTTGCTCCCCCCACCCCTTGTGTGGTGCGTGAAAAACCTAAACAACAAACCCATCGTGATTTATAAATAATGTGGGGGACAAAAAAACAAACAACAAACCAGAGCAGAGAGCTTGATGACACATCCCATCCATGGCTTGGCCAATTATTTTGGCAGCACCTGACATCTTCAGGTGTCTCTGACCACGGGAGGGGACTTGGAACAAGATTATCTTTATGGTGCTTTGTGACCCAAACCATTCTAGGATTTTATGATTTAGATTCTGAATCACCCTATGTGTAAATCACCCAACAAACGAAGTTGCCTGTGCAGCCCAGTGCCAGAAAATGGGGAGCAGGGCAGGGATTCCCACCCTCCTTCCACCAGCACATAAACCACCTGATTACTGATAAAAAGCAATACAAAATAACTGATAAAAAGCAGTACAAAATCACCTCCCTAGTGTAAGAAACACCAAGCACCAATACTGCAGACCCATGACCATTTATCCCATTCCTGCTCTGGGCTTACGGCTGCCACACATTGCCCTTCATCTCCCAGCAACATCCACTCCCACTCGAACAGAACAGCACAACACCGAAGAAAAAAGCAGCATTCCACATGCACAAACACGTGTTACTCTGTAAATATTTGGAGAACATGTGAATCCTCACGAGAGCGGGGCAAAGCAGTGAGAGCACCAGCAGTGGTTCTCTTCCAAACCCCAAACACCAGCAGCTGTGGCCTTTCTCCACGTCTTTCCTGTGAGGAGGGTTTATTCCTGCCCCCGTTGCTGTGGTGTGGGGATGCTGGGCTCTGCTTGACCCTTTATGGGACTTTTAAACAGCAGTGGGCAAGATGCAACCCCGGCCCAGCCACTGGGGATGAGAGGCTCCGTCCCGTCAAAGGGAACAGAAAAAAACCAAAGCAAAGCAAAGCAAACCAAACCAAACCAAACCAAACCAAACCAAACCAAACCAAACCAAACCAAAGCAACCCACACCGAACTGAACCGAACCGAACCAAAGCAAAGCAAAGCAAAGCAAAGCAAAGCAAACCAAAGCAACCCAACCCAACCCAAACCAACCCAAACCAATCCAAACCAAACCAACCCAAAGCAAAGGAAAGGAAAGCAAAGCAAAGCAAACCAAAGCAACCCAACCCAACCCCAAACCAAACCAAGCCAAACCAAGCCATCCCAAACCAACCCAAAGCAAAGGAAAGGAAAGCAAAGCAAAGCAAACCAAAGCAACCCAACCCAACCCCAAACCAAACCAAGCCAAACCAAGCCATCCCAAACCAACCCAAAGCAAAGGAAAGGAAAGCAAAGCAAAGCAAACCAAAGCAACCCAACCCAACCCCAAACCAAACCAAGCCAAACCAAGCCATCCCAAACCAACCCAAAGCAAAGGAAAGGAAAGCAAAGCAAAGCAAACCAAAGCAACCCAACCCAACCCCAAACCAAACCAAGCCAAACCAAGCCATCCCAAACCAACCCAAAGCAAAGGAAAGGAAAGCAAAGCAAAGCAAACCAAAGCAACCCAACCCAACCCCAAACCAAACCAAGCCAAACCAAGCCATCCCAAACCAACCCAAAGCAAAGGAAAGGAAAGCAAAGCAAAGCAAACCAAAGCAACCCAACCCAACCCAATCCAACCCAAACCAAACCCTTACCAACCCAACCCGAACCAAACCAAACCACACCAAACCACTGCTTTTCATGGCTTGCAGCTGGTGGGAAAGGGGCCGGGGTGCTGGAGCCCTCCCAGCCCTTGGGGCTGTCCCAGACACATGAGGGGGGGGAGCAGAGCAGCTCTGCCCACCTCTGTCTCCATGGAAGTGCTCATCGAGTGGAAGGAAGCCAGCTCTGCCCACCTCTGTCTCCATGGAAGTGCTCATCGAGTGGAAGGAAGTCATAACCCAATTTACTGCAGTTCCACAGAGTGCCACTGGTTGTGTGTTGTTAATCACTGGTCCCTGCTGGAGGACGTGGCAGTGATGGATGTGCTGTTTAGATAACCTGAGCTCCGTGCCCAGGCTCTTGTCTGCCAGGGGTGCCCCTTCCCCCAGACCCCCGTGGTCCCCTCGGACCCTCCCTCTCACCTTCAAAGCCACCGCGGGCCTTATCAGGGCCACCGGTTTCCAGAGGCATCCGAAGGCAGCAGCTTTTCCCATCACTGAGATCAAACAGTTCCTCCTGCCTGCAAATAAAAACCTGGCTGGAAAACAAAGTGGCCATCCCCTGCCTCCAGTCCTGAGGGACACCCAGAGCAGGCACACAGCAATGCTGCTGCCAGCACAGGTCCCACCCTCTGGCCACCCCACCACGGGACAATCCCACTGGGATGCTCGTTTTGGAGGGATAGGATGGTTAATGAAAGATGTCTGTGTCCTGCCAGAAAAAGAGCGACATCTGCAGCATTTATGTGTTAAAAAAAAACTGTTTTATTTTAGATTATGACTTTGGTGAGCCTGGGGTGGGTTCTGTTTGAGCAGCAGCAGATGCTGGGGTCACACATGGCAGAGCAGCCACTGAGCAGTGCAGGGGAGATGACACTGAAGGGACCACAAAAGGGGCCCTGCTGCTGGCTGGCACTGAGACCCAGTGACCACATCGCCCTTTTCTCTTCCCAGGCATTCCTCCAGCAAAGCTTTTCCCACTCACCATCCTTCAGCCTGCATTTGGGGGGCTCTGACTGCTGCTCCGTGCTCCTCCAGGATGAGATCTTGCTCTGTGGTCCATCTTTGGCTGCACAAGAAAGCCTCTCTGGGCTGGATGTGGCTCATTCTTTCTCCAAAAAGCTGCAAGGTTTAGGTTTCTTTCATTTTTCCCCCTCCTTGCCTTCTCCCTTTGGTAATTTCAGACCAGAAGCAAGGCCCAATTTCATTCATTCAGTGTGTACCAAAACATTCTTCTGCCCAGGAAAGCCCTCAAATCTCTCTTTGTATCCTGAATTATTTTTCTCCTGTGATGTGGAAGTTTACGTATCCTTGAAAAATCCACGTCCCTGTTTCTGAGAGAGCCTAGAGGAAGCAGCTCAGGGGATTGGGCAGCAGCATGGCTCGTCTCAATTGCAGCAAAAGGGTTGTTTTTCTTGCCCCAAATCTCTTCTGTGTCTTGCATTTCCTATCTGTTTCATAAATGAGCAAATTTACTGTAGCCATTAGAGTTTTACTTCAAAATTAAAGGCAGGCTAATACAAAACGGTGCACATATTAACTTTGACTTTGTTTTTGTTAAGTCAGATGTTTCTTAATCAGAACCATACCTTATGCAAAGTCTGGTAATTTTAGGCACCTTAAAAAAAAAAGAAAGAAAAGGATTTAACCTTCCATTAAATATCAACCCCTCTTCATTGTAAACAACTCAGCTCTAGATCAATGGTGTGACATTTGCTTTACAAAAAGCAAGTGTTTGTTTCCATCTTTTTATAAATGATAATGTCTTCGTGGCCTTTCCGTTTTAGTTGATGCTGAGAAATGGAGCACAAAGATACAGCCCAGACTGCTCTGGCTGCAGAGCTGGCTCTTTTGGAGAGGTTCAGAGTCCCATGCTAAGGGTGGCTCCGAGGCTCAGGCAGAGCTCCGTGGATTAGAGTGCTTGAAATCCAGAAACTTCCTCAGCAGTTCATTTGGAACCCCCGCGCTGACGTTTGGCCTCGCGCCGCTCCAGCTGGGGATGCAGAAACTCTGCCATGTGCAGGCTTCAGCCAAGCCCCAGGCAGGCTCAGGACTCAGCTCCAAGCATTCTGTGGGGCATCAGCCTGGATGACAGAAAACACGATTTCCAAGAAGCAGCGGAGCCTGGAGACAAATACTGGAGAGAGGAAAGGCCACCCGGGCTTGCAGGGGAGGTACAGCTGGTGAGGGGCTGCTCCCTGTGTGCAGGGCAGGTCTCCCTTCCTTCCCAATTCCACCTTTCAGTCCCGTGGGGAAGGCTTGGGTACCATCAGAGACTTTAAACAATATTAGATGCCCGTGTCCATCTGAAACAATCCCTTTTTTCTCCTGGATTTGCAGCCACATCAGCCTCGCCCTTTACAAGGTCTTCAGTTGCTTCTGCATCTCCTGGGGCCTCAATGCCTTTCCAAAACAGGACCCCACGCAGAGGCAAGGGCAGATCCCCTCAGACCTCATGGCAGGACTTGTCTTTAAGCCTGGCAACCTCCAGAAAACCCTTCCCCAAAGCTGTGGCCTCGGTGGCCTCAGTGCTATTCACTCTCCTCCTCTGGAAGCACCGAGGTTCCCCAGGCAGGACAATTTCCCCTCCTGTTCAGCAGCAGGTCTGAGCACACACATTTCTCCTTAGGACCAAGTGCTGTGTTTGCTGGAGCTGCTTTTGCCCTGGTCAGGTCACAGGAAAGGGAAGACAGGCACTGAGAGGTGAAATGTATCCTCACATGGGTCACATCCAGGAGAAACAGGGTCACCGTGGAAGTACAGGAGGATGCCAGCACTAAGTGAAAGGTTGCCTTCCCATTTCCCCCAAAGCCTACTGCAGAAGCTTCCAGTTGCATGCATTTCATGATTCTCAAATTTAGGGTTTGCACCTGAGGCTGTTGATGCCAGTCCCACTTTTTCCATTTTTCCCCGCTGTCCCATGCTGGAGCTCTGAGCTGCTGCCTGACAGGTATTTAAACTGCCAGGGAAAGAACTTAGCAGCCCAGGAGACCTCATCCAGCCATTGCATCCCCCTCTCTGCTCCAGCCACAGGCTCCCACACTGGCCACAGGGCTAAAAATAAATCAGTGGTGTTTAAATCAAGATGTGCTTTTTCTCTCACCCTGCAGGTTCGAGTAGTCACAGCAAAAATAACAGATTTCTTTTGTTTTTTCCCTCAGCTTATTTTAATCCCCATGTGGATAGTTATGGAATTGTGGTAGCACATTTATTGACTCGAAGTATTCTCTCAGAAGCTGCAGACCACTGGAACCCACAATTTCACTCAAGAAACAATCCCTCTCCAAACAGAAGCCCCAGTTTCATGCTCATAAATAATAACAGTAGAGAAAGAAGAAAAGTTTAAATAAGATGGAGAGGGGGTTCAACAACAATCACAGCTCACTTTTCAAAACAGCCTTACAAAAATGCTGTTTGTACCACAGGTCTCAGCTGGACAATAACAGGAATGTCAGGAATCTGATTTCTAGAGACCAGTCTTTGGGGAGAAGGCAGTTTTTAGGACATACTTGATGATATGATCCTGAAAACAGTTCTATAAATCACAGCTGGCTCAGCCCAGCAAACAGCTTCTTTGGAGCTCCAGAGCCATGGCAAGAGATGTGCACTTATCTGTTACTTTGGATCTGTGTCTCTTCCAGGGAAGTTTATTCCAAGACCCAAGTGCTTTATGAGTGTCCTCACTCTTCCAACCAACAGGAGGAAGGTGTTTGTGCTGAGCTCGTATGTCCGTGGGTTCATTTGGCTGGTGCTCCAGAAACGAGAGAAAAATAACATTTTTGTGGTAGCAACTCTAACTTATTTACAACAATGTGAAAAATATTTACTTCCAGCACAAACGACCTGCTCATGGTGATAATCACAAAGTGATTTGTGGCTTGCCAGTGTCCTCGGCAGCAGCAGTTTGATTCCGTGCTGAAATGCCATTTCTAAGATGCTTTATGGGCTCGAAAGCCATTTCTGAAGGTGAGGAAAGTGGGAGGTTTGTCCCCAGCCTGCACCCTCCTGAAGGAATTAGGAGCTCTCATCTGCTAAGCTGACACGACCCAGTAATGATTTCTCCCCCGGCTTCCCTTCTTACTTTTATCTCTCCATTTTCCTGCTCAGCACACAAAATCGCTGCTTTTCCTCGCTGACTCATCACCACGGTCCCGTGGGGCAGCAGTGAGCAGGGTCCCACCTTCCCCAGCATCGCTGACAACCAGGGGAGGGCAGAAACAGCAGGAATTCAGCCCAATTTCTCACGTGGCACTTCCTAATTGGCAGCACCGAGGGGCAGAGGTGTAAAAGCATCTCCTGCCCACATGAACCCCCCCAGCCCAGGGGTCAGCCCTGTCAGCAAGGCATCAAAAGGGACATCCAGAGAGAACCCAAGAGCTGCTGGATGTCAGCCTCTGTTCATTATGTCCCTGTGACACAGGGCAGGGATGTGATACAGGAGCTTCCTGAGGATGGATGGCATAAATAACACCCTGACTGTCCCCTGGGCATGGCAGTGAGAGGGGAGGTGACCCTGGGAGCCCCATCTCTTTTCTGGGGGAGGGGATGTGCTGGCCATGAAGCCAAGGGTTCTGGAATATTGGCCTTCCCCCTTTCCCCAAGCAGGGAAAATGAAACAGCACCAAGAGAAACGACTGAATGAGGTTGAGTGCTGGGAGATGTGCCCTTCAGGTGTGGGCTGTGCAGGAGGGGCATCACATCACACCTCTGAGACCCTTCCCTCTCCAGAGCCTGCCCCACACCATCTGCAGCAGAGCAGGGAGCAGAGGCTTCTTCCAGTGGACAGACTCCCATTCCCAGGGGATCAGGGCTCCCCAGGAAAAACCAGCACATTCTCCAGACACATCTCACATCCACGAATGCCACAGACCTGTCCCCTTGCTCCCTCATTACCTCTCTGGGAACACCCTCCCCATCCCCTTTGGTGGTACCCAAGATCATCCTCCCCCCACCAAAGCCCCATCTGCAGGACACTGGGGTGTCTTCACTGGTGCTGCCCCACATCCTCAGTCATATCTGCTGTGTCAGGGGCTGAATTCCCCCTCCCCCAGTGCTGCCCTGAGTGATTACCCACCCTGCAGAGGAGCAGCTGGACGGGTGACTTGAAAGCAGCTTTGCTCCTGACATGCCTGGGCTTCGCCTGGTGAGATCGAAGGGCGATGCTAAAAGCATAACTCACCAGAGAGCACATTTTTGCATTTCAAAGAAAAAACAATTTCACTTGCTAATAAATGATTTGTTTGTTTACCCTTTCCTCCCAGAGAATGGTTTCGTGGCTGCAAGTCCATATAACTTATGCTTCTCTTTAACCCGCCCGTGACTCAGGGGTCACCCATTTGGGGAAGTGTAGTATTTCTTACCCTGGTAGGCAGCAAAAATGGGCTGGACTCTTGCCAGATGGGAGGCTGGCTGCAGACACCCAAGTGGCAGTCTGGCTGGTGGCCATGCAGAGCTGGGAGGTCAGGGGCCATCCATCAGCTTGGGCCCTCTCTGGGTGAGCAGGCTGGGGTAAATAAGTGGTTAAGCTGCCTGCTCCATCCCTGGAACTGGAAAAGCCATTGGGAGTGGCGCTTGCAGTGCAGCACAGACTCTCAGCCCGGTTTGTTTTGTTTGCAGACGCAGCCCCACAAGAGGCTGGTGGGTAAATGCAATCGGCTTGGGAACACACAGTTCCTGGGCAGGTTCTGAGATGTGCCCAGCAGTGACCCCGTTTCCCTGGACTGCCGTGAGGGCTGGGGTTTTGGGTTGTTTGCTTCCCCTCTGCTTTGTTTCTAGCGCAGAGCAGACCTCATTTATTGTAACAGGAAAACCGAGGGCTCTATTAAAGTCATGATTATGCGGCTGCCAAGTATTCGGGGTGTTTGAGTTAGGATTTTTTTTCAGCAAGGAAAATCCCCCCTCTCCCCTTCACAGGTAAACCTATTAAACACTTTTCAAAGGTCAGTTTTTCCTCCTCTCCCCCTTGAGCCAGAAAAAATTGCTTCACATTTTGGTAATTTTGAGGTGAAAACAGTAACATCTCAGCAATTCAGAACCAAAGCGCCCCTATTCAGGTTCTCACTGGAAAGCAAAATTTCCCAGTGAAGCATTCCAGTTTCTCCAGGAGCCCCAGCCATCTCCCAGGGAAAAGGCTGCAGTGCTCTGGATGCCCTCTGAGTAATCCTCCTTGCACCCTCGGTGTACAGAGGGTATTAACCTCAATTTACAGATCAGGAAAATGAGAGAGGAGGGAGATGAGTGACAGCTGTAATGAACACACTGCTCCACTCAGCCAAGGATTACAACCCATGGACCCCCAGCTCCCAATTCCCTAATTAGCAAAGGGCATAGCTCCTCCAATGGACCAGAAATGAGTCTTTTTGGAATAAAGCAAAATATTTCCCTTCAGATGCTTGGGTTCCTGCAAAATACCTTGCTGCTGCTGGCGATTACAAGCCCTGCTTCTGCCAGTGTCACCTCTCCTGGTTTTGTTGGTGACAAATTCATCTTCAGGGAGGAAATATCTGCTGTCACACCACGTCATAGGAGGAAGCATTACAGAAATGCAGCTATTCAGCACTCTGGGGGGATCTGGCTGTGCCGGGGGCTGTTCCTCCCAGGCTGATTACAGCTCCCATGCTGGTTTATTTGCTGAGTGTTTAGGTCTTGGTGCCAATGGAAACCCAGCTTCATCCACCGTTTTTTCTGGCATGAGAGCACAAATTTGATTAAAAATTAATTCAAGTCACCTCGGTAACGTTCGGGAGTTTTGTGTAACTCTGGCAAATGCAAACCAACACTTCTCTGTAGATGGGATGGGATTGTGCACGTGCTGCATGCAAACTGTGTCGTGGTTCAGGCAGCAATCCCAGCCAAGAAAATCCCCGTGATCCCAAGGCATTGCCCATGACAGCTGATTTCACTGTTACATCTTTTCGAGTGGTCCAGAAGAACAGATCACAGAGCCACAGAGAAGCCTGAGGATTTATGGCCACATCCAACCCATACCCATTAAATATTTCTTATCTATGCACTTTTAAATCTCAGACTTCCATAGATGTTTTGGGTTTAGCAGAGTGGTTGGCACGTTTTCCAAAAGAAAGTTGTTTGGTTGTTATTTTGCTGGTTTGGGTTTTCTTTTCCCCAGAAGAAGAAGAATATTCTATAAAAATCTATAAGCTTCACAAAATTTATACCAAAAAGAAGCCCCCTCCATAAAATGCATTCTGATTTTCCTGCAACGGAAGGGTTGACATTACACTGGCTGGCACATTTCATCTTTCTCTTTCATTTGCAATACAATGATGTAATCTTAGAGAAGGAAAAAACACATTTATTGGTGAAAAAAAATCAGTTTATTTTTGGGTTTGAGATTTTCTTCCCCTCTGGAAAAATGTTTTCTTTCCTGTAATTGGTGAACGTGTTTTCTCTAATTTCAGATTTTTTCCATAAATAACAAATCTGATTCCTGCCCTGCTCTATTGCATCCTTTATGCAGGATCCTCCCAGGAATGGCATGCCTCAAGGATTAAAGAGATGTAATGTTTGGAGAGAGATAAAGATTAAGTTCACTCGGTTCCTAGACCTCATGCCGGCTCCGAGCACAAGACTGAATTTCACTTTGTATGAGTTATCACAACTGAAACTGCTCTTCGGTGGAAACCACTCTGCAACCATCCATTTGCAGTTGTAAAAGTCAATATATTTAAGCCTGCGGTGCATAACAATGACCCCTATGGATCCTCCAACGTTTTTCTTGGATCTGTGCAAGCCTGTTTTTAATATATTACTCATCTAAATTGTTCCTGGGACTTGATTATTTGCTGGAGTTAAATATCCAATCTTTAAAGATTTTTAAGCATGTGCACGCTGAATTCCCCGCTGCAATAAGCTTCATTTAGCTCAACTAAAACTGCCTGGCCATAAAAAAATGCTTTAAAAAATCCCAAACTAACTGCTCTCCTGGTTGGTGGGAGCTCCCCAGGCAGGATTCCTTAGTGATGATAATCTCTGGTTTTGGCTGGCTCTGTTTGGTCCCTGGAAGAGTAAAAATCCAGTTTTCACTGAGCTGCACAGGGAGAGGGCACAGCCACCCCCTCTCCCCTGCAACATCCTTCCCCATCGCACATGGATACTGGATGTTCCCCAAAGAAAAAAAAAAAAAAATGCGGCAAGCCAAGCGATCTACAAAACAATATTGATTTATGCTCTGTCTCTGAAAAGCGGATGAAATCACCCCGGTTCGTCGGAGCCAGGGCTCGCTGCATTCCTGCCGGTCACCCCGGCCCTGGAGAGCTCTCCTCGCCATTCAAAGGCAAATAAATCACTGTACACCCAGCCCAGCGCCCGGTCCCTCCCTTTGTCACCATCAGCTCCTGGGGCAAAGCCCGCCGGATTCTAAAGCCCATCAAAGGCTGCTCAGCCTTCGCCTGCTCTGCTTCCCAAGCCCCAGCTCCTTTTCATCGTGCTGGTGCAAATTAGGGACCAGCCTATTGAAGGAGATGAAGCTGTAGCAGAAAAGAACCGGGCCAAAAAAATAACTCAAAATGCGCCGCTCGGAGTTCAGCAGGAGGATGTTCTTTCTCTGTTTCTCCCGCAAAGGAGGAGAACTGGGTCATCCTGAAAATAAATGTACAAAGCCTGGCATTTTTCCCCCTCCTCTCCTATATGGAAGGGTAATTGGGCAATCATGCGGAAAACTGCATAAAGTTCAGCAAAATGTGGGGGGTTTTTCTGCCCCTCCTCCTCCTCCTCATCGGAATAATCTCCCCTTTTGCTCCACAGCAATGAATACTAACAAGGTGATTCCAGTGCGTTTTCCGATGGTGTTCCGAGCAAGCGCCACACATTTATTTCCAAAACTTGAAGTTTTGCAAATTGTTCGCCTTTGTGACTTTGAAGTCCGGGGGGGAAACACCCTAATTTATGTGCCTTTGATTGATTTCTGTGGAAATGCTGGATGTCTTTATCTCAACCATAAAGTCAGATTTCTGTGGTTTTGACCACAGAGCCTCCCTACAGTTTCAACAGCTTGATATCCAGAATTAATAAACCTGATATGTACGTGCTTTCACAACCCCCACGTCTTATTCCCCCAGGGAAAATATCATCTGCCCTATTGTTGACTGCTTGGATTTACCCCCACAATATCTCTCCCATCAACATGTGATTAATCACCCTAATCCAACAGGCACCTCTCAGGAACTCAAGACCTTTTACAAGCCCTAATTAAGCCTTGCAACATCCCCGTAAAATAGGTTGAAGCCAGGGTTAAATGATTTGCCTGAGGTGACAGAGTAAATCAGAAGCAGGGGTAGAAATGAGACGGAAAGCTGCTGCTCCTGAAGCACGTGCACAGCTCCCAGGATCGGTGCAAGATACCAAAATCTTTGTATTTCTCTTTGAAGATGAGATGCTGCAGCCACAAAAGCCATGGCAGCCATGGCGTGAGGCATCTCCAGCTCTCAGGAATCTTCCTCCATCCCTTCAGTCCTTCATCACCCGCGAGTCCAACACCTCTGTTTGTCCATGTCTGTGCTTCCCCATCCTGCTCCTCGTGCTGCTGCGAGCTGACAGCTCAGCCCTGCCCCAGATCTCCCCTTCATGAGCCACCTCTCCCCATTTGACACCCAAATTGAAGTCAGCCCCTTGTCACTTGGCACATCATCAGTTCTGGGGCTCGGGCGGGGAATCAGAGCCGGGCGTGAGGATGTTGGGGTCTGGGCTTCTCTTCCCCCTTCCTCTGGAGGGGAAAATCACATCAATGAAGGTGAATCCAGTGAGACATTCTGGGAGGCAAAAGCAGCAAAGAGGAGGGAAAATCCATAACTTTTTCTTCATGGCCTGGGAGGTCCTGTTACCTTGCCAGGGGGCTTTTTGTGGGATCACTTATTTTCTAGACTAAGAATTAGTCTCATGCAGATGGTGGGGAGGGCTGTCCATGTGCTCTCTTCTTCCTCCCCACAGTTATGAAATACAGTGTGGGTTTCTGAGGCTGATTTTCTTCCTTCCCAAGAAAGATCTTTCCTTTGTTTTTTCTTAATTTGCCCCAGATTTTCACATCAGAGTCCAGCACTAAACAAACAAACCAGCGAGATGAACGCAGTTGGTTACAGCATGGTGCTGATGGTGCTAATAACTCCAAGGGTGTGGGTTTGATCCCTGTTTGGGCCATTCACTGAAGAGTTGGACTCCATGATCCTTTATGGGTCCTTTCCAAATCAGAATATTCCATGATCCTGTGAACTCAAAATCAATGTTCCCTCAGCTGGTTTAGTGGTTTCCTCAATGACCCAGCAGCAAGAACAGACTGGCAGGGGTAGGGAGATCTCCCAGTTGTACCCACCAAAGTGTGCTCTGTTGGGAAGTTTAAATGCCCACAGCTCCAGGAAAGCATCCCTTTTCCTGGGTTAACAGGTTTCCCTTACCCTTCTCCCCCCTGCTCGTGTATATCCTTCAATCTATTCCTAAAGGTCATCCAAGGAGACGTCATTCCTAGAAAGTTCCTCCTCCCCCAGGCCTTTACATCTCCTCTCACAACCTTTACACAGCTTGGCATAATACTGAATAAATAAAACATGACGAATTTATGAGGAAACGATGGTCTGAGGCCCTTGTGCATCCTCTAACACTCGGGGGGGGTGGCAGTGCTGGATGCCAGCTCAGCCAGGGGCGGTGGGAAGGAGGGAGGATCATCTCTGTGTGCCACTACTGAAAGTTTTAACCAGAGCAAGGAAAGCCAGCAGATCCCCACTTTGGATGGCATCTCTCTCTGCTGTTTTTTGGGGGGGGTCAGCTCAGATTTTGGGATTCTATTTTCTCAGCGACCAGCTCAGATTTTGGGATTCTATTTTCTCAGGGGCCATCTCAGATTTGGGGATNGATTCTATTTTCTCAGGGGTCCACTCAGATCTTTGGGATTCTATTTTCTCAGGGGTCCACTCAGATCTTTGGGATTCTATTTTCTCAGGGGTCCACTCAGATCTTTGGGATTCTATTTTCTCAGGGGTCCACTCAGATCTTTGGGATTCTATTTTCTCAGGGGTCCACTCAGATCTTTGGGATTCTATTTTCTCAGGGGTCCACTCAGATCTTTGGGATTCTATTTTCTCAGGGGCCAGCTCAGATTTTGGGATTCTATTTCCTTGGGGACCAGCTTAGATCTTTGGCATGTATTTAAGGTGAGGGGCATCCCAGGGACGTCTTGCCAAAGCGATTAATTATCCACACATTACCCACTGCTGTGCCCCCTGGGCTCAAAGCACCTTTCCAGCCTGGTCCCTGCCGTGTCCCTGGAGACAGGGCAGCGCCAGCTGATGGGGAGAGAAGGCTGCTGGAGCTGCTGGCCCCACCCCTGGGGACAGCCTGGCGTGCCTGCCCCTGTCCCCACTGCCAGGAACAGCTTGTGTGCAGGTGTGCTCTGCTCCCAGCACGACACCAACATCTGGGCGAGTGGCACACCGCAGCTCTCAGGCGTCCCTGCCTCGAGAAATCTCCTGGGAGCTGCAGCAAGGATCCCCCTCCTGCTCCTCCTCGCCTGCTGCTCCGCAGTTGCAGCAGCCACCCCGTCACACACGGGCTGTGCACGATCAGCACACGAATTCCAGAGGCTCCGACCATCCCTGTCCGATGCTCCGGGTCTGGAAGCAGTTAATACACGAGGTGCCAGGAAATGGGGCTAAAAATATGCTGCATGTTTGCTCCGTAGAACAAGCCATGCTTTCCACGCAGCTTTTTCAGTGGGATTCTTCCAATCAGCCCTTACAGGCCATGGGATATTTTTTTTTTTTCCCTGCACCTATTTCAACATCCCAAACAGAGCCACAGGCGACGGGTGGGTTCTCCCCTGTCCTCCTGCAAGGCCAGTGTTCCCATCTCCCTCACTCCTTCTGGTGGGTTTTGCAACATTTGGCTATTTTGAAACCCCAAGATAAATTTCCAGACCCATGTTTACAGCAAAAGGCTTGAAAGCACAGATCCTAAACCCCGGAAGGCCAATAGACACAACTCTAATTGCAGTGTTACTCTAATTCCAACTATTTTAATTAAGCACTTGGGTTGGCGATAGGACTGTGCTTTTTTCCCCTGCCTTTTGGAAATACTTCCAGAAATATGGATAGTCTCAACAGCTGGGCAGGAAAATCGGAAATCAAAAGTGTGCAGAAAATGCTAATTAAAATGGAACCAAATTGCAGAAAGCTCAGCATTTTCCATGCCATGCTTTCCTGTCTGGCTTGGCTGTTCTAAATTCACCTCTCCATGCTGCAGCAGGAGCTGGACTGGCAGCATCAAAGGGCTGGGGCTTTGGGAACAGAGACTATTCCCCTTTCACAGACACAGGTCAGAAAGTGCCTCCTGCATGGATCTGATGGCTGGGGTACAGCCATTTCCCTGAGCCAGCTTTGGAAGTGTTGCTGTTATCAACGGAGCAAAATGGCACTTGTTCCACAAAAAGCAGCCAGGAAACAGTTAATCCCAATTAGCCCAAACCAGCAGATATCATTCTTTATATTTTGGCAGTTCTCGTTTTGAAGGAAAAAATATGTTTGTGTTCTTGGAGTCAGCCTGAACAATAAAATCAGATGCCAATTTTCTGGTCTAAATTAGGTGAAAGACCAGACTTTTTATCATATGTGTGTGTCTGTGTGTGCTGTTGGGTTGCTTGTTTATTTTACTCCTCTGCCGAAATCACGGCCTGCCCTGCACATGGCTGAGCCTGGCAGAGGAACACGACAGCCTGGTTCATTCACTGGGGCTGGAAACTCAACCTGGCACCAGCAAAAGCCCAGGCACTATCAACTGCAGAAGGAGATATTGCCAAAAGATAAACATAATAAAGTCAGTCGTTGTCAGCATATCAAGCTGCAGCCTTTCCAGGGTGGATGAATAAGGGGTTTAAACTTTTGCACTGGTTGAAGTGTTTTCATGTCCAATTTCAGTGGGAGCTGAAAGACATCCAAACCCTGGGCTTCAAAGAGGCTAAAAATCAAAAGGATTAATGAGTGGTAAAACACCATGGGAAAAGACGTGAAGCTGGCACATCTTCCACGGGACATTGTCCACTGTGAGCCCTCAGCCAAGGTGCAGGCAGCACTGCCCCCACCAAAGGGGAGGCAAAGGAAAACACAAGGGAAATCAGCAGCTTTCCAGCTCCATTCCACACGCTGTCCCCATCTGCTGGGATCAGCTATGGGAGCCTGACCAGGGGGGGACAATGCCATGTCCCCACCTCTCTCTGGAGCAGGTCCTGGGCCCTGTGGACACCGGCTGGCACGTGGTGGGAGAGGCACCACCCCACACGGGTGACCCACGGGAAGGCTGCAACACCCCTGCTTTTCCTTCCCACACGCAAGCGAGCTTCCCATAACCTTGTTTTCATCGTTGCCTCTCTTCAGATGTCACTAATTTCCAGGACAGGCGGGAGGGTGCCAGACTCTCAGCCGGCACAGCCGCCGGCACGCGGGGGAGCAGCCATCCCTGAGCAGAGCAGGAGATCCAGCACAGCCTGGAAATGGGCCTGGATCCTCAGCCAGAGCAGCCAGCAGCAGCTCTGCTCCCAGCAGGATGTTCCCCATCCACAGCTCCTCCAAGCCCTTTCCTCTGGCCATCCACGCATCTCGCTGGCATCTGTTTGCTGCTCGCTTAGCTGGGAGAGCACCTTGGGCATTGAATCACCCCTTTAACTCCTTTTCCAAGTGTTTTCACAACACTAGAGGGAGACAGGATTCGAATCAGGCTTTGCAGTCACAAATCTGTGTTTATCCATGACAGAAACCATCCCGAAACCCTCACAGAGCCCAGTGCACCCAGGAGAACATAGGTGCCACCTCTGAGCACGGGCCATGTGCAGAGCAGATCCTTTGCAAAAGAGGAGTCGGTATTATTTTGGGTATCTCGCTCAAGAAATGCACATAAAACAGACAAAAATTGAGCACAGGCTTAAATTTAAGAACATTCTTAAGAGCTTGCTGGCACAAGGGCTCAAGCAAGGATTAAGAGCCACACACCACATTACTTTTAATTGAGCTACTGTCTTCCCATATGGTTTTCCTTGGGGAGACCAGTGGCTGGCTCATGAGCTCAAGTAACAACATCGGTTAAAAGAGCATTTGAACAATTGTGGTTGGCAGTTCCCTGAATAATATGAATGTTATGGAGTGTCGGAAAATGTCGTATCATCAATTTTCTGGTTTCCTGCACTCAATGCTTTTGATCTCCACTAAAAGATTTATTGAATGGCTTTCATTTTTACATTAACCTTGTCCAAATCACACCGATTGAGAGCTAGGGGTTTTTTTTAATTTTTTTTTTTTTTAACATACAAAGCTTTTTAAAGCTGAGGTTTTCCATTCCTCCCAGTTTTTATTGTTTGAAGCAAAGGGCTGTTTTGGCAGGTTTATGAGATGGAGTCTGTTTTGCTGACAGACATGCCTGATAGATTGCTTGTCTGTGTTTTATTTTTGGAGCCATTGCTGAGTTATCTGCATTTGAAAAACAATTCTGTTTGATTAAAATTTAAATCAAACATATGGTAATATCAACCTTGCCTACCACCAGATCTTACATCTCTCCTGTGGAGCCTCTTGCCCTCACTGTGAATGAAGTGTAAAGCAGAAGAAAGTGATTCCTTCCCCTCCAGCAACGGCCACGTTCAGTCATTATTGCTCACAAATGCAAAATAATTCCTCCCCATGAACCATGTGATGTCTTGAAGGGTGAATAAAGACACTTCTTGTGCTGCCTGGCTAACCTAGACCTGCCACTGATGAGTGTGAAATTAAAACATTCCTCCACAAATAAAGTTATAGCAGCCAGGACATTTGGCTTGGATGATTTCCTGCAGCAGTGAATTTTAGAGTGACCACAGCGTGCACAATTAATGATGGACTGGATGGATTGGAAGTGAAGGACTATAAAGATTATTACCTTTAATTTGTCCCACATATTTAATAATTTGGAGCTTTTAAGTTCTGCCTTGGGATCACGTCCCAAGAATTTGTTGTTGTTTAACAAGACCATTTTCAGTAATCTGCACCACACCAGAAGTTTGAGGTGACTTAGAGAAATAAAACTGAGAACTTTTAGTGCCAACACTTCTGTGCAAGACAGTGAATCACGGAGTATCCTGAGTTGGAAGAGACCCACAAGGATCACGGAATCCCACCCTGTGCCTGAGAGCGTTGCCCAGTGCTCTTCCCTCAGGTTCAAATGATACCTGTTACCATTCTGGGAGGTCTTACAAGCCCATTTTATTCTCTGTTTAAAGAAGAGAAAAATGGATCTTTCATTTAAGTTTTATGAAACAGGTGCCTCCTGCAACACAGTGAAACCTTCAGTGGCAGTTGTGGAAAAAGAAAAAATGGGGGGAAAAAAACCAAACCAAAACAAAAGAACCCATTTTCTTCCACTGTTCTTTGCTTTTAGACAGCCCAAACATGTTAATTTGATGAGCCAAGTTCACCCCCTCAAAGTCCATGTGTGACAGCACTGATGAGCTTGGCCTTGCTGGTGCTTCTTGAAACAGCCCCAGAACAGCCCTGCACACACACCAGCACCAATTCCTGAGTGGGAATCACAGGGATGGGGCGGGCAGGGAGATCTGGGCAGCTCAGGGCTGAGCAAGAGCTGAGGATGGTCCAATTTTCTATAAACACGGCTAAACAAGGCAGAGTGCCCCTCCTCTCCCTCTCAGCACTCTTGTTTTCCCCTCTCCTATCTCAGCTGCATTTTCCTAGCAGCTTCCTGAAGACACTTCCCGATTTCACACCATAAACATCCTCCACTTTTATTTGGCCAACGCTCCCCACGCCTCAAGCCCTTCCGCCCAGCTCCTCCAGAGCTGCTTCTCTGCTTCCCCTATCCTTGATATCTCAGCAATAAATGGAAAAACACCTTTCCTGTGCCGGCTACTGGAATGCTCCAGGCATTTTCATTCCTTCCCTGCTAAGTGGTGAGTGCAGGTCGCTCCACACCAGGGTTACCCAACAGCTCCTTTACAAGAGGTAGCAAGGGAGGTGGAAGGACTTATTGATCCCAAATCAAAGCTGGGAAGGGCATCACACCCAGAGGGAGCTGCTGTGGGGCTGGGGGTTGCTCCTCTGCTGTGAGGGTCCTTCCAGCCCCACATCAGTGGGGGCACATGAGGAATGGGGCTGTCCCCTGCTAGGAGGTCACAGCCACCCTGGTCTCCACAAGGAGCTCTCCCTTCCAGCCACTTTCCTTGGATCACCTCCACTGGGAATTCCCAGAGCTCAAGCCACGGCCAGCTGGAGGCGAGGGATGTTTGTGTTGACCACACAAAGCTTCCTGGCAGAAGAGTTTCCAGGAGAGGCAGCACTGATGGACACAGGGCTGCACTTCTGTGAGAGACCCTGCTGCCAGCCAGGGAAGGTGCAACCTTCATGCTGAATCTTCCTCCTCTGGAGAGCTTTAGCCGCTGGTGGAGAGCAACCACGCCCTGTCACATTATTGCCCTTTTCCAGCTTTTTATTTTGCCACCCAGTAACACATGAGCTCCCAGAACTCCAGCTGTGTATGACGCTTTGTGGAGCTGTGTGTGAGCAAAAAAGAGAAAGTGCACATCCTCCACTGCAGGAAGCAGAGAATCATAAAGTCACTTAAACTGGAAAAGATCAGTGAGTCACAGCCATTAACCCAGCACTAAACCATGTCCTCAAATGCCATATCTACATTTCTATTAAATCCCTCCAGGGATGGGAACCCCACCATTGCCCTGGACAGCAGTGTTTGACAACCTTTTTGGTGAAGAAACTTTTCCTGATGTCATATCCCTTCGGTCAGCTGGGGTCAGCTGTCCTGGCTGTGCCTCCTCCCTGCTTCTCGTGCCTCTCAACCCCCTCACTCTTGCACTCCCAGGACCCATTTTTTTGGGCTGGTGGGCACAGACTGGGGCTGGCAGAGCAGTGTTCACCCGTGCTGGGAGTCAGCCCACCGCCAGGGTTACGGTGGGACATTAAGGGCTAGTCTGTGACTCGGCATTTGGGTGCTCTGGTGGCCTGGCAGGAGGACCTGCAGCCAGCAGAAAGGGCCTGATTTTTGAAAACAGCATCGTGTGGAAGGCAGACACACTCCAAACAGTTCAGCTCTGATTTAAGGAGAGGCCGTGTAACCTCAGCTTCTGCAAAAGTCTTTACAGAGGCATTTGGCGCTTCAGCAGCAGCTTTGGGAAGGTCTTCTGACACATGAGAAAGCAAAAGATTTTGCCAGGAAAACTAGGTTGGGGAGCAGCAAGGCTTATTTATGGAGAGCCTGCAAGCGGGCTGTCTTTATTCCCCACGATTGTATCGGGGCCACCGATGGACAAATGCCCTGCTTCTGATGTGAAAATATGAAAGAGAGGGTTGCTTTGAGAACTTTATATTTTGTTTCAGCCACATTTTGTTAGTATCAGATGCAGCCAGGGATATAATACCCTACCTCAGAGCAGCCAAAGATAACATGCAAAGCTTTGCTAGAAAGGATGGCTGTGAAAGATGAGCGAGTGATGGGGAGGATACTGCATCCTGCTTTTATACCAGCAGCAGCCAGGCACAAAATACCTGCCCCATCACCTGTCACCCACTGTCTCCCCTCAGGAAGATGAATTTGTGCCACCCTGTTATTCATAAGTAACTCTCATGTTTGGATGTCATTTGAGTGCCTGTAGCATTGTGTCTTTTAACAAACTTTGGGCAGAAGCCGAGAGCATCCTTTGCTTGTTTAACAATTTTGTATTTGTAATCAGGGAGTGAGAAGCTTTTCTGACTGTTCATATAACATAACACAGGAAAACTGGCAAGGAAAGCCTGATGGCTTTAAGTGCAGCACTCCTGCATTTATTGTTGCAGATAAAGCACACTGTTGAGAAGAGTTTAGAGCCAAGAAATCCCCAGGATGCAGAAAAAAATGCTGACAATTTTTGTGCTTTACCCTATTGCATTTTTCTTAAACGGAAAGGACAATTTTTTCTTCAGGCAGGATAATAATCCACCTTGCACCACTAAGAAAAACGGATTGGTGAACAGAAAAATAAATAGCCAAGGGACTTGTTCCATAATTCTAACATTTCTCCAGCATTAGAGCATGATAAAGAAAATCTAAGTTGTCCTTGTTTAATACTTAAGAGATAACAGTTATGGAGATGTGTAGGAGCCAGGACACCTGCCTGCCCACTGTCCTATCATGGAATTTAGGTGTACACTGGTGGAGGCTTCCTTTGCTTGGAAGAGCCACAGATGGATGCAGGTGACAATTCCTCTTTAACACATCACAGTCGAAGCTCAGGAAGCCTGAACTGAAGCCACAACACTGACTCCATCTTAACCAGGGGCACCCTGTCCCTCATGGCAGGGAAAAGCAAGATAACACTTTGTCAGCAAGCCCAGCCAGAACCACAGAAACTGCCAGAAATAAAGAAACTGTCTGAAACACAGCCCAGCACAGCTGGGTACAGGGGGTCCAGGAGAGCAGGAGCACACACTGGATGAGCCTTGCTCAGCTCACATCGATTCTGACAACTTTGTGTCTCTATCACATGAGCAAAGAGCTTCAAGGAGGGACTTCTGGAGGGACATCAAGGAACTTGTGCTCACTGAGCAAGTTCTTGGGGTGGGCAGCTGCCAAAAGCAGCTTGGAGGTCACCTGGAGACCCACACCCTGACAGAGGAGAGGCTGCTTTTGGTCTCCCAGCACCACACCAGAGAGGACAGCAACATGAAGCTTGGCCTCAAGGAGCCTCACAAGAAAAAAAACAACTCTCAATTCTTTTTTCCTCTGATAAATCCTTCCTTGCGGTGAGAATCACTGGAGAGTTTAGTTATTTTTTCTGATACGCAAAACGGAACTGTCCAGCCCAATGCCTGTGTCATATTTACAAGAACAAAACAAATCAGGGACAAAATTGAAGCTGAGCAGCCCCAGGAATGGGCTGCAGGAGTCCTTGGGAGCAACACGCTGCCACACACAGCACACCAGGAGAATCCTGCTAATGAAAAAACGAGGAACATCATCCATGACAAAATACTGGAGACTCCACCTCTCCAGTATCAGTGCTGTGTTCAGTGCACACCACACCTCAAGGGCTGGTTAAAAACAAGTTATTGACAACCCAAAACAGGCAAGCACGACTGTTTAAAGAAAACAGAAAGACTGGAACTAAAAAACTAAAAGAGTCTGGAAAGAGTCAACAGGTCATGGATTAAAAAAAACCAAACCAATCTGTATTTTCCAGATTGTCCTTTGGGGCCAAAGCTTTCCAGGTGCTGCATGAACCAACTAAATTTATGCCTTGAAAATGCTCAGAGGCTGCATATTATTTCCTCCAGGGATGGAAGATGCATCATCAGATGATGCTGTCCATCAGAGCTGTAATGGGTGGGGGATTTCCTTCCCTCAGGGACATCCACCCCAGTTCTGCAGATCAAGGGGGACCACGCTGTTATGCACAATTATTTATTTGTCCTTGCATATTAGGTAGTTTTAGTCAAGCTCATTAATAACTAATTATTTTATTGTCCAGTTAATTAAGTGTTTGAAGGTTACCTAATTTAAAGTTGTTGTATGTGCCCCAGTTGAAACAGGTTAATCCAAGTTAAAAGCCATCTTTTCTTAAAATACCCCTGTTGTGCCCCTGTTAAACGTTGTTGTTCCCCAGTTCTGTCATCTTTACCAGATATTTATGATGTTATTGAAGTTGCTGTATGTTCATTAAGTGTTTATAACGTTATTTGTTAGATGTTTTATGATTTTAGATTATTCACTTTGTAGCATTGTTATTCCCGAGTTTTATTATTTTTGTCAAGCATCTATAATGTTGTTAAGTAATGTTTTGTTGGTATGTATTGTTTTCTGAGATTATTTGTTGAATATTTTATGGTTTTGGTTGTCCATTGGAGAGGGAGCCACCCCAGCTAAAGACGAATATTAACCGACACAATCCTGCCCTGTAACTTGCATCCATGACAACCGTGCATATTAATGAAGTTTTTTCCCGCCACTCGAGCCATCTGACA
>VZRO01005200.1:283875-473866 GCA_013397915.1 Daphoenositta chrysoptera | reverse complement strand
GGCTAAAAGAGTCTCCTATCCCTGCGTTCCCGGTTTTCTTTTATTTCTTTAAATCCGGATCCCGGATTTTTAATTTTTTTGCTATCAAATTTTAATTAATTAATTATGATTAATTTCTTAATTAATAAATACTTTATTTTTATACAAAAATAGAAGCTGTCTTCTGGTTTTGACACACGCTATAATCAGAAGGCTGGTGAGCCAGGGGAATAGCAACACCAAGAGTCTCAGACTGACAGCAAAGACCCCTTTCTCCTCCTCACACCGTCTCCATTGACCTTTTCCAGATCATTCATGGCCCTCTTCACCTCTCAGTGAGTTACCAGCTCACACAACCCCAAAACATGGAGACTGAGGGGGGCCATTAACACCCGTGGGGCTGAAGATCCCCTGGCATCCTTTGGCTCAGCAGATTTTGTTCTTCAGTGCAGGCAGCTCATCCCTGTCTGATCCATCATTGCCTTCATGTCCTCCCAAAACATCCAAGCCCACCAGGCTGAGCATATTTGTCCCAGTCCAGCTTTTTGGCTCCCAGCAGCTTTGCTGTATTATTAAAATAACACCTTTTTGTCATCCAGGCCTTAAACACCTCTCTGGAGCACTTGTGAGAGGACTGAACACCCAAGGGCTTCTTTGAGGGAAGAAGAACTCACCCTTCTCACAGGAGCTGAGCTGAGGAGTCTGATAATCATCTTGTGATCACAAATTACTTTTCACAAGGTCCGTTTATGAGGTAACAGTTGGCATGCGGAAAGCATTTCATTTCGCCAGCAGCTCGCTGAAAACGAACCATCGTGAACCCTAAAAAGAAACCCTGAATCAAAGGCTGCATTCTTCTCTCCCACAGTGACCCCTTTGTTTGGATCTGCCCAAAAGTTTCATTACGAAAGTCTGATACAGGAGCCTTATTAAATTGTGATTAAATGACGTGTCCGTGTAGCAGCTTGCTCACTCTGCTGTTGATGTGGGCTGGATTTCTTAGACTTTTAAAACATACCGGCTTATGAAATAGCTGTAATATCTTTTCCCATGATTTCTAGGGAAAGGAGGGTCTTTGCTCCTGCTCTAGCCATACCTGGCCTGGCTCCAGAGGATAACATTTTCATTAAAAGTGCATTAGGTGCACAGTTCACCAGGCAGCTGTCCTGATGAAGCGTTGACCTGGCTCAGAAGCCTTAATGGGCTTTGGTGAACTTTGCTGGCCGCTATAAAATACAGAATCGCCCATCACTGGATTGACTTTGAGCTGTTTTTACCATCATTTGGATCCAGTTCGTTCCTTCTGCTTCCACCTAACACTGCCTATGTTTGGGGATTTAAAAGAAGCAGCACAAGCTGAATCATGGCTGGTTATCAGAGCAGCAGGGCTGACACTGGGACATCTCAGAAAGGGTTAAACAGGAGAAATTCAAACCCAAAGACCTCCCCACCAAGTTTCTGACCAAGTGTGAGCTCTGAGCCGCCAGCGAGCTCGCAGCAGTGATGCATCTTTCCCTTCAGATGACTCACTGTAAATAGTGCCTGGTGATTTACGCACAGAGAAATGCATTTAGCACGGAAATGCACAAATTCGTACGATTTAAGGCCAGAGGAGCCGTCACAAATGTTCAGTCTGGCTCTCTGGAGAGTGCAGCCTCACCCAGCAACTCCTGCCCGAAACGCACGGCTTCCGTCGGAGTGAAAGCAGCCACAGAGGAATGCTTGAAATACTTTCTCCTAATATTTGTCGGAGGGGGTGTTGTAAAAACAGAATTGAAGAATCATAGAACGGTTTGGGTTGGAAGGGACCTTAAAGATCATCCTGTTCCACTCTCTCCCATGGGCAGGGACACTTTCTGCTATCCCAGGTTTCTCCAAGCCCCATCCAACCTGGCGTTGGACACTTCCAGGGATGGGGCAGCCACAGCTGCTCTGGGCACCCTGTGCCAGGGCCTCGTTGGACATAATTTTTTCCTAATATCCCATCTAATTTGAAGCCATTTCCCCTTTTCCTGTCACTACAAGTCCTTGTAACAGCAACTCTGTGCTCGTTGAGTAGACAGCAGATCAAGCTGCTCAGAAAGGTGGCAGAAGCTTTAATGGGAATGTGGGTGATTCCCGGGAGATGCCGGCAGCCTTCTGGCTGAGTCAGCAGGAATCCTCCATGGGACACATGTCCCAGGCTGGCCCCTTTACAACCCCGGGACCAGAGGGCTGGATCACAGAGGCACTGCCTCAATTGTCCAGCAAAGGCCATTTAAATCATGCCTTACAAAGTACAAATGTGTGTAAATATTTGTGCGAGATAAGATCGGCGAGTGGTCGAGCAGTATTTCAAAGAGCCAAGCAAGGGCAAACAACAATTTATATGTACTGCTCCAGGAAAATAGAATTAGGAAATGCAGCAATGTGTTTATGTTAGGGTAACATTTGCTCTGGAGTGGGTTTCTGTCAGTGGATGTCCCACACATGGGACAGGCAGTGGAAATACGAGGGCAGAGCATGAAAAGAGATTTATCTGAAGAGCAGTCCTGGATCGCCTGAGGGACTCCTAATCAACCAGCCACAGGACATCAAAAGGCTTTCAGGAAAGGTTGGTGGATCTGTCAGATTCACGTACACAGGCACAGGCAGCTGGTTGCTAAGTTATATTTTATTCAGAGCAAACACTCAGTGACCATGAGACAATCTGAGATAATCAATCTTTCTTTATTCAGGAGACAAAGCGTGTTATCTAAAGTAGCTGCAATGCTCTCTGACAAGGATACATTCAGATCTGCTCCTTTCAAATGAATATTTTTCACTAATACTATATTTCACTAATACTTATAGCCCAGAGTCACAATCCTGTGGGCACTACCAAGAGCCATCCTGAACTGGAGGTTCAGAGGTGCTGTCCCTCCCTACCTCCCTCAGCAGGCAAACGCTGCCACTGCTGACCTGGGAAGCTGTGACACAAAAGCAGAATCTACTCACAGAGAGGACAGAAGAAAATCTACACAGTTTATAGGTGGGAAGAAGACACTGCCAGTCTCTGAAATGGTTTAGCCCAGAGAAGGAACAGCAACTCTCAGCTTTCCCTAAAACCCCCCGGGGATGACCACACTGCAGTATCAGGTGACCATGAAAATCAGTACACCATTTTTATCAAGACTTTGTGCACCTCAATTGCATTTTGTATCACAAACTGTATCCTCAGCATCCCCTAATCTCTCTAACACTTTAACTACAGAAGCCAATGGAACTTCTTCTGCCAGGGCTACCAACACCTCCCCACAAGGAGCCAAACCCCACCACCCTTCCCATCACAGGGTGTTCAAGCCATGCACAGACAACAGGACCTGGTGCAATGATTTCAGATCAATGATTTGAGCTTTGAATTGTGGCCATCAGGTGTGAAAACATCAGGCTGCATGAGCTGGGCAAGGAATGAGAGAGCTGAGCAAACCACTGTGCTCCAGCCACCAAACAGCTGCCTGCCTTCCTCCTCCCTCCACAGCCTCCCTTCTTTTTCCAGATGCTTTGCATTTCCCCCTTTCTTCTGCCAGGTGTTTTCAGCACATCAATGCTAAAAATTTCAGCGTGTCGTAGGATTCCAGCCTGCTTTTAACTAAACTCCCACAGATCTCTCTCCACAGAAGATGTTTCTTGCCAGAAATATTATCTAATTTGTAAGCATTTTATGATTTTCAAAGAGTCGTAAAATACAGTATTAGGAAACGAATGGGCAACGGAAAAGATCCCTTCTGGTAGCCAAAGTGACCATATAATTGGTTTTTATGAACAGCATCTGAAGAAATGAGTCACAACCCATATGGCTGTTTTGGACTCCAGATATACATCGTGTTTTAAGCCTCTCAGAAGATTTATCCAAGTTTTTCGCATATGATCAATGGTCATTAGACGAGGACATGAATCATTACAGCTCCTCAGGCTGAGCACATGTTTGAAGGGTGAAAGCTTCACACGTTCTCGCTCTATAAATACCCATCCCAGGTTGTCCAGAGCATGAGCAGCTGAGATGGCAGAAAGTAAAAAGGTATTGCAGAACAAACTGCAGACTCATTACAGGGCCGAGGCCTCCTCCCTCCGATGGGTGTAAATGTTATTAGCTTAGGACGTGGTTCAAACTCCAGCTGAAGTCAGACGGAAAAACTTCACCTCTAAGTCGGGCTGTGTATCCTCTTTCTCCATGGCTTTAACCATTTTCTCATCGTTTGGCCCCAGTGACGAGGTTGGGTTACAAGTTTGCTCACTCAGCTGTGATGCTACACAAATAACACCCACACAGTTCACGTGTGCACGTTTCCCATGCACATCTGGGCTGTGCAGAGGTGCAGGAACATCCCTCCTGTGGGCCCACGTTGGCACCAGCACACACACCTCACACACCACAGCTACTCCTGGGTGCCCCGTGCAGCTCCTCTACGTCAGTCCACGCTCCCTGCTTCAGTGCCAGAGGATTCACGTCCACCCAGTGTGGACACAGGACTCCATCCTGCATCTTCTGAAAGATGCTGAGAGCCCTGTTTGCAATGGCTCCAGACTTTTCCCTTCCAGCTGATCCAGCAGCAGTGTGAGAGTTCTGATTACAATGACAGTAGATGCAACAGGCACAACACCCTGGGCAACTCAATCTCTGCAAACATGATTGTTACATTAAATCACTTCACATCCCAGCCCCAGGTGCTGGTCCACAATACCTTTCCTCCTGACATGCAGCACTGGAACACTTATGTCTCACACATTGGGCCAGTTTTCAAGGACTCCCAGAGAAAAAATGTCTCCCAGTACCAAACAGCCCTCTCGTTCCCATGGAAATCTCAGCCAAATAAATATTTTGCAATATTTTGCTGCAGAAGGAATAAGTCAGGGCTCATGCACAATGCTTCAGGCACAGCACCTCCAGTGCATTTCTTTCATCCATCAGGCTTCCATGCAGCCACCACAGCTGCCCAGGAACACCTGAGGTGTTTGCCCTAAAATGTACGTTTTTACCTTTGACAGGCTTTTAGAACTAGAAGGGAACGTTATAGTCCCATCGAGCTCCCCATGAAACGCAAACCAAACAGTCTCAGCTGATAATTCCTGCATCAAGCCCTGTGGCTTCCACTTGAGCCAGCACAGACACATTCCTGATGTGCTACAGCTACTCTGTTATGTACCTTACAGCTCCTGTGTTCCTCCAGGTAGAGCCAAGGGGAGAAGGGACCTGCAGCCCCTCTTGTTGCCTTTTTGCCCTGATAAATGAGGAAACCAACCGAGTGCCAACAGCATTTTTAAAAGCTGTCTGGTCTTGGAGGCCAGCAAAGCCTCTGCATTCCTTGGGAACCGACGATGGGGTGATGGAGGATAGAGCAGGGTCCGTGATCTGTTACACAGGTTTCACTCCCCAACACCAGCACACATTCAGACCCCGCTCCAAAGGGAAGCTGGAGGATTAACAGTGGCTCCCAGACTGCTGCTGGTGTAACAAAACCCCTGCCTGTAGCTTGACAGAGGCACTAACGGGGTCTTTGATGACGACTGCCAAGGGAAGGCTCCAAGACAGACGAAAATTTTGAGGTTAAAATTTGAAAGGCAGTCAATCTTACCCTCATATTCGTGTTACAGCACATGATAAACTATTCCAGGGGGAATTCTTACCAGGATGCTAAAAGAAATTTTATGAAGAACTAGAGTCATTCATCCAAAACGAGGATGAAAGGCTGACATGTTACCTAGGAGGAAACAAAGAAAGGCAGTATTTTGCCCTCAATTTTTATTGTGTTTCTAAGGCAGTTCAGTCAGATAAAATTTGGAAAGACATCTGAAGATGAAAAGGCCTGTACAAAAAACCAGATCCAGAGGATCATAATTTAAGGAAATATTATGCCAGTTGTAGCAAAAGTAGAAGTTTTCATATTTAAGTTGTTTCATATTATTATGAAAGATACCAAGACTAGCATTCTTCCACCAGGAGATCTCCCAGATTTCCCACCCACATAGAGTCTGAAATCTCTCTATAAGGAGTTGTTCCCTACTTCACTGATCAAAGCAACCATCCCCATGCTGGCAGCCCGGCTAGAAATAGGGCTGACATGCAGTTTTGCATCTTTACCCTTGACTTTAGTAGACAAATAAGTCTTTCTGAGCACACGGAGGATGATTTTACTCCTTGAATATTGGGAGCATCTATCTGGTTGGTTCGCCAGTTATCAGAGATGATTAAATCATCTCTCCAGCACGGGTCAGTGCTGATGTGGGGCTGGGGGGATCTGTCCCCTCTGGTGTAGCAGGAATCTCTGTGCTGCCAAGCAGCCATGAGAACACAGCCAAACCCAGGCTCATGGCCTTGGAACTGCTCCCACGCCAAGAACAACAGTAAATAACCTGCTCTCAAGCAAGAAGCACGAGCATTTCCAAGCTTAGCTGGGGCCTCTTCCCCTTTTTTTCTTTTTTTTTTTTTTTTTTTCCCTGAGAAAAGTCAAAACACTCTGGGATGCCTTGAAAATACAGAACAGCAAGTGCTGCTGAAGGGGATATTTGCAAGGAGCCCTGCCATGACCTCAGCTTTTAAATCATTTCAATCACAGCGACTCAGAAGTCATGCCAACGCCAAATTATCCCCATGCAACACAAGAAAGGAAGCTAATCCCCGCTCCTTGATGATAATTGGCACAATGAGAAACACCTTTCTGACACGATTTCGCTCAGAGCCAAAACCCAGGCTGTCTCGGGAGAAAACCTCTTCGAAGGAGCAGATGATGACAAAGTCTTGAGTGCAGCCCTGCCCCACACCAGAGGTGTTCAGAGAAACAAAACACCTGGGATTCCTGGCTCATCCCTGCAGCTGGCCACCAGCCACGGCTCACCTCCCCGTGGTTTTGGATGCAGGGAGGAATTCCTGCTCCTTTCCAGGGGCCAGACACACTTGATTTTCCAGCTATTCCACCGAGGAAATAATCCCCCCAGGTGATTGTGTGCTACGAGGGTCTGGGCAGTGACTCAGCCCTCGTGGCTTTCAGTGGAGCTGACTTCACAGGAGGATTTTTTTTGGGGGGGAAAAAGTAATTCTTAATTAACGTGACAGTGAATAGATGTGGTTGTGAAACTCCAGGCAGGTTTTACTCCCAGGTGACTTTCCATGCACCTAACTTCATGCCCAGGCCTGAACTGGCTCTTTTTAAGGGAAAAGAAATAACATTTTCCATATAATTCAGAGGGCTGGACTGAAGTTTTGTCATTGGCACCCACAAGATGACAGGTGGAGGTTTCAGCCAGAGTGCTGCCAAGCAATACTGGAGAGAGGATTACAACAAAACAGAACCACCTCAACCTCAAAATCTCATTGCTGCTGTTTTTCAGATGGTTTGAGTCTGGGAATCCAGAGCTCTTTCAGCACCAACCCCTTCCAGCCATGCCCCAAGGTATGGGGCAGGGGAACGATGCATTTCCACTCCAGCGACTTGATCCCCTCTAACCCACTAAGGAGCAGCAAGACCAGAAGATTTAAAAGGTCCTGGCAAGATCTTGGAATGGTTTTTTCATGTGCAAAAAGCCCCAGGTGCTGATGCAGCCAACCACACGTGTCACCTGCCCCTAAAGGCAGAGAAAGGGATGCATCTTTAGCCCTGTTTTCCCAGTATAAGCAACGAGTAGTGGGCACTTGCACAGAAATTTAGAAAACAAAAACCCTACCAAAAAAAGAAAAACAAACAACCCAAACTTAACAGAATTCTGTTCAGAACCAGTTCTCCTCTGGGAGAGATGAGAAAGAGCAAATCACTTGTGACAGATGACAAGGTTGGTGGGGAATGCACTAATGGGAAGCACACACATCCCAGGAGGATGAAAGCAGTATAAAACCTTATAAAAAAACAACTGCATGTCTCATTGGGTTGCTTCACTGTGGTTCCTTTTACAAAAGATATATTCATTTATAGGCAAATCTTGGTTTCTGCCAGTATTAAAGATACAGAAAGTCTATGTACACCCACACATATATTGGGTCCAGATTTATACAGCCTGGAGAAGAGAAGGCTCCAGGGAGACCTTAGAGTCCCTTCCAGTGCCTAAAGGGCTTCAGGAGAGCTGGAGAGGGACTTGGGACAAGGGCATGGAGTGACAGGACAAGGGTGAATGGCTTCAGACTGACACAGGGCAGGGTTAGATGGGATATTGGGGAAAAAATCTGCCCTGTGAGGGTGGTGAGGCCCTGGCACAGGGTGCCCAGAGAAGCTGTGGTTGCCCCCTCCTTGCAAGTGTTCAGGGCCAGGTTGGGTGGAGTTCTGAGCTCCCTGGGATAGTGGGAGGTGTCCCTGCCCGTGGCAGGGGGTGGCACTGGATGATCTTTAAGGTCTCTTCCAACCCAAACCATTCTGTGATTTATTGTTTGCATCTTGTGACACAAACACCCCCAGTACCTGCTCCCAGGATGTGCAGGCACCCCGGAGGGCTGTGAGATACCAAAATCCATCAAGGAACACTGCACGGGCAAAACTGCATTCCAGTCCTTAGCTGTTTAAAGGACTGATTTAATTTCTGAGATGCAGCCCACTGCTTTCTAACAGCACGTGCTGCTTTTATGAGATGGTCCAGAGGAAAACACCCAGAACACTTATCAGCTGAAACCACAGGTAGCACATAGGGAAGCAGATGAAGGGAATAACATGTTTTCCACAGGCAGCCATGCCCCATGCACACGTGGAAAGCCCAGGGGACAGCTAACCCTGAGTGCAGCTGTTGGGTTTAGTACTGCAGACCCACGGAAAGATTTATCTCTAACTCTCAAACAGGCAGGAGTTTGGTAGGGATTCAAGGAAAACAGTAGCGGATCCCCTTTCATTTAGCATCCTGAGGAAGTCTGGGCAGGGGACAGATTTTAGCATGAAACAGCCACAGGTAAGAGCTGCTAATTTCTTGAATGAAGCTCAGACCATGGGAGGTCAGAGCAAACCCTGCCTGTCAGCCCTTCCATGACACATGCAAACCAGCTCAGGGTGCTCAGAACACCAGAACCAAAAGGATTTTGCATTATTGGAGTCAGGAGGTGATGGAACCACATTCCACTCTGGGAATTGGAGTTAAGAGAACGTTAAGAGAACATAAACAGCTTTTAAAATGGGTCTTGACCAATTTCTGAAAAAAGATCTGAGATGTGGACTTCTCCAGCAGCAGAGGACACTGCCCCACCACATCTCCCAATCCAAACATCCCAACATTTGTGCTACTCACAGCAAAACCTTTTTGGGGTTAGATATTTGCTGGACCAGCTGCGAAGTGTCATCCTAAACAATTTTCTGCGATCCCCGCTATAACATGTTGCTCATTTTCATTACATCCCGGTTCTCCCTCTCTGGGTGTGCCTTACCATGGTGAAATCTGACTCTGGCACTTAATTAATACCATCACTGCAGACTGTGACTGCCTGCCCTGTGCCGAGCACCATCCCCACGCTCCGAGGTATTTGTTACCGCGACAAGGGAATACAAAGCTTTACACGCAGGAGATGGAAAAGGTTAAAGTCAATATTTTGGCTGGTGGAAGTATTTATGGAAAGAACCCGTGAATTAGTGAGCTGTATTCATTCCACTGACATTTCCTAACTGCGTTAACCTTTTATATTTCTTGTGGTTGGCTCCTGTTTAATATGTTCTAATTATATGAGAACCAGGAAGCAAATGAACGGCTGAGATTAAAGTCAAACAACAGCCATAAATACTGCAGGACAGATTCTCAGCACTGAGCCTGTAGATTTAAGCCTCTGAGTTCTGTGCTGAGCAGATGACACACATAAGGCCATCAGACACATGTGCAGAGCTCATAGTTTCTTGCCCACTCACTCATTTGAGGGCAGAACTTGTCCCTTTGATGGCACCGTGCTGATGTTTCACTGCGCGTGGAGCGAAGCACACCAGTTCATTCCAAGAGGGTTCACAAAGGACAAATAACTTCTGCAAAAATCACCATTTCCTCCGGCCTTCCTGCCACGAGAAAGGCAGGAAAGGAAGAAAGGGATTCAAAACGGTCCAGTAATGATGGGCAGATGCTCCCCGAGGCTCCAGCCAGCCCTCGGCACTGCTCAGGTAACTCTGGGTGCTCTGAGAGCAGGGACAGCGATCCCACCTCACAGGCAGCCCCTCGGCAGAGATGCACCAGCACAGCAATGCCTGTTACAAACACACGGCACCAGAATGACTTTCTCCCAGCAGAACCTGACATCACAGGCAAACGCAGACAGTTGCAACACTCAGCTCCACGCGGGGAAGATGTCAGCAATCCATCTGTCCCGGTTCCGCCCGACGCACGGAAATGCCAGATGGGCACTCTGCTGCTCGCCACCTCAGGAGGGACGGAGGAGGCTCCTGTGTGCAAGTTGTCCCTTTTAGCAGAGCACAGCCGAAGCTGGTGAGCAAGGGAGCACCAGCAATTTGCTGACAGGGCCGCAAACTCACAGTTAAAGGTGACCAGTCTTGCTGACCTGTGGAGAAACTGCATCTCTGCCAGAGAATTATTTCAGAGGGAGACGTTCGACCATCAGCTCTGCTTTGGGGACTAAGAATGGCACCACCAGCTCCAGCAGCACTCACACAAGGCCAGGGTGCTCTCAGCCTGCAGCCCTGACCCCACTGCCATCCACACCTGCACGTCAGCTTCCTCTGGCCACCGTGGGATAGAATGGCTCTGCTGGGATTAAGCGTTCCACTTCTCCCAGACCAGCCCCCTGCCTCCTCACAGACAAAGCAGCAAGGAAAAAGGGCATCATCTTTCATCTCTCTGGCCTGTGTAATGTCCTCCCAGCTCCTTGCTCCCCTCTCTATCCATGGCCCATAGGATTGCTGGATATGCCTAATTGCTGTCTTGTATCACAGCTTCCGATACGATGCAGCATCAAAGGAGTTCATGCATGTGGTTAAAATTAAATCCATGCTTCAACACTTTGCTGAACCCAGGCATTCATTGAACTGCAATTGTTCCTGAGGTACAGACCATCTTTCCCCGTAAGATGCCTCACACAGACAATTTGACCCCAGTTGGCCTTATCTACCCCACTATAATAAAAACAAATATCTGGGAGTAATGATAATAAACGGTGTCACCCTGGTAAAAATTCACTTCTGTGTTTCCAGGAACGGTACACAACCTTCAAAGAAGGATGTTGCTGTCTCCTGCCATCAACAATGCCAAAAATAAACAGAAATTAAGTTAAAGAGTCACGTTTCAAGAGGTACAAACTCAACCACAGCAAATATTTTGTGTGGATGCGGTATAGTTTAGACTCCAGTGTGTTTCCTTATGGTCTATCTACTTCCTCTAAAAATGTCGACCATAATCACTCCAGCTAAGCCTAACACAGAATAGCAATTCAATAAACATCTCCATTCCGCTGTTGCTTGGGGGGCAAAAGGAATCCTAGCAGGTCTGCAAGGGATTTTTGGAGAGCAAATCTCTCGGCTGATCTGTTAAAAATCCCAGTGTTTGTCTTGCACAGCACTAGCAGAATCTGTGCATAGCCTAGACAGTCTCTGTTTTATTTTCAATAACGCTGATTCCCTCCACAGTGCTTTAAAAAAAAAAAAAGTTATTTAATATAGCGATCCTCAGTATTTTTTGTGCATCTGGGAAAGCCTCTGCCTCTCGTCACAGTTTGCCTTTTTGTAAAGCTGGTGTCATTAGAGACTTGAAAGGCTTAATGCTTTAACACCCTTTGGGATAAATAGTGTTACATTAGCACAGGTGCAAATAGCTTTCTAATTATTATTAATTTAATAATACAGTGCTGCTGGCGCACGCTAATTAGATCCATGTTGTCCTACATGAGGGGAACAACACCAGAAATTTCCACAGCTGTCAGCTGCTGTCTTCTCCCAATTGCTATGGAAAGCAAACAAACCATGAAGGCAATTCATAATTATTACAAACACTCCCTAACCTAAACCACGTTGACATTTCTAAATCAGAGCTGCTTGCTTGCTCTTGTCTGTGGTGTCAGAAAGGGATCAGAGCCATCTGAAGAAGGACAACCAGCTATCAGATAATTTGAGGGCCAAGCAATTAGTTTGGTTTTAACAAGCTCTTTTAATATGCAGAAAGTGCTTCCCCCTTTGTTCTGACCAACCCATCCCACCTCTCCCTCCATCATGTGCACCTTAACATAAGACAACATTTGGCTTTCAGTATTTTCTGAAGTTTTCCTGCAAGGTAAGTCCTGCCTTGTTTGGAAAAGCTTTGCCATTGCTATCCATTGGGATTCCTTCCCCCCAGCTGGAGAAAAGGAAGGAGAGCTGCAGTTTCCCCTGCCTGCTGCTGAGTCCCTCTGGGTTTTTCTCATAAACTCATTCCAAGAACATGGCTTAAGCTCTTAAGTGATATTCAAAGCCCTCAGCATGAGGTTTATGGCTTTCAACGTCTGCTGAGAATATAGTTATAACTGACAAGTTCTGAGGCAGGTATTTGGATGCTCTTCCACAAATACATCCCAATAAAACAGGTCTCAACTCTGACATTGACCAAGACTTAATTTAAAGTGGTTTAGTAGAAGCAGCTGACAGATAAAAAAAAATAAAAGGTCTACATGCAGAGAAAAGCCTACAGGGCTGAATCTGCAGCTGAATGCCTCTCTGGCAGAACCAGGACACTCTGACTCTCCTTTGAACTGTGTATCACTCACTGATTTTGGCTTTTTAAATTTAAATTGCCAGTTCTACCACAAAAAGAGAGGAAATCCCTGTTTGCTATTTCTCTTGTATTATGGTTTCATTTAGATTTCATTACAATAATTTGAGTTTTGATTTGAGGCACTTCCTGAATGAATTCTTTGTCTTCTGTGCAAGCCCCCAGAGCGCAGTCAGGGCTGATGAGCTCGGGGTGTGGGGATCAAGAGGCTTTCCCAGAGGACCTGCATCCCCCTGCTTGTTGCATCCTTGATGGATGGGCATGGCTCCTGCAGGGGGATGCAGAGGAGGCTGCCAGGGTCAGCCCACGCCAGTCTCAAAGTTGGGGTGACCCCATTCATCACCCCCATCAAAGGGCACTGCAGAGGACTCCTCAATTTCAGCAGCACGAGAGGGAGGAATGGAACCAGAGCAACGTGTCTCAAGGGAAATCAAGTCCAAGCAAGGACTGTGTTTACTCACACGTTCCCAACCCTCCCTTCTGCAGAGAGAAAAAACGACCTGCAAAAGAAGCCCAAGCTCACTTAGAAGCTTTTTGGCCAAAGTGTAATTCTAAACCCCAGGGAGTGCACTCTGACTTACAGCAAGATATTCATAATCTTCAAACCATCATTGAATTATGACAGCAAGGGTCATAGAATGGTTTGGGTTGGAAAGGACCTTAAAAGCATCCCATGGGCAGGGACACCTTCCACTAGATCAAGTGGCTCAGAGCTCCATCCAACCTGGCTTTTTAGGTGCAATAAATTATTCCAAAGTCAGACACACTTTATACCGAGGTGCTCTAAAAACAGCCAAGGAGCACCAGAGCCCTTTTGCATGGAGATTAATGGAGCCTCCCAGCCTTGAAGAGATGATGGTTTGATCAGCTGGGAATGCCAGCCTGGAAGTATTGATGGAAACTTTCCCTGGAGTCAGGGTAAAAATTTATTGGCATTTTCCAATCAGCACATAACCCTTAGGTCTCATGCATGATGAAAAGCAAAATAAACTGCCTCGTTCAGAAACTTCCCTTTCTTTTATACTGCGCTGGGAAGTTTGTAATGTTTTGTTCAAGACCTCCCATGAGTGTGAGGTGTGCTGAGAGACACCATTTCTTCCCCACAGGCTGATTCCCACTTTGAACCAAAAACAAAACGTAACACACTTTACCCAGGAAATCGGATATGGACACTCTGCTCACGCTTTTACTGGGTCTCCATACAAGCTTGAGTTTCTAGCCAAGACCAGTGAGAAAGTCCTGCTATTAAAACACTAACAGGAAGCCGTGGGGTCATTCAACATCCCTACCCTCAAATAAAAGCTCCTCTTCCACTGACATGGAGCTGAGGGCTCTTGCTTGTCTTTCCCAACCACAAAACTGGCCTGGATGTTAATTTGAAATGGAAAATGTACCCAAATGTGACGACAGTCTATTAAAAAATAAAATAACCTTATGTAGTAAACTCTTTCTGAGTACAAGAACCGCATGGTATAAACACTGTGGGCACTCATAAACCTGCAGTTGGTTTTAACAGCTTTTCTTCCAGCCTGGTTTACCCTCAGCAAAGGGGTTTTCTTAATTCATTGTGATCAGAGTGAAACATCTTTCTTTAACAGTTACAAAAATTAAAAATAAAAAAAATAGAAAGCATACCTTGATTATGCATCTTATAACATTCCTTCAAAAACTCTCCTTACCCAAGCTGACATGGTACCTTTGGGAGCCCAAAATCTTCCCCTCCAGCCTTTGCATGAGCCAGGGCTCATCTCCAAGGATGTGCCAGGTGCTGTCCTGAATCCTGGGAAATAAGACGGGAAAGAGCTGAAGCCACCACAAGCCTGGAGGCAGCAGGCAGTGCCTCTAGACTGGGCTTAAGGAAAAGAAAGTGATATTCCTGAACAAAATTTGTTTCAGAACTGTATATCCTGTCTCAACGTTGATTTTTCTTTACCTGCCATAGGTTGGAGTCAAAAATTCACACCACACAGAAATGTTGCTGAGATTTTTTTTAACCCTGGTTTAGAAATTGGCATCAAACAAAGTTCAGCCACAGTTTATCAGAGTGGAGGATTTAGATCTTCTGTTTAATATGGGAATATTTATAACAGGAACATAACTGCTACAGAAGAGCCCCTTCATTTCACAGTTTCATCACCTGCTCGTACTGGGCCAAACAATCCTTCTCAAACCAAAATATGGCAGGAATGAAAGGGAGAGAAATGATGCTGAGCAACATTCTCCTGTCAGGGATGGATCATTTTGGGGTAGGGTGATTAATCAGCAACAATCTAAATGGCTTCTCTCTCAAAGGGCTTCCTTCTCCTCCTGACATATTCTCCGTGGGTCAGAAATGCCAGTGCAATATTACCATTCTGTCTTTGCATTTGAAATGCCAGCTACTGTGCTGATGAAACAGACCTTTATTGAACTTCAAAGGCCCATAATTACATATCCTTTCCTTGAGCTTTGATATTTTAATATTCAGCTGGTGAAATTATTATCTATTCCAGCCACAAAGCGTTTATTTATTTTGCTAGCTTTATCTCTGTTATTTCTGCGGTGGTAAGAGGCTGAGGAAGAAGCCCCCCTGCTTATTGGCAGCAGCAGAAAGTGGGAATTGAATGTACCAGGACTTTTATCTCCAGCAGCCGAAGAACGAAGTGTTTGAACTCCTCCTCGAGCCCTCAGAAACCTCTCCCCACAGCCAGTTCCTCTCATTTATGCTTTTCAAGAGCCAGCCAAATTTCTTAATACAGGTTTCCCTGTGCCATGAGGGAGCACAGGAGTCAAGGAGACACCAGTCAGCACTAAGGATGGCTCGAATTTTTCAGCTGAAAAAGGCACTCTGGTTTTTTTTTTGAAGCTGCAAAAAGAATTTTTTGCTTGCCTCTCCTTAGCTCCAGCCTCACCAAGGTGGAAGAATGTGCAGCAGGGGCAAAGATATTTTATGTATACACCCAGCCCAAACATAAATACACACAGGTAGAGCACAGCTCTCTTGCTGGCTGACAAAACAAGGGGGTGTTTCATGGATCTGCATCCTGACCGCAGGAGAGAATGCCCCTGTGAGTATTCTGTGCCCTTCTTCTCGGGTGTCTCAGCAACAGGACTGAGCTGCAAAATTCACAGCAAAAACCTGGATTTTCCAAGCTCAACTCACAGACCTGGCCCAAACCTCCAACAAAACTAAGTGAAAAGTGTGTTTACATCACTGAGAGATTTCAAAGTTTGGTAACCCCCCGACATTTTCAGAGATCTCTGCAGCTCACTGAGACAGAGCTGTAGCCAGGAGGTGCTGGAAATCACACCGGAATGATGTTATCGAGGCATTGCAGAGCCATTTCTAAGCTAAATCCCCTCAGATACGCCTGGATCTCTCTCCTGGTGAAAAGGGATGATGGTTGATCCTGTGCAGGCATTTCTCAGGAGTCCTCACAAGCCTTCCCTCTCTCCATTGGGTCATTTCCAAACAATCCTGAAATCAAACCTGTGTTAGATGAGCCCAACACCAGCATATGGCTTTCATCAGGTGATTCCCATGCTCTTCAGGAACGTGACTTAATTGCCCTTCACAGCAGCTCCTGATGGGATTCAGCAGCTTTTGCTCTGCCTTGATGAGCTGGAAACAGAGAAAAAGGGTCTCTGTCACCTTTCCAAACTCGCAATGTGAAACAGCAGAAGTGATAGGAATGCCATTGAGAGGGCTGAGCTCCTTGTCTCACACTTCCTGGGACAGGCTTCCCAAAATCCAGCCCCATTAAGAAAGTATTTCCCCACAAGGGAGACAGGAAAAGCTAGCCAGTTGGAGTAGGATATTAACATCAAGATGTTGCATAAAATTGCAATCCTTCCCTTAAAAAAAACCTAAAAAGATGAAATGATGGATGCTCACCATGGGTTTTCCCAGCATTTAAGATGAAGAAGTTCTTGCTGCAACATATGGGGTGGGTGTCCAGGCCAGAAACCCTTCTCCTTCAGGCCTGGGGGTCCAACCTGAAGAAAAGGGGGAGGTATTGAGGAAGAGGTTGGAGGACACTCGGAGAGGTGCAGGTTTCCTACATCCAGCCTCACACTGGCTCTGCATGAGGCTGAGTTTGCCACCTCTGGACATCTCCTGAGAGCATCCAAACCAGGGAACTCTGTGAACACGGGCATGTCCCCTTCCTAAGGAGCTGTGCTGTCCTGCCCACACAGGGAACCTTCCAGAAGCAGAGGCAAAAAGCCAGAAGCTGCTCCCTGAGCAGCAGACAGGGCTCGTGGTGCACAGCCCAGTGATGGGAGTCATCCAAGTCCAGACTATTTCATGCCCCAAACCTCGGCCTCACACCTTCAAACCCCCGCTAACATCTCATTTTTCATTTCTCTTTTGCTGTCGTTTACCCAGCATTTCCCAGCCCTTGGGCAGCATATTCCTGGTTGCCTGCAGGAGCCTGCTGTCTCTTTCCAGGATTAAGTTGTTTATCTTCTTACACGGGCCTTTGGGAAAGCTATGATCCTGTTTATGTCACAGTCAGTGTTACCATATTCCAGAAACATTAATGCCTGGGGGGAAAAAGGCACCATCTGGGGGAGTGGGGACATTATTGAAGCTGAGAGGTGACCAGGAGCCAAAGCTCCTCTTCATTGAGCAATGGCTTGGCTTGGTTCTCCAGCTTGCAGGGATGCTCAGCACAGGAAAGGCACAAAATCCTCTCAAAGCCAAACTGGGTGATTACGTATTTACCAGGAATTTGGGAAGAAGGAACAGGCAGAACCTCATAGGGCACATTCTTTTTTGCCAATGAAAGAACTCGGTTTCTAGTAGTACTACAAAATCTTGGGGGGTTTATTTGCAAATTTTCATACAAAAATGACTTTGTATTCGGAAATGTTAACGCCTGAATTTCAGCCCCTGAAAAGATGCAAAGGAAATGGAAATCTAAACGAGTAGCATATGCCATCCCCTTGGCTCCACCAAGGAAAATATTTGGCTTCCACTTACAGCTACCCTAATCAAAAAGAAGTTTGGGTTGCAGGAATGTAAGTCAAAGTGAATGTTAAATTTACATTAGGCATTTGTTAATTAGCCAGCAAATGAATCACCCCTGTGGACTGGCATGGCCCACACAATTTTAAAGCAAACACTGTACTGTCAAGTTTAACTGTTGCCCTGGAGTTGACTAAGCAGAAACATTCCAAAATGGAATTATTAATAAGATTTTCTTGTATTATTGAAAACACCATGATTAAAATACCAGGGTGGATATTTACAGGCAGGGAAGTAGGAGGGAGACTCAGTAGGTGTTTATTAAATCCATTTCCACATGTACCTCCAGCCTGAGTGTGCTCTCCCTTCCCCTGCAAGCAAAAACCCTCTTTTACCTGGCATTTATCCCTGTGGGCGCCTCTGGTTATTGCAGCCTGGTCAGCATGATTTGTTGGCTTAATCAATATTCAGGTTAAACACTAATTCCTTTTAGCAGGCAGGAACTCTGTCACCCTTCTCAGTGTGTCGTGCGAGCGCATTAAGGGACCAAAATATTTTCCTGGAGTGTTTAAGGAACATTTCTGAGGCTGTGCCTCGGTGGGGACTGGAATAATGCTTAGAGCTGGTGGGTTGGTAGCATACACAAATCTTGGCCACTCAGTCTTCCTCTTCCTCCTGAAGTTGCTGACACCTTAGGAATGGCTTTGGTAGGTGTAGCACTAAGGAATCTCTGTGGCCTCAGCTCCTGATCCCACACGGTTTCTGCCCTGGGCTCTCTCCCCAGTGAGCAGCCAAACAGCCCAAATAAAGCTCTGGGGGATCTGGCTTCTCTGGGACCCTGGTAAACGTTCTTGTACACCAACATCTGAGACTCGAGTGCCCCAAGACCTTCAGAAAAGGATATCACTCTTTCTTTTTTTTTTTTTTTTCACTTCCTTTGAGCTCAGGCCAAAAGCCAAAGTCATAAATGGAAACAGTTATTCTGGGCTCAATATCACCTTTTGTGCAATGACAAAAATAATGTGTTGTTGAACTGTTTGGCACGGCTGCCCCAGCATGTGACAAGAAGCTAATTGCTTTTGAAGCCAAATCCACTCGAGAAAACAAGAATCCAGCTTATAGCAACTCATATTTTGCCAGTTTTTCTGCTCCAAACGCATATTCTCTTCCGTTTTTCCTCTCTCTCGTGACATCCTTTCCTTCTTTTTTAAGCACTAGTGCACAGTTTGCAGCTGAACTTGCAGGCAGCCTCTGCTGCCCCTCTCTCAGCCTTGCTCAGCCTGTGATAACCAAATCCATCGTGCAGAGCTGAGCTCTTTTTCCACCATCACACAGAACATTAATTCACTCAACACATTTGTTTGCAGCTGTCTTCCATCACCAACCCCACACCCAGCTGGCTCCTCAGAGCAGAGGGAGAACTTAATTTTCCACTAATGAAGGTATAAAGCAGGTAAATTTTTTTTGTCCTTTGGTCTCCCCCTCTCAGAAAAATTTGCTTTATTCTTACTGGGAAAACAAAAGGTGCAATGAAATGCTTGAGCTGCTGGTTTTGGTCATAAGGTGGGTGAGCAAGTCTGAGCCTCTTCAGGGAAGGAGCAGATTTCAGGTTTTTAAGCAAGTTTAGCCAAATCAAACAGTGTCTTCATAACACAAGCTGGTCATTCCTGCAGATGTGTGGCTCTTCCGGGGAAGGCACAGCTATGGATTTATTATGAATTATTATGTGGCTTCTTCTAGTGCTCCCCCCAAACCATTCCCCTGTTTGCTTTCACATATAAATGCTAAAGAAAAACAACAACATCAACAACGACAAAACAAACCCAAATAAAACCCCAACAAATGAACAATCAACAAAATCTGCGACTCAGAGGTTTGCAAAAAGATTTGTTTTAAGAGATTTCTCCAAATCTGAGGCTGCAAACACAGCGTGGGGTTTTGTGTCCCATGAAATTTGCTTTGCACCTGATATTTGGAAGGCATTTTCCCTTTTTCTCCCTCACTCTTCAGCTCTTAGTTCTAACGTCAAACACAGGCAGTAGCTTTGAAGATTTTTCCAAATGAAAACGCCAGAAGAGTCCTGGTTTTCCAGTCAGCTTGCCAACTCCAGCAATCATTAATTTTATGTGCTAATTTTAAAGTTGATTAGTTTTGTGTCTCTGACTTCAAAGGCAACTCCAGTGTAAAACCTAAAATCCACTTTAAAAGGTAGAAATAATTTTGTAAAAATGTATTTCTTGCAAAAAATTCCATTATTTTTATTTCAAGGAACACAAGTTTCCTTCCTATATCCTGCATAAACGTCGCTGAAGATCTCCATACCAAATATTTGGTTTATTCAAAGAAGTCTTAAAAAATTTAGAGGAGTTAAATAAATCAGACTAAAAGTGTTTTCATTTGTTCCGCTGGTGGCACTGTGGATGTTGTTAGTGAAGTGTGCATGTAACATATGTGCAGAGCAATTATGTTTTGCAGTTACAAAACGCTATTCATTAGATTAAATAAAATGACAGAGATTTTGGTCTGGTTCTGCCCTCAGATATTACACAGTCACTTGACTGGAGTACAATTTTGACTGTTTTCCCAGCTCATCAGCACATTAAAACCAGCTGTGGCTCTCGATAAATTGTTTCAGCAGAACCCACTGAAAATATCTGTATTTTCCTTCCTCCCAGCCCAACAAATGAAACTCAGGGGTCATTATGGTAATTTTAATTATGATTTGGTAGGGATGGCCTTCACTGAAATCTGTAGTTCCATAAACAACATGCTTCTTCTGTCATATTAGATTTCTTTATTTCAATTGTAAAGTCACAAAACCATGTGCTTCCTATTTTAGCTCCTGGACCCCCTGCTAAATTTATACACATGAAGGAGTGGTAGCACAGGGAGAGCAGCAGCCAGGAGTGTCCAGGGCTTTATTCCTGCTTGTGAAAAGATGTTTATTCATTCTGCAAACAACAAAAAGAGAAAAGGAAAGAATGAAAAAAAAAAACAAAACAAAACGAAGCGGGGTTAAAAAAAAATAAGAAAACCAAAGCAGAACTCAACAAACTGGGTGCAAAGGCAGAGCCCCAGAGTGACAGAGGTTTGTAAATGTAGAACAACTGCCTGAGCTGCGAGCTCGTACACGGCTCCAAAGTGAAACCAGCTGCCAGCGCCTGGCTCGCGGCAGAAGCTCTGGGACACGTCACAGAAAAGTTCCCCAGCGCTGCAAACAATTACCCTGGGCTCTTGTTTGTTCCATTTTATCAGAGCCTCTAGGCTGGAGGAGACAAAAGGGAGGAAAGGAGAAATTTGGAGGGAAATGAGAGCAAAATAGTTAAGAAGGGCTTCGCTCAGGTTTGGTGTCGCTGGGGTTGTCCAAGCAGAGGTTCCCATATCCCACTCCCACATCTCTCTGCTGGGGAAAATTCAAGGCCCTCCTAAATCTGCAGTAGCATTTAGGTTGTATTTTAACAGAGCCCTTAAGCAAGTGGCTAATTTTAAGCACCTGATTTATTCTACTCGCTGCAAGCTGAGTGTGCCAGCGGGTGATGCAAAATGTAGATAAACACTGATCTGACTTTACTCAATAACTCAAAACAATTCAGTGCACATAATATAAAGATGCCATTGTACCATTTTATTGTTTTTGCCACGTGTTTCAGCATCCTGGACACAGCCAAGCAGTTAAAATGCTGCTGGGAGAGGCCTTTCCCATTAGAGGAACACTGGAAAAACATATTGACAAACAATTGTCTTGAACAAAGCCCAGGCATTCCCTTTGACAACGTGCATTGCATTTGTAAGACACATTTTGGCTGGAAAAGGGACATTTTGGCTGGAAAAGGGGCATTTTGGCCAGGAACTAAATATATATGTGGAAGAAAAGCTCCTCTGGAAACCCAAGGAGCTGGGTTTGCACTGAGGAGCTCACACCATCGGCTCGACCTCGTCCTGATTCCACAGAATTCCACACAAACACTTTAATTCTCTCATCACAGCCTGGAAGTCGCATAATGAGGGAGACATTTGTATCTGCCCCACCGTGAAGTGTCACTTGTGATAATGAATTTCATGTTTGTCGCAGGAAGAGTTTATGGGACCAAATTTAAGTTTGGGAAATATCTCAAAACGTCCAATTTCTCGGAGGGCAAACAAGTCTGTGAAAATCAAAACCAGGAACGAACCAAAGTAGTGGAAATTCCAGCTGAAATTGTTAGACTGGTTCCCTGCCTTTTGTTGACAGTCGGATTTTGGAAAAGAACAATTAGTGTAATAGGTTCTGGGAGCTGCCGAGCCAGAAACTGGGAAAAAATGGAAACCAAGAGAAACAGCTGAAATATTTTCTCATTCCCATTTAGATTGTGGTTGGAGCAGCTGAATGGCTGTTTTTTCTGGTCCACTTGTGTAATACTGAAAACTGGGGAGGGGGGGAATTGTCCCAAGTCGACCTCAAGGAACAAAGGGGGAAAACCGTGGGACAAAGAGAAAAAGAGAGAGAAAAAAAGAAAGATTTTTTTTGAGAACTGAGAAGCATGCAGCTTTTTCTGCTGAGATGAATCAATGGCTTTGCTCAGCCCAAAATTAGATTATATCTTTTCTTTACAGACTGTTTTTAGAGGGGAGGCAGGAAAGATACACTTGGTTGTATTAGGAAAATTGAAGGATATTCCAGGAAAAAAAACAAAACCAGACAAAAAGTTTGGATAGAAAAGCAGATTTTTTCAGAGGATTTTTGAAAGAGATGTTTCAAATAAAAAAGAAGAGAAACCTTTCTGATTCAAAGCTGTTGAAATTCAGCTGCCTTTTTTTTATTATTATTATTATTTTTACAATTCTGTTTTCACAGGGTAAAAATGAAGGTGTTTGATACAAATTTGCAAAACAACCAAATTAACCATAAACTAACCTTTTATGAAGGGAAGAAAGGAGAAAGCACCATATCATGCTGGGGGCACAGGGTGGGGTCTGAGCCCCAGCACATCACGGCAGAGCCTCTCTGCCCAGATCTTTCCTGGAGCAGGATCAGCCCAAGGCTGAGACCCACTTCCCCCTGCAAATGTGGGACCCAAGGTCTGTGCCAGCAGGAGCACAATGCCACCAGCCCAAGGCAGGAGAAAGCAAACATCCACGGGGAGCTGCAGGTGGTGAGAAATGTAGGATTTGCAGGGTGGGGATGAGACCTGAGTGAGATCAGTCACTGGATCCTTCCAGGAGAGGAAAGGCAGACACAAACCCATTCCAGCCAGCCAGGTGCTGGTGCCACGAAGCCAAGCAATGACAACATCCACCTCTGGAAGCAAGAAGATTTGTCACCTGGCGACTTGATGGATGCCTAAACTCCTGTTTTGGGCACCCAGGCATATTTAAATCATAAAACTTTTCTAGACCATCCTGGCTCCAAGGGTATTGCTCAAAAGTGGTTTGGGATTGAGCTGTATCTTTCTAGCATTGGTTCCCCATAGGACAGGATTGTTCTCTTGTGGGGTCAGGGATCCAAAAGAAATCAGAGTTTAATCTAGACTAGCTGTAATCAGTGTCCATGAGTGTGGAATCTGGTCACAAAGGACTCACAGTCTTCAGTCCTTGATGCTCTCATCCCTTGGGAGCTCAGTTTAGCACCATCCCAAGTGTCTCTGTAGCCCCGTGGAAAGGCTGGGAGCAGAGCAAAAGGTTCACCATCCCCACATTTCACCCCAGAAGTCTTTTATGACATCCTCCAAGATGATGCCCGTGTGCCTTGGACCCACACACCTGTATTTTATTGTAGGGCTAAGACTCCCCTGTGACCTGAGGGACTCTCATACACAGACCCCATGGGAGCTGGCAGCTTGGTGTCAGGCAGGTAAAGAGTCTCAGAGCTTAATTACAAAGAAAAGTGGTGCCTAAATTCCCTTCGAAAAAACTGGACTTCCTTGAACAAGTTCCACAAGCCCCACTGGTGCATTATTGATCAAGCAGAAGGACTTATTCACAGAACTGATGCGGGCAGTGCTGGAAAAACCTTACAGGAGAGGGCAGAGTCCTCCTCTCTGCAGAAACCCCAGCTGGCTTCATGGGCACTAAAAATATCTTTTGTGGCACGAGGAGAGGAATCCAGATCTAATCCTTTGCTCCTGACTAAAAGGCATTACATTATAACATGTTTTCACATCGTGGTTCCCACGAGCTGCTAAAATTGTCCTGGATAACAGCACCAGTGAGGGTCCGTAGGTGACACCAGGGACACGGTGGTGGGGCCACCCCTCCTTGCAGCTGCTGCTGTCCCTGATCCCAGCCTCGGGACACCTGTAACTTCAGCCCTCCTTGCTTCAAAGAGGGACTTTTCACAGTGGAGAAGAGCCAAAGCAGGACCTTCCCAGCGCTCACAAATGGAGAATTCAGCCCCTCTCTGGTTCTCACGGTGGGGTCAGACACAGCTGTGCTCAGCCTGGATCTTGGGCCAAGGGCTTTAAAGCTGCTTGGATATATTGGCCTTCCTGCATCTTTGAAAACGTTGTCAAGGCGTTCTGTAAAACAGCTGAAAAGATTTATTAAATTCGGCAGAAAGCTCCAGAATTTCAATCAGGGCTATTTCATGTGTATTAAACGGTTCTGTCACTGATTTTCCCTGCACTCAATCCCAGCTGACGGCACTGAGGTCTAACATGAGGAGATGCCTTTACTGGCTGCGCTGCAATCTCCATCAAATCATCCATTGCTGGTTCAGTTGTACATTTACTCCTCGTTACATCCCTAAGACAGAAACCCCAGCCAGCCATCCTAATTGCCCTGTTGTCTCATGAGGCCATCACTCAATACCTGTGACATCACCATTTGGTGAAGCCCAAACAGAGGCAAAGCCACTCACTCAGGACAGATTTTCTTCTTTCATGTGGAGGAGGGAGAGACACAGAGCTGAGAAATCACAGGTGCTTTCCAAAACTAAACAGTGATGGTGGAGGAGGCAGGGAAGGGGTCCATGGGCTGAGGAGTAAGGGCTGAGGGTTGTTCCCACTCCCTGCTTCAGTGCCCTGCCAGGAGCAGCTGGTGCCGTGCTTGGGAACTTCACCCTCACAGCAGCTTCTCACCCCTTCTCCCCAGCTGTGCAGAGGGTCAGACATGGACCCCCAGCTGGTGCAGAACTGGATGTGCCAGAGCAGGAAATGTCCCAAATGCTTGGCTACACACTGCCCATTACATCTGCCCCACCCCAGCGCTGTGGGATCTCTGCCCCTTGGCAGGAAGCTGTGCTGAGGGGCTGTCAGCCACCAGCCTTCTCCAGCCCCTTGCACAGGAGAGGTGTCCTTGCTCTGACTCTTAGAAGACCAAGAATCAACCAGGCCAAAGGCTGAAGGTGCAAAATACATACACAGAGCTCCCCCTGCCCCAACAGGAGTTGAAGGCAGATTCCTACTACTGCAAAACAACGGAATCTAAGTTGCATGGATGGCTGGAGAGCCAGGGTTATAAAACAAAATTAAGCATTAAATATTCTTAACAAAGGCAATCTGGGCTCACTGTGTTCTGTTTTTGTTGTGTTTTTCCCCTGTTTTATGCTGCCTTAACCTTCGGTTGTTGCTGTTGGAATCCTCTTTGCTCTGTTCCACTTGTCATTCTTCTTATTTTTATTAGAGACACTTTGGCAGAAGACTTATCAAAATGCGCTGAGCTTGTCAACAAACGTCATTAGCAACGAGCTGAGGCAGACAGTGTAAGCAGGGAAAGGGCATGGGAAAATATGCAATATAAAATAATTTTATATCTCGAAGAAATGCAGCAGAATAATAATGGCAAAAGCCTCGCTATAAATTATTTGTGCTGTTATAGGAGTAAATTCCCACTATTAAGTGATTTCTAGCCAGGCTTCAAGAGATCAGATGCTCTTCTGGAAGAAAACGGTGTGGCTTCCTTGAAATGAAGGGCCTGGCCACTCCCTGTGCAATGTAATCAGGTTGAGACATACTGCACCCCACACTGGCTAACTTTAAAATCTCAGATGACAAATTAAGGACTAGGTCTCCTTCTCTAGGAATCAAAATCAGTCCGCTGGCAAAAGTGCAGCTGTACCAACCTATGCCAGAATCATGCTTTCTTCTGGGCTAATATTACACCCTGCTACGTCCAAGACACCCACACATCCAGCACCGTGCTGGGGTTCACTCTCAACATGCCAAGCTGTTCATTCCAGGGCTAAAAATCTGCCCTGCTCTCAATCCCCTGCTTTGAAGTTGCCTCAAAGACATTTGCTTACTTAAGCACATGCAAGAGAAGGTGAAGTCTGACCCCACCATCCACGGGTGGTGTCCACTTTCATGAGGGTATGAGAAGAAAAAATAAATCACTGCAAAACGAACGTAAGCGAAGCCGTAGGTTGTGCTTACCCGAATTAGGCTTGGGGTTATGCTGCAGGTTGTGCTGGGCTCTATAAGAAGGGCTGGAATTCAGTAGGCTTAGGTTAATCAAAATAAATCATAAGGTCAATGGTAAGGTGACAGCTGAAAGGCATCCCACCCACCCACCAGAGCACACCAGCAGCAAGCAGGAAAGTGCTCTGCTGGTATCCCAAAGCTCAGGGAAGACACGTGAGCCCGTGGGGTTCAGTCCTGGTTAGTGCTGATTGCAGCTCCTTGGAGAGCAGCTTCTTCTAAGTGAAGAGGTCAGGCTGCTCCTGGTCAAGGCTGATGGTCAGGGGGGTTATTTTGATGCCTTAGGCTTTAACTCTTATATTTTTCAAGTCTTGTGTTGCTTGGTGTGTAATTCTGAGGTGCCTTGTAGCCTGTGAGCTGCTGCTCTCTCATGCCAAGACAGACAGAACAAAACCTCTCTGGGTTTGCTCTCCAAGGACACCCAGACTGTCCTGGGCCCAAAGCCTCTGAAGGGGGGGCAAGCTGAGGGGAAATTACATCATTTGCTAAAGTTTTAATTGGAGGATTTATGCTGCTATGCAAATGAGCCAAACCTATAAAGGTGTGGGGAACTCATGACTTGTCATCCATCTCTGGGTTCAGCTTGGAGCCCTTGGCTCCCCAGGGGTGCACCTTTGAAGGTCTTTCAAATAAACACCCACATTTATTCCCTTTCTCCTGTCTAGTCTCTGTTCCTAGGTAGCTCTCAAGGCATCAGTTGAACCTCGTGGGCTCCCGTGGGGCAGCGGTGTGGGTGGAGGGGTGCTCCCGAGGGTGGCTGGGCGTGGGTGGGCACAGCCACAGGGACACGAGGGGACCCCCAAGGAGCCCCAGTGGCCACAGGGCTGATCCAGCACTGGCCCTGCAGGCAGCAGGAGGGGAGCACGTGGTGGCTCACAACACATCATTAACACTGCTGGGAGCGAGGGGGCAGGGGGACAGCGCAAAGGAGGGGAAGCTTGAAAGAAAAGGCTGATATTAAAATTTAAAACGTTTTAATTGATCACACGGCTAATCTCTTCGATATGTCACTACGTGTGACGGGCTCTGGCACGCCTCCTAAACCACACACAGGCGCTCAAACATCTCAGATTTGGGACTGAAGGCTGTGTCCTCCACAGGGCAAGGAACATCCATGTGCACAGCACTGGAATACATCTATGGAACAGGGACACAAAACGGTTTTGCAAACCTGACTCAGTCTTTCTGGAAGCTAATGGGATTTCATTGGGCTGAACTGAGGCTGTGTGTCTTTCATGGCCTGTGTTGCCTCAGGGAGTAGTTTTATGGCCAAAATAATATGTGCCATATGGGAAAACCCCACAGAAATTAATAGGAGAGCAACCAGTAGAATTGGAGAGAAATGAAATAATCTATGGAAATGGCTGTGTAATCTTTAAAATTTGATAGAGAATGATCTCCTCTTACAAAGATTTTTTTAAGACATTCTATAGAATTGCAATGATGTAATTTGGTTTTAAATCCTATTCAAAAAGCTCCAAAGCCTAAGAATGGTTATTGTTTTCTTATTAAATTCTGTAAGGCTTTTCCATAAGGAAAGAGCTGGTATTCTCATAACATCTCCACTATGCCAATATGAAGGAATATAAAACCACTGGGTTTAATTATATCAGGCACATAAATGTCTTCCAAACCATTACATGTATCTGTGGACATGAAAACACTCATCCATACAAATTAGCTGCCATTGGAATCAATAGAGTTGAACCCACTCCGACAGGACCAGCTACTGAAACAGCTCCGGTGACTGACACAGCTTTTAAAAGCCACAGGAGGGAAGGGGCTGGAGAGCTCTTGTGAAATGCTTCTGGAGGTGGAAAAATACCAATGCGTTGAGATGGAAACTGTTCTGAGGAACACGATGGGTTTGCTCCCACTTCTTTTTTGCACAGAGGAATTCTTGGTCGTGCACAGAAAGGGAGTGTGTGCTCACCCCAGGCCAGAGCATCCTGCAGCCTGGGCTGGGGAGGCCAGCTGGGATGTGAAAGGCACAGCCTTTGGAGCTGGGAAGGGAGCCTAGAGAGCTGGCAGCCCGAGCATTTCCCTCACCGGGGGACTGTAAGGGATTTGTTCTCCTCCTTTCTCTCTCCCACTCATTCATTTCGAATGAGACCTATCGGTTCGCAGTGAGATGGAGAGGGAAAAACACCCCAAAAGCGATCACAAAGTGCCGTTGTGAGATGGAAAAACCGGGCTTCACCCAGCTCTGCTCCGAAAAAGTGACGGGAGGAGGTGAGAGTGGCTGCCCAAAGGGTGCCCACAGGTCGGGAGGGGGCTGGTGGAGCATGCCTGGCATTCCTCTGCCACGATGCCAAACGGGCCCCGGCCATCGCAGCCAGCGGGAAGTTGCTCAGCGTTGTGAAACACAGAAGGAAAAAAAAAGTTATATTAAAGTAATAAATGAAAGCAAAAGTGCTCTCTGTCAGGGGGCTGGGAGCAGGGGAAATCTCAGTGTGCGGTAGGCCGGTGCAAAATGCATCTTGGCATCGTCTTCTGCACTGGAGGAAAAAAGGACATAAATAGATGCAAAAAAATCTCATGGCTGGCTGGTGGAGTGTGCATGTACTTGTCATTAGGGAGCTCCAGTCGCTGATTTAGTGAAGTACTTCAGTGGATGTTTAATTTTCAGCATGTTAGTGATGAACTGGGTCATAGAGCACTAATGAAAATGACGGGTGTTGATCTAAAAATTACAAAAAAATAAACAAGAAAGAAAGATACGTATTTCTTTTTAATATTTCTTGGGAACGTTATTGTTTGAAAACACAAAGCCCTTAAACATGTTTTACACAAACTTTCAAATTTAGATTTTCCTACTGAACTCAACTTCTCTTCCCAAAGGAACCCAGAAAAAAATACCTAGCATATTAGGGAATTTTCTTGGAAAATATGTGGATTTGCCATTTTTTTAAACACAAATATATGGCTATGGATCTCCTGATTGGGGTCAGGGTCATACCAACACAGAATAGAAACAACCATACCAAACATATGAAAAAACTCAACTCAAACTTTTCATATCTACCCCCGACACATGGTGAATTTGCCTCAATTTGGCTTTTATTATTCAGTTCAAACGATGGTCCCTGAGGTGGACCAAATTTCAAATAAGTGCTGGCTCTGCTTCAAGGGAGCATGAGCCACTTTATAGCTTCAGGTGCAAAGACTCCGTGATTTTCTTTTTCACATAAATTCAACAAAGTTAGAATGCGACAATTTTAGTCACACTGCAGGAATCTTCCCAAATCCCTGCCTGCTCCAAGGCCACCTGTCAGGGAATCTCACCCCGAGCCTTTAGGCTGCTGTGATTTACATTCTATTATTTTATTGGACATCAGGAAAGAACACAATCAAAAAATGAAGAATAGATCATCAAGGCAAAAGTTTTTCTTTAGTAATTGTGTTCAGCTGTCTTTTCAACAAAGGCAGTACAGGGTGAGGCAGCAATTTTGCTCTATCAGCCTAAATCTTAATTTAAAAATGTATAATAAATGCTTCTTGTTTGGGAACAGAGAGGGCAGAAGAAAGCCAGAAGTTGTTTTTCTTTATCTGAAAGCCATCAGGAGTGAAAAATCCCAGTTTATACTCTGGATTTCATCACTTGTGTGTAAAACCAACCTGCCATCACCAAGCCTGGCACATTTGGGGCTGCCAGAGAAAATCCCTGCAGGAAATAAATATTAATCTGGGGAGGGCTCAGTCTCTCTGGTGACCTTCTCATGGGACAGGAGATACTGTAATACATAAGACAAGCAGATCTGCAGGCAGCATGAAACCTTGGAAATCAGGCTGCCCTGATTTTTGGGAGGATGCTGAATGATTTTTTTCTCCCAAACTTGAAAGACTGGGCCATGTTCAGGGCTGAACAAGCCTCCTCAGTGGTCTACAAGTCCATCAGCCCCGAGGCAGGGCGTGGGAGCAGCCAAAGGTATTTGTCAGCCTGGGGAGTCTGGTGTAAGTGCGAATGAATTTTGGCTTCCCCCTGCCAGGAATGACCTCCCAGCTGCCTGGGATTCATCCTGCTGGCAGAGCCTGCCACAGGTGGCACCATCTGTGCCACCAAGTCCAACCCAAACAGCTCATTCCCAGCTGCAGGGAAGGGCCGGAACGTGATAGTGACTCCCAGGCGGGGCGGAGGGTGGCTCACACACTGGCTCCCTTGTGGAGGAGGAACAGTCAATAATTAGCACCGGTAGGCAACTCCCAGCCCTGGCAATAAACACAAACATGTCTCCTGGCATGGTCTTCTAGGAAAACATTAGCTAAAAAAGGCCCCTGTGCCAGAGACATTCCACAGTGTGTGTGCCACCACCGCACGCCAGCTGCTCACCGCGGGGACGTGGGCTGCACATCCAGCAACCTGTTGGAATGAGAATCTTTCCCCCTCTGCTGTTTTCACATCTCTGATAGCACGTATGGACTTAGAGAAACTCTCAGTTTCGTAGTTTTGTTTATGACTGAATGAAAGGCGTGACTGCAGTTGGATTTGTGTTATTATTTTATGCACTGCATGTTTAATTTGCGCTGTTACTCCAACAAGTGGCTGACTGGAGGTCACACACAGCTTTCTACCTCCCTCTCACCCTTCCTGCCACCTGACTGCACTCACATTGCTGTAATGCAGAAATTCTGGCATGAGGAGCAGCAGATGTGCAACAAGCAAAAAAAAAGGTGGTGCCGGTCTGAGACATTGAAAGAAACCTCTCCCAGTCGGTGTGAGATGCCCAGAAACCACCAGTTTGTGGGATTTAAGGAAGACCTTGGCCATGAGAAATGTCATCCCAGGGTTGGGAGTTTAGGCATGAAAGACAAGTGGTCCCTTTGGTGGTGGCAGTGTAGGGAAAACACATCCAAGGGGATATTGAACACGGCGTGGCCATCAGCAGGCCCCAAGAGGACACTTCAGGCAAAGAGAAGAGAGGCCCACGACCTTCTGCCACTGTCACTCCAAAAAATGAAGTTCTGGACGTGGGAAGATCCCAGTCCCTGCTCCCCCCGCCCAGGGGTCTCTCGGAGGGGCTGGTGCTGCCACCAGCACAGCTGCAGGCACACCAGGCCCAAAGACAATAAACAAAAGGCCTTCGCTCTCGGAGCCGGGACTGGGCACGGGGTTATGTGATTTTTGGAAGCCTTGCAAAAAGCTGTGTGTGACAGATGGAATTAAAAATCCCTTCACGTTGCACGGCCCACTCCGAGGCAGCTCTTGCTAAGCTCTTTGCTAGGTGGATACCTGCTGTGCAGGAGATCTAATCAGCGCCGAGCATCTCCAAAGGAAACAGCGCTGAACACTTCCATTGTTTAAATTTTTTTGCACTGGGCTCACAAAATCCTGGTGCTCGCTCTCTGGAGTGTGAAAAGGGAATATAAAGCAGGCTGGACTCAGCTGTGGCTTAGCAGGCAGCGTGAGCTGCTCATCAGTGATGGGCTTGCATATAAACCACTTGGCAGGGCTTCCAGGGCAAGTCAATTCCTGGAAGGAAAAGCAGCTAATAGGTATGAAACACACTTTGCTTGTACCAATAAGCACTCAGGCCAAGTGTCTGCCTGTCAGATAAGCCAGAAAGTGCTGACTGTTGAAAAGCCTTTTGCTCCTGAGCAGTCACACCTGAACCCTTGCTCTGCTCAAATTCATCTCCGTGATCAAAACACGCCCTGGGGCTCAGCAGCTGAGATGTCCCACGGCACAGTGTTGTCCATTAGTCACAGTTTACCCGAAATTCCTGCTTGCTTCCCTGTTGTGCCAATTTGGACCCCAGTTCTACCTGCAACTGGCCCGGGAAAGTGACTGACTCCTGCTATGTGTTTTACCAAATTAAAAGAGCATTTGTATTCTTTCACCGGGTGTGACTTTTGGTTTAGATTCAGGGGGGAAAGCAAACTTTTCCTAACAGGGGCAAAGAGCGTGTCACCTCTATAACATGCTACACAAACAGAATTTTCCTTCTGGCAAGCAAGACCCACCTGAAACACAGAGGAACAGCACTGAGAAAATACACTTAAGAGGGGATGCAGCTACTGGGGGCTGCCCAGTAGGCAATGCCTGCACTCCAGTGTCTCCCTCACCTGTTTTAACAACCAGAAAAGTCCATGTGGACAGGCACAGTGTGACACAAGCTGTGACCATGCATCTGCTCCAATTCCTGGACGTTCAGATGATGTTCCCCAGCACTGCTTCTTTGATATAATACAGGTAAACAAGAAAGCAGTAACAGATTAATTCTTCCCATTGTGACTTTTTTTCTCTCATTGTCCTTATCACCCAGGATGGAGTTAGTTCAATTTATGTTCTTATGTTCAACAGCTCTATCAAGCTTCGAGCTGGTGATTAAAATGCCCTGCAAAATAAATGTGTTGCAAAAGAAACTGTAGGAAAACTCATGTTGTCCTGCATCAGGGAAAACAACAGGAGTGGCTGTTTCAGCGTGTTGAGTTTAATTTAAGATATTTGGCAATTTGGACTCAGATAAATTTGGCTGAGTATGGAACTGGCCTGCGGATGTGAGATGGCAAATTTCATAACTAAAGAATAGTGATCTTAATGCTTTAAAAAACCCTCCCTACCATTTACTGTTGTGATTAATGTTGTGCCATTGCTACGGTCCAGATAATAACCACATCAAAAGGAATCCTTAATCCATGTACAGATAGACATGACCCATGAAGGTTCTGAGGAAATATCTCCAGGTCACGGTCAGTTTTCTCCCACACTTCCAGCACAAGCATCCTCCCCCTGCCAAGGAAGGATTGATTTCCCAGGAAAGGGGTGACTGCCCCGGTGACCGTCATGGCTCTGCAGCTGTTTTATGCCACAGTCCATGGTTTTTCCAAAATTATGCAAAGGCACAAAAAAGGCAACCAGCCCTGCTGTTTGCAGAGAACTCAATGCTAATTCGTGATTCCACCTGGGCAAAAGACTTAAATTTCATTATGTGCTTTATAAACTTCAGAGTTTTAGAAATAACATATAATATTACTGGCTCAGAATGAATTTCCATCTAAAGGCAAAGTTCTGAAAGGGATATATTAAATCTAAGGAAATTCTGCTTCAAAAGCTCCACACACTTCTGAACATAATATCCCAGAGTCATGCTCCAAAGTTAAAATTTGATAAAAACTGGAAATTACTTGGCATCTCAGCATATTTGGAGATACTGAGTAATAAAATGGATAAGACCTGTGCCAAGAATAAGATGAATTTTCCCCATTTGTTTAAATAGTTAAACTTTACAGAATGAGAAAGGGCTGCTCAATATTTTTAAATGTGGCAGGTTGTTAGTGGCATTAGTCTAAATGTCTCTTTCTCTCCATATTTTTTCTGAGTTCAGTGTAGTTGACTGAGATCACATCTCCGGTTAAAATTAAGGTTTCGGTGTACAGCCAGAAATATCCATCTAGGAGACAATTTTAACGATTTTCATGAATCTGTCAGCCATCAGGAGTCCTCTCCATGATGAAGTTCCAAATAGATGTGTTATTTTTAAGACATTATTGTACTTCTGTATCCACAATTCAACATGCAATTGCTTCTTTCACCAGCACAATCAAGAGACTCCTTTATGCTATTTCAGTCCTCAGAATATAATTTCTCTGTGATTTATATTTTGGCTTCTTTTTGTGCTGCTGTGTTGGTTTTTTCATGTCCAGTCCTCTCTTGGGTGATAAATACCCAAGATGCCAGGCACAGGTTATTGAAAACAGAATAAAATAAATACAAGCAGGGAGAAAAATATGCTTGCTTGGGGTTGTTTTTGAGGGGGATTTTGCAACTGGAAGAATGAACACAATGCTGATTTTTTTATGAAGCCTGCAAACAGCATTATCTGAAATAAAAAGTTCTGCCTGAAATAAAATGGAGTTTCTTTGGAAATGCCTGCTGAAAATGAAATGCTAAGGAGATGACACTAGATGTATTGGACAAGATCTTCTCCTAAGGCCACTTCAGCTAATAAAGGCAATCTTGGATTTTAATTGCCACCCTGGGGAAAGGAAACAACCTATTTGTCTCATCAGCATGTAACAAGAGTAATTAGTGAGTTAGAAATAGGTGTGGCAGGGGAACAAAAAACTGGGCTGACAGAAGGATTTGTACATCAGGGATATAGAATAGCAGGAAATCTGGAGATTTACCAGCGATGCTGAAACGGAGTATGCAAAAAATAGTTGTGTCCTACCCTGTCAGTTAACCCAGAGGTGTTTTATGGGTACTCACAGCAGGGCAACCCTCTAATCCAACTTTCAGAAGCAGGTGGGATTGGCTTGAAGGGAACAACACGATTCCCTGGTCAGAGGAGCAGTCTGGGGATGTGACCAGTCTTGGCAGAGCCCAGGAGTCTCTCCCTCCTTGCACCCTGGGTATAATTGGGTTATTTAGTTCCTTGGCAGCTCGGTTTGGTTTTATCTGTAAAGAAAGTGAGTTGTATTTAGGTGTCACCTCTGTAGCACCTCACTGGTTTATAAAATACCTCTGAAGGATAGATGTGAAGAATGGCTGCTAATAAAGAGTCTAAAATCCTGGCAGACAAAAAGAAGACAGTGCTCAGAGCCTTAATTAAGCTGCCCCCAGACTCAGATGACATCGCCCATCCTTCAGATTTCAGTCTTTGATTTTTGACAACACTACTCACAGTCAACTCATCCAATGCAGTCTGTTTTCTCTCCTAAAGAAAATCTCTAAAACCAGTTTCACAAAAATACCAAGTTGCTGTGAGCCAGCAACTCCTATTTTAACTCTTTCTCCTCTTCTTTGCTATTTGCAGTGATATTAAAGAGCCATTGACATAAAAATCCACCTCAAATTTACTCCAGAAATTGAAACAGACGCATTTTATTAGGAGTTTGTACTGCTCTGCAGAGATGAGAAAATATTTACAGATAGCTCAGTTGATCTTTTAAAGTGGCATGATTTGATTGCTGTCGAATAATTTTTATGAAAACATTTCCGAGGTTTTTGTTACCTACCTTCCCTTCTCTTTAGGAGATGTCTTTCTGGAAAAGATTTTTCCAAAAAAAAAGAAAAAAAAGGAGGGGGGGCGTAATGTAATACATGGCTATAACATAGATTGTTAATTTTTAGTGTAGCTGAATCACAGCATGCTTTGATTGAGAGGAGCCAACACAAACATGCAAAATATGTGCCTCTTTGAACAGGATACACCACATCCTGCATTTGGTAGCCAAAGGTTCCAGTTTGCATCACAAATGCAGTCCAAGATCTCTCTCTCCTTGAGGTATGTACCTCGAAAAGTGCCAAATCTGCAAGGCACGCCGCCCTCTTTTTAATTTCTTTCTTTCATTCTTCCCCATTTAAAAAAAAAATTAAAAAAAAAAAAGAAGAGTTTAATCATTTGCTTGTTTGGGTTTTAGTAGAGACTCAGCAGGTGATTGAAAGAAAGGAGTTGTCAGGAGGGACTTTGATTAATCAGAGACTTGATCGTTTGATTAATCGTCCCAGAAAGAGCTGACTGCAGCAGAAGTGCCCCAGCCAACATGTAAACACATCGAGAGAACATTTTCAAAATACGTAAAGACAAATTGCAGTTCAAAGCTACTCTTACTGGCCTGTTGATTTGACTGCTAGAAACAAAAGCCCTTCTGCCTGGCTGATAGAAACCAGACCTTCCACGGGAGGAAACAATCGACTTCAGGTCCTTTCAAATTCTGAGTAAAATGAGCTTGACATTTTCTTTTTTAATTGATTTTTTTTTTTTTTTGTCCTCTCGTTCTTGTTTACAGTAATAAATTACAGCCCTTAGTCTTTTTATAAGGAAAGTTAAGTTTCCTCTCATTTTCAAGCAATTTATAACATATGTTTACGGCCTTCAGTTTCAGAGAAATGTCCCAGCAAAGCATAAATTATCACGGTGAGGCAGCAAACAAAACATGCTACACATGGCCCAACCACCACCACATTTTACCTGCCACTTAATGGCACCCAGTAGAAAACCTTGAGCTGGAAAAACACTCCAAAAGCCTGCCTGCTTGCCTAGCAATCTCATCATGTAGGGGGAAGAAAAAACGAGATTTGCGAATTCAGCCGGTTCCCAAGCGATTTGAGGTCATAAAAACCCTTTCTTGTCATGGAAACGCACGGAGAGCCGGCTGTCGTGAGCTGCATGGTGCTCAGAAGCCCTTGATAATGTTTCTCCTCAAGTTTAGGCAAGCCCATGGACATGCTGAAGGCCAGTCCTGTTCAGAACAGCGCTCGAGGAAAGGCAGTAAAAAGCAGAACTAGTATTTTGGGGAGGGCAGGGAACAATTTCCTTCCTGGAGCAAAAATAAAACTTCCCTAAAGATTGTGCAAATCAGAGAATAGCGGCAGAAAATTGAATGTTTCCAGTGTTGAAGCCAGCAGAAATGGGTTTGGTCTTCAAGCCACAGTGCCTGGGGACATCCCTGGTTTTTGGGTGCTGTGCCCTTGCTGGGCTGCCCTGGCAGAGGCTCTGGTGGGAAGCCTGGCAACTTCCACCAGCCCAATTCCTTCATAATCCAATTACTGCAAAGGGCTTCACTACTCCTTCAGTCATGGGCAGCAGCCCAGGGTGAGCCACCCGGTTTTCCCGGCGTCAGCAACACAAGAAATAATCTGAAATTTGGTTCAAGTCAAACCGAAATGGAGATTCTGCTTTTGCCCGGCAATAAACCTGAGTCAACTGAAAGAATATGACTGCCTCAAAAAGGTGTAGATTTACATTGAATGAGACGTTTTTCAGCCCAAAAGGAAACCTATAAAGAAAAGACAGTTATTTAGCACCTGTTTTAAAATAAATGTGAATTGCGAGACTAAACAAATCAACGAAAGTTAAAATAATTCCTATGCAAAGTTCTGAATAAATACTTTGACACTTCCCAAGTGTTTCATTTTTCAAAATTATGAAATATTGCATCTTGCCTTTTACATTCTTTCCAATGGCCACCATCCATCGTTTTGAGGTCCAAGACTTGATTTTGAAGTAGATTTTGTCTTTCTAAAGCTGTAATTTTTAATGCATTTACTATTCCAGCTGCAAGTGTCACAGCTACTTGATCTTGTTTCAGCACAGCAAGTGGGGTATGAGTTGGGTGAATTGTCTTGACAGTGCAACAGCACAGAGGAGAAATTTTGGTGAAAGCATTAAGGAAAATCTGTGTAACCAATTTGAAAAGAGTCTGCACACTGATAGTATAACTGCTTATTAATATTTGCTGAAATATGAACAGACAAAGAAACCCTATTCCCAAATGTTTTGCTAAAAAACAGTGGATACACTAAAACATAGTGGATGCTTTTGTAACAATTGATTTGGAATATATATTTTTGCTTTAGTTTGCTTTATTTTGCTACATCTTATCTTCACCATGTTTAATTTATCATTAATTAACCTAGCTTTTTCAAAGACCTTGAATCTCAACCCTGAATTCTAGCAAAGCACCACAGAGAGCTAAAATTACCATCCTCTCCTCCCTTCAGCTACAGAGCCAAGAGATGAAGATCTACATTACCTCTTACAACTTCCTTAGTGGCAACAGGAATCCAAAGGATATTCCTCCCTTTTTGTATATATCAATCGTAAGTCCTTTGTCTTCGTTCTCTTTCCCTATCCAGCCGTATTTTAATTAATGAAATCAAAAGACCATCTAGTAAAATAAACCAGATTTAACGAGGGAAGAAAGTCAAAACAAACAGGCACTGTTTACTTCCTCTGCACTGATTTGCCAAGAAATGAGCTCCACATCTCAGATTATCGATTCCTGTCAGCAATATTAACCTCTCGCAGCAGCATGAAAAGGAGCATCTGGACCAGAGGGATGAGAGGGGACAGGCGTGCAATGAAATGAAAGCAAAGAAATTTTTCTGCACGCTTTGGTGGAAGTCTTCACCCCCACAAGTAATGTTTGTGTCCTGCCCATCGGTCCTGCAGCTGGAATGTGACATCCAAGGTCTCACATTTGGCTGTGGCTCTGGTTCCCTGCAGAGCAGGGATGGGCACAGCCATGTGTTTGTTGTGTCCTCCAAAAAGTGCTGCTCCCAGGCACATCTGGAGTTCCTGGCTGCTCACATGGAAAGGTGTGGTGCCATATGGGCAGAATGACCATATTTCAGCTGTCATCTCCTGCTGACCACCTCCTTGGTGTGAAAGGGGTTGGATTTGGTGGCCATCACAGGCAAAACATGCCAGCCTTTCATGGAATTGACTTTGTAAGGAAAGGAGGCGTCAGACTGTCCTCAGAGCAGGTGAAATCATGCAGAAACATCTGTCTAATCTGAGAATCGCATTCATTAATTACAGCGCTGCACACAGACACCTCCAGCCTTTTGGAATATTTTATGTGAAAGGTTTTGTTACTGAAAAAGCAGGTTTCTCAAAACTAAAAGATTCAATAAAAAAGTATCATTTCCAATCATTAGATCTTTTCTTTCACAGAGAAGGATTTTAAACCAAAAACAAACTAGGGTTTACATAAGCTTTGGGTTTTGGAAAATTGAAGTGTTACAAGCTTTTTCCTCATTTCCTCAATTGCTGGCTGTTCCTCTTTCATCCCTGCCCCACCTTCCTTTCACCACTGAATGCACTGACAGGCTGTTTGTCTCTGGGGTTCTCTTTTTCCTTTTCCTTTGCCATCTTCACAGTATCTCTCTGACTTCTGCAATACGCAGAGCAGCCATGAGAACCCCTCCAGGACACACCTTCAACTATGGTACCACCCTGGGAAACAGAAGCAACACGAAGATCTGCAGTTTTTCTTCATGAAAACCCCATTTTCCTCCTTTTCAACTGGCTCTGCAACCACTACAGGCAGATCTTGCCACACTGCTGGATTTCAGCAGCGCCCTTTGTTATCCCCCCTGTTTGCCTACAGACAAAGAGGGGACTGGATGGTTTCTGCAGGCTGGAGTGGGATGTTGGCTCCCCACTCACTGCTTAGGATCTGAAGCTGCTAACAATGAACAATGGTGACACTCTGGCTCCCCGTGGCTTCTGTGCTCCGTGTGGTGTGAGAATGGGGCCGAGGGCATGGACATGGCACTGGGACAGGGTATTTTGGTTTCCTGCCTTTTTTGTCCGGCGCAGAGCAGGAGCCAGAGCATCCACAGGGGTATTCCCTTCCTGCACTTGGTGGCATCTGCCCCTCAGGGGCTGTCTTGTCGCTGAGAATAGAAGGAGCATTAAGCAGAGGCCAAGGAAGAGAGCGATGTGCAAATGTCCCATTCACTCCATCCCACATGGCCAAGTCCCTTCTGCTGACAAACAGCAGCTCAGAGCCACTCCTGCTGCATCAGCCTCTGCACCTCGTGCTCCAGGAGCCACAACAGAGCAGAGGATGCTCCTGGCCCCTGGGCATGGACTCAGTGACCTCAGTGTTGCTTCTGGGAGTAAATATCCTGTCAGCCGAAGCGCCGGCAGCTCCTCGGTGTCCAAATGAGCAGCCAGGCGCTGCGGCGGCAGACTTGGAGGTGGCCTTGTCACTCGGGGCTAAAGCTGTTGTCAGTCGGAACCTCTGCAGCCCTGTGGATAAACACAGGACTGCCTGGAGCCAAGCATTAAATCCACGCTCACATGCAGAATAAATAAAGAATTAAACGCGGTGCATAAATAAACACAAACGTTAAGCGGTGCGGAACCTGACACAGCCTCTCTGTGCCCTCCCTCTGGAGCGGCCTCGGAGGAGCCCAGCCTGTCCCAGCTCCGTGCCAGGCCACTGCCACCAAAGCCTAAATGCCAAGCTGCTCTTTCATCCCCTTTTTCTCAGATCTGCTCCCTAAACTCTCACTTTACATGGCTGACAGGGGTCAGCCCAAACAGTGCGGAGCCAGGTGTGATGTGTTTGAGCAGAAGCAAAGCCAACTAGGACAGTCCTCTCATTTAATTAGTCCAATGTGTTGCTAAAATCATAAGGAAAAATGCTGACTCCCTCACCCTGACACCCTGATTTTTATTCCAGACTATAAGACACAGAGCTATTTCCCCAGGTTTCTTATCCATATTCACAGAGATATTTATTTCTTCACTCTTCTTTTCTCATTTTCTTTTCCATTTTTCTTTTCACTCCCTTGACTCCAGCCAGGATGTCAGCTACAAATTATATATATATTTTTTAAAATGTATATAACGTGTGTGTGTGTATAAATACATATAAAATGTATATAACATGTGTGTGTATATATATAAAGACCAATATATATATCTTTTCTGTGATGCCTTTCAAACAGTACTGTCCTCCCAATCCCAAAAAATAAGCAAGCAAGGAGCTGGATTTTTTAGTCTTAAACTGGTACAGAATGGGATTTCCAGGGGAGCTGGATATGAAGCCGTTCTCCAGTCCTGTGCAAATATGTCCCTCACACTCTGTCCATGGCACAGTTGCTCCCCAAAGGCAATAGGGCTGAGGGTAACCCTCCAAAAAACTCTGCAAATGCCCCGTGGCCAGGAGAGCCAGTGGTGCCTTTGGATGGGTAGTGCAGGGTCTCTGGAGAGATGGAAAAGCCGTGCTGCTCTGCTAATTCCAGCCCAGTTCCTCCAAAGCCCCCAGACCCCTCCAGCATCCCCAAATCCTCACCACACAGGCGCCACTGGGGGACCTCCTCAGTTCACATGAAGATGTTTGTGGACTTCAGCTGAGGAATTCTGGTTTTCAACCGTTGGGAGGATGATTTTTGCAGCAATTAGCTCTCAGATCTGTCTCCATTCCCCTAACTGCCTATGAATTTCACAGTAAGCAACACGAAAGCCATTAGTGGTCAGAGAGTCACAGCAGATTCAGAACACATTTCCTAGTGAAAGAATTATTAACTAAGATCTCTTCGGGGTGACATCCAAGCTCCACTAACTGCTTCCCAAGCACTCAGGAAGGGATTAGGTCTGTTTGGAGGCACTCAGATTTCAGGGGTGCAGCATCTCACAGTTAGGGGGGGATTAAGGGGGATTTGGCCCTTCTACCAATATCTACACACTGACTTTAATAAACCTCAGTAACAGTGAAATAAGGTGAACTTCCTATTAATTGCAAAGCAGCACACACAGACCCCAAATGCTATCATATCCCATGTCTCCACAGGAATAAGGAGCCTTCCCAAGGGTACCCCTGGATGCTGTGTGATTCCCAAAGTACCAGGCTCTGATGTGCACTGCACACAGCAGATGGAAAGGCCAAACTTCCTCACTGTAGCAGGGTCCATTTAGTGATTTCATAACTCCAGCTGGACTTCTTTTGGCAGAGGAGAGGATTTTTATGAGGGAAAATGCTATAAATCTGCTGTCACTGAAAGCCATCAGACACCATGTGGCATGTTCATGATATCACCAGTGTGCACCAGTTTTAAAACAGAGGTTTTAGCCATAAAGCTGCCAACCAGGGAAATCACATATGAGAGCAACACTAAACTTTTAACAGTGAAACATCCCTTTGAAAACCCTTCCTCTTCCTGCTTCTTCTCAACCCCAAAGCTTTGGAGAGATAGAGAAGGGGAAAATGAAGGGTGTACACTCCAAAGTGCTCTGATAAACATCCCAGGATTAAAACAAAGCCAAACTCTGTGTCCCGTTTCTGAGCAGAAACAGCTGTCACTCAGCAAAAGCATTTGCTTAATGATGAGGGAGCCAAAAAAAAAAAGAAAAAATACCAGCTCTTTAAAGAAAAGGAGTGTATCTCTTTCATAATGCTCATCTTGCCCTGCCCTAAGTTAAAAATCAGGAGGAATCGGTGCAATGTGCCAGGTAGGAGTCAGAGATGGAAATCTAGCAGGGTAAATGAGAGCCACGCAGCCATAAATTGCTCGCCTTAACTGTTTGTGACAATTGGTAGCAGACAAAAGTTATATATCTCCAGCAAACGTTTCTGCAGGACACAGCTCTCCGTTCTGCTCCGTTTACCGTGGCCTTTCTCACCACCTCCTTGCAGAGCTGTTCCCTGTGTTTTAAGGAAATGCTGGAGGCTGGGAGGAGAGGGGAGCAGCCAGAGCCGGGCCAGGCCACTGAAACCCTCTGACATGGACTATAACAAACGAAGGCAAAACATAAGGAGCCCCAGGGGACTCAGAGCTCCACGAGGCAGAGATTTTGTGCATTGATACCTGCAGACAAAATCCTGATTGTAGACACCAGTTCAGTGCCAGAACACTTTTCCGCTAGGAGACTTCAAATTTATGCTTCTAGTAGGGTTGAGAAGTTCACAGAAAGGTCATATTCATCTGTTTCTTTGCACTGTAATACAATACCTCTCCCAGTGATTTTAATTAGGGCCCTCACAATTAATTTGTTTCCCCATCACATGTGTATTTCACTTCTTGTCACAAGCAGGAGAAATGCTGCTGCAGTTGCTGCCTTCCCTACCAGAGGTAAAATGAAAACTCATTACTTTTGCCTACAATAAGGGGTAATTCACCCTATTGCTTCTACACCCTGGGCTTTTTCAGGTAGGTTGAAAATAACTGCTCATTTCAGTTGGCTGCACAATGCCCAAGAATCTTTGGTTTTGGAGGTTTTGCCTTGTTACCCTGCTGACTGCTATTGGAGTCCAAATCAGCTGGCTCTGTGTGTGCAGAGCAAACTTCGCTCATGCCAAGGGGGTGGGTAGGTGGGGGAGAGCAGGAGGAAGAGGGGAGAGCAATTTTGCAATATTTATATCATTTATGTGGTGTCACATCTGAAAGGGACGAGCAGGGATGTTCACATTTCCCACTGAAGAGGCTGCACAGCTCAGTTTTACTCAACGCTTTTGAGTAAAACCTGGGGTATTTACAATTTGGAAGATAAAGATTCTGTGATAGGGAAAATCTCTCTTAACAATGAAACACACAGAGGGAATATATTTCCTGCCTGTTTGTTGCATGCAGGATAAGAACATTCAGCTCCTAAAATGCATTCATGTTTCTCTCTGCTACTACACAAACACTGTGTCTTCTAATTTGCTCACTTTTCTCAGTACATGTGTTTGTACAATGCAAATGGTGGAGGATATTGCAGAATTTGGCTTTAAAATAGCAGAAAAGATTCAAAACAGTTTTTTGATCCAGTCACAAACTTCATTTTTTACAATGGCTTGATGAAAAGGCCACTTGCCAATGGATTTCAAGGAATTTTCAGATAAACCACATGCACAGGAAAAATAGAGGGGCTTTCTGCTCTTGCCACTTTGAATGGACAGGGCACCCCCTTGGGATTTAGAGACATGACCATAAATTTGGCTGGCAACATCCAGAGGCCTCCAGCTGATATTTAGAAGCTGCCACGTAAGGGTGGTTGTCTGCCCAAGCCCTCTGTGAGCTCCCAAGGAGAGAAGGAACTTTGAATCATTTCAAATTGAGCTGATACAACACTGTCACATTACAGTTTTTCATCCCTCTGTCCTGGCCTGCAAAAGCCTTGCTCAGGTTTCTTTCCTTCTCCCAGATGAGCACTGTTGAGCTACACAGAATTCTTGGATAGCAGCTTGGGATGGGGAACGAGAAATCATCAAAATTATGTGAAGCATGATGCAAATCTCTGAATCGTGGGGGTAAAACAAATAAGCCCTTCCCTTGCATAAGCACCAGGCTCACTCATCTGTTGAGGACTCATAAAAGGCAAGAGCTGGATGGATTTAAGGCACCTATGATAAGGATAAGCCTGTGTGAAATCATACAGAAACTCCTCAGAGTTTTCCAGGAGGTCACTTCAGAGCTGTCCTCACTGGATCAGGAGGATGCAGGAATTTTAACACTGCCAGTGTGTACCTAACCATGCTCAACATGGAACATCCTTAACCCTTTCTGTAAAGAGATGTTTCTGCACTGGGTAATGAAGCAAGGAATGACCCTGTTTGAGTGCTGTCATCCCAAGAAGTCCAGGCAGTTTTGTGTGGGTCAATCCCTAGGGCTCTCAGGGGGAGACCAGATCACCTAAGAAAACTAAGTCATGGTGAGTGATGTTTTTAACATCATATATGTCCATATTTCAGCGATCTGAGGAAGGGAAAGGGATTGAACCTTAAGTAACTTCCTAATCAACCTACACAGCTTGTTGGCTATCCCATCAACCTTCAGAACCGTAGGATCATTGAGGATGGAAAAGAGCTCTGAGATCACCGAGTCCAGCCATGGTTTGACCACAGTTAGAAGCTGGGTGGTGGAAGGGGGCAGACTGCAGTCACTGCCCCACACAGCTCCTGCAGGACAAGTGACCCCAGCCTTCCCAGCCTGAAACTGGAATCACTCAGCAGCAGAGGCAGTGAGTGCAGACGTATCGTGGGCCTTCAGGATGAAAGCTGACTCCTCTTCCCTTGGACCAGCTCTTGCCCATGGCTGCACCTGTGTGCTCTGCTGAGTGTGTCTTCCAAGCCTTTCTCCAGCTTTGGCTCTTTTCCTGTGTCCTACTCCAGAGGCTCTTAAAAGGCATTGGCCCAGAGAGTTACCCAGTGCCAGAAATATAACAAATTAGCAGACAGAAACTGAGGTGTCAAAGCAAAGAAGAAAAGAAAGAACCAAGGGAAACAAAAGAGAGCATTGTGACCGAAGCCAAGGCAGCCCTACCTCAAAGCAGTGGATACAAAAAGGGAGCACGTGTTGATGTTTTTACTCCTGCTGATAAACATCAAAGGCCAAATACAAGCACCAACTGTTGCAGAGGCTGGTTTGCAGCACAGTCTCCTCCACGCACTTTCAGGATACATTCAGCTTTCCTTTATCTGAGGCAGCAAGGATTCAGGATTATCCAAACCAATTAAAAATGCAAATGATTCCCACTCGTTCTGGACCATCCCACTGGCATCCCACAGAGGCAATCACCTCTCTGCGACTCGCAGTTCTGGTGGTTCCAGGAGGGTTTATTACCTTTGGTAGAAGATTGCAAGCTGCACAACTTGGAGGTGCTCCTGGCTGCTCCTGGACACCAGCTACCTCTGGAAGCAGTGGAGTTGCAGGTGGGCAGTGCTGCTCCTGGGCTGGTAAGTTCTATAGAAATAAGATCACTGTTTCAGTGAGACTTTTTTTGTCTGTAGATAAATATATTTTTAAACAGTTCTCTCAGTAAGTATTCTTTAGAGAGGTCTGTGTTCAATGCCTGCCTGTCATGGTAATAAATGTAATTCTGGTGGATGTATTTGCTCAGGTTTGGCACCTCCTGATGGGGTGCCCATCATGGTTGTGCCATCTTCATGACAGAAGATCTCATTGCTGCAGGCCTGGACTGAGGACAAGGTGTGAGGGGCTGGTTTGGCTCACAGCAGGACCCTCAAGGGGTACATGACCACTACAGAAGCAAAATAGGGTGCTCTGGTGTAAAGACAAGGAGATGGAAAGAATGTGATCATGAAAAGAAAGAGCTGTTGGAGATCTACATTCCCAAAGGTTTGGAGGACCCAATGTCAACCATCAATCAAGACCATTTTCTTGTCCAGGGAAAACTGAACTTGTAACATCCAGGCTCAGCTCATAAGCAAATGTTTGCACAAAAAGCACAATAACAATTGTTTAAAGGAAAGATGTAGCAATCTCCATGGAACTTTGAGTAGCAGATAAAATTTGTTCCTGGCTATTTGTGGTTCACAACACTTCAGATCTATTGTAACCGCTTTATGACCATGAAAAATGGCATGTTGTCACTACATTTAGCCCTGCAGTCAGGTCCTAAAAGCATGATCCATCACTTGAGTTGAAGGAAAATCCCTTGTAAGGTTTGGCACTACAAGATTCATGTCACATCCTGTCTCGGAGAAGATGGTGACACACACACTCACCAGCCAGTCTACTGCAATATACCAGTCTGACAAAGTATTTTAAGTCTTGCTGTTTTTCAAGTATCCAAGCCTGAAAGAGCCCCAGTTGAGTGGTTCTTCTAAACTGTTTCCTCCCAGAGCAGTAGTCAAGCAACAACAGCAATGTGGCACTCTGACAAATTATATCCTGATGTTATTATTTACTGCAGAATCACTCTGTGTGGCTGAAAGGTGACACTGGACAACGAGCAGGGCACTTTGCTGTGTGTGGGCAAGTGTCCAGGCAGGGTTTTACTGGTGCAATGGGAATTAAATGGTCTGTTTTAGTGCCTTCAAAAAAGCACAATTTGAGTACAGGGAAAGCATGCAAATTTGGAAGGCAAATTAGTCTCAATCCAAATCTAAAATTTTTGGTGTTGGCCAAACTCTCTCTCAAACTCATTACTGCTGATGGTGCACATTTCTTGTCTCTGAGTGTTCCAAACCATTTATCATGGTTTCAGTAGGAGACAACTTTACAATTTTGTAATATCACTGCTTATCTTGCATTGCCAAACTTCTCTCCTCCCTCAACCTGCATTAAAAGAACTTCCAAAGACTTATTTCCTTGAGCTCTCTTAATAGCTCTTTCCAACCAGTATGAAAATGCCAGGTTTGGGGAGCTGTTTTAAAGACCAGGTTGGGAAAAGGTTTGAGGTTCAGCATTTGACTGAAGCGAACACAGCAGCATCTCAGGTATTTATTGCTTGGATGGAGAGTTTGTTCCTTACAAAACTCTCATTTGAACATATGCTGCTGAGCAGAAACTTTGGATAAATGCCTAAAAAGATAGCGATTTCTGTCCTGGAGTGATTACCAGCACCAAAGGTCATCCAGTGAACTGGAGAATCTGCAAGTCCATGAAAGACAGCATAAAGGGGGAAAAAATGCTCCTTTTGCCATGAAACAGATCAAATCAAGCAGTAGTAACCTTACTAGGAGGGCAACTAAGTGCCAGCCATGCATCTCCCCCTCATGGCCCAGCACTACCTGCACCCAGCACAACCTTTTTGGAAGAGGTGTGAGCTGATTTCTGGATTTGGCTTTTAAACCCCACTGGCACCACAGGACAGATGACCCTGTGCAGATCTGCAGTGGCCTCTGACTGGTCACGTCATCTTTCCTGGAATACACTGTGCTGGAGGAGGGCTGGAGTAAGGACGCTCCCATTCTGCATGGGCTCAACGTGGAATGGCTGAGCTTCTCAGGCAGCAGCTGAAAAACAATAACAAGTACTGAGGTACTGCTCACAAATGTCTGCTCTAGCCTGTATCCTGCATTAAGCTAAAGAAAGACAAAGTTTAGCAGTAAAACAAGGAGCAAACAATGTCAAAGCTCTCTAGTGAAACTCTTTTCTTTAAGTTGCATTACATGCATGAAAAACTAAATCAGCCCTGAATTCCCGCTCCAACTGGATACAAGGCAGGGGACTAATTAAAACAGCATAGAACAGTAGACCATGTCAAGAGTAATCCAAATTTACAAGCTCAACAGATAAAGATTGTTTGTTTTTTTCCTAGAAGCCGAGAGTAAAACTATCAGAGCATTAGAGGATACCAACAAAAATCTCTGCATTCTCTCTTCTTTTACAGAAGACAGCAGCAGAATTATTCAGAACTACCAAATGCACAGAGCTCTGCCCGACCTTCTTGGCAGATGGCCCATTCACCCTGAAAAAAAATCACACAAAGATCTCAGTGTCCAGAGCCCAGACTGCGATGGTGTGAAGTGGGGAAGCGCCGGGGCTGAGCCTGGGGCAGGAACCCGTGAGACCTGTGGGTCCTTGGGCCGTGTTGCAGCAAGAAAACTGCTCGGGGGACAAATCAGAGCCCGTGAGAATGAGGAGTCTCTGTCTCCATTTAATATATTTGTTCTAAGGCTGAGTTGTACAAACTGTCCCTCTGCTGCCTCCTCGGAGGTGCTGAAGTCAGCCCAGATGAATCAAAGTTAGCAACAGGGCAAAGGGAACATTTGCTGCCTTTATTGCTGGTTTCCATTACACAAATTAAGTCTTATGAAAGACAGCATCATGCTGAGGATAGAAGATATCAAATGAAGCCAGCCTGAGGAACACAGTTTTCCTAAAACCAGATTTTTCACTTTTGAGTTTTAAAAGTTTTGTTTTGTTGCTTTAATTGCAAATTCCATTTTATTAAGGATTGCTTTTCTTCCAGGGAAAAAAAAAAAGCCCAAAACATAAACCAGATAGAAACTGCAGTGGAAGAATACAGAGCTGATCTATCACATGTATTTTTTGTTCCCTGTTTGATTCCTGGTTGTATGTATTTGAGGAGAACCTCTTCCATACTCCAAGTGGGAAGGCACAAACAGGGTTAGACATGGAGCATGAAAAACATGGAAAATAGGTAGTGTTCCTCTCCTGATGTGTTAAGGTTGAGAAGAAGCTTTTTTGGACATGATCCTTTTGCCCACACACCATCAGCTGGTCTCCATACCAGGTTCACCACTGAAATCTGGTATCTACTAAACTGATTATGTCACCCTAGAAGGTCCAAGATTCCATTTTAGTCCTAAATTCTATGATTCACATCTATGAATGAACCATTTGAGCAGAGTGAGATGCGAACTCACAGCTCCAGTGCCTCACCAGAGAAGCTGTGGATGCCCCATCCCTGGAAGTGTTCCAGGTTGGATGAGGCTCTGAGCAACCAGATTTAGTGGAAGGTGTCCCTGCCCAGAATGAGATGAGCTTTGATGTCCCTTTCAATCAATGCTTCTTTCAATGAAGCAATATTTCACAATTTGCCTTTAGTTTGAGGTGTTCCACTGACTGCTGGTGGCCAAAACCATCATTCCCATGTGCAGTCGGTGCTCTCCCACATTTCCTCCTGAGCTGCAGGAAGTGGGGTCCCTCCTCCAAACCCTTTTCTCTGAGGTTCAGTTCCTGGGAGAGGTTGTTTGAGCCTCACCACAGCACCCAACACTCCTCTACCACTCCCAAGGCTCACCAGGCCACCCCCTCAGCAGCTCGGAATGGGCATCTCCAGTGGCACAGAAACATCCTGAGCTCCATGCCGAGCTCCCGGGGCCACGATTTTGGCTGGCTCCATTTAACCATCACTGCATCTGTGTTGCAGTAGCACCTAGTGGCCAGGGCTATGAAAACACACAGAAAAGGAAGCATTCCTGCCAAAAAAACCTAAATACTGCTGAGCTCAACCAAGAAACAACAGGTGGTCATGTGTGACTGCTGCAGCCAGCACAAGGTAACTCAAGTTGACTCTAAAGGCCTAATTCTCATGTGAAAGTGAGAGTAAAAATAATTTACATCCTGTACTTGCTGGCTCAAGAGACCTCAATATAAATGAGAATCCAGTCCTAAATCCTCAGTGGGATCCAGGCTTCGAGAAGGATTTCAGCTCAAGAAGGGGTCTGGGTTCTACTTTGCAGTGTGTGAACAGCTGAATGGGCAATTCATATTATTTTAAGAAATGTCCTGATGGGTTTGGTATGGTTTTGTTTTTTCCTTTAATAATTACACCCCACTTATTAGGCTGTAACCAGGGGACCCGTAAAGCCTGTTGAGCTAAGATCAGCACAAATCATCCCACCAGGAACACACAGTGGAAAACTGAGAATGCAGGAGGAAGAGGTGTTGCTGAAGCATATGAATCATGCATGGAGAGCTACTTCTGGGAATCACACCTGTTGTATCCTTCCTGAAAAAAAAAAAAAGAGAAGGTGGTTCTTTCTTACTGGCAGTCCAGCTGTCTAATTCAGGAGTGCAGAGTCTAAAAGCAAACGAAGCTCAAAGAGCAACAAGACAAGACAGTATCTGATGGCTAAATTTTCCTTTGCCTTTTCACTGTTTAGTCAGACCTTAGGGAAACAAACATCATGCTGAAATTCATGGAAGCAAGTCCCAAAGTCCCTTCTCTGAGCTCCAAGTATGTCCTGCTGAACAGGACTGGATTGAAAAATCAGGAAGTTTTCCAAGATATGGTTCACTGGCACCATGAGCTCAGTCTGTGCTCTTGGGTCAGCTCAGGGCTGGAAACCACATTTGGGTCCAACACAGCCCAGCTGTCCATACTGCCACATTTTGCCTTCCTGTCTGGATGTTGTCTGGATTAACCAGCCTGCTCTTGGCTGGGGAATCCATGTCACTTTCTCTGTCCCCACGGAAGAAAGAAACAGGACAGAGCCACTGGCAAATCCAAGCTCAGAAACAGCTACCAAGAGGAGAAAGCTGCAGATAGGGATGAGAAAAGCCATCCCTCCATATCCTACCTTGCATCAGCCTATAGCAGGAGGAACTATAGGGTTTGTGAAAAATTGGCCATCACTGAGATACCTGGAAAATACACTCCTGAAATTATTGAAAGAATTTATTCTCTTTTGCTCTGGTTACCTACTTCTCGTAGAAAACAAATGGAGAGGGAGAAAACTCCACATTTCTTGTAGGAGCTCTTTGTTTTAAGATTTTATTTTTTGTATTAGGGATGAAAGAAATGATCAGAGGAAAAATGAGCTCGCTTCTGTCATCTGCTGCCACCATCTGCAAACCCAGCAGCAACATCTTTGAAATAGCGGATTAAATCCACCCACTTCTCTTGTTTCTGCCTTCCCTCCCAGTGAGGTGGGTGGTATGAGCCAGTAAGGGGCAAGCTGGCCTGGAAATAAGGACCCAAAAAGGGCCAGTACCGACCCAAGCTCCCCTCCCATTGCTGTCATCAGGCTGCCCCACCAAATAAATCCATTTTTCCTCCCTTTCTCCTTCTGTAGGTTGGCTAAATTAACTCTTCCTCTGTGTGAGGACAGTGGGTTACTTTTGAAAGGTTGGTGTCCCAGGGACTCTGGGGGAAGAGAGCACAGGATCAGAGCAGGAGCAGATCCCATTTTCCCTGATGATCAGTGCTTTCTGACACTTGAGCTGCTCTGCTGCTGAGTGCAGAGGTTGAGAAAGACAAGAGAGATCACGTAACGCTAGGAATATCCAGCCTAGGTTGAATCCTCCAATAAAGGTTTCAAAACAAGTAGTAGTAATGCAGCACATTTTTTTGTGCCCCAATGGTTCCAGCTAGGACTGGGACCAGATGTGCCAGTTTTCAACAAGAAAGGCTACTCGTGCTATTCTTGGCACAGCTTGAAGCAGAAAGTACCACAAATCCTATTTAATATAGTGCCTAAATGCCAGAGACCTATTTGTTCTCTCGGTTTTTCAAGCTCAGCTGGTTCCGATAACCATCTGACCTGCAGGGCCCAACTCAGTCACAACCCCGACTCCCACCCCTCACAACTGCACCCATCACTAATGTTTTCCTTCTGGAAATGGGTTTCTTCTTATGGCTGAAGATTGCCTTGCAAATAAAGTTGAGAGAACAAAGCGAGGCACACCACAACTTAAATTGCATTGCGTTTTCAGTAGTGAGATACAGATTCTCTAGGGTTGGCACTCCAAATTAGCAAGATGGGCACGGGTGCTACTGACAGATGTTTAGAAAACTGTTCACATTGCTGGAGATAAGGGGCTTACTGCCCAAAATATCCATGAAAATAAGAACAGATACAAGCATATCAAAGTTGCACGGAGAATTCACCCTCCCTTGGGTTCCCACTATATGAGACTGATCTGCTGGAACTCAGATACTGAGCAAAGCAAATCCCTGTCTCACACTGAGCTCTGGATGATTACAACATCTTACCCTGCAGTCCCATTAACTAGTTCAAATGGAAAATTTGTCATTTGTGTGGCAGACAGCCTCCTGACAGCCACCACTTTCAGTTTGAAAAAATCCAAAGTACTAAATATCCTTTTTTTTCCCTCTGTCTTCACCAGTAAATCTTCCTCCTAGACCTCTGCACAAACCAGAATTGCTTGGGAAAGAAAGGGACGGCCAACAGTGGAAGAGCAACAATTTAGAGACAACACAGGATTTGAATCCATGCAGATGGGTGGGTTCACCTCAGGGTACTGAAGGAGATGGATGATATGACTGCCAGACCAGTGTTTAATACCCGCAAAAGGTCACAGTGATCAAGGCAAGTCCTTAATGAAAGGAAAAGGCTGGCCCATCTATCAGAAAGGTGGAAAAAGGATCTCGGGCAGCTGGGTTCCCTCCGTCCCTGGAAGGACCATGGAACACATAGGCTGGAGTCCATTTTCACACAGGGGAAGTTCTAGAAGATAAACAGGGAATAGCCAACACAGATCTACCTAGAGCAGCTCAATTTGACTGCCTTGTGTGATGAGGTGACTGACTGTGGAGACAAGGTGAGAGCGGTGCTGTGCCATACTTTGCTTTTAGGAAGGCTTCTGACCCTATTTCTTATGGTGGTGGGTTTGTAATCTGAGGAAGTATGGACTGGACAAATGGATCATTGTATGGGTGGAAAACGGGCTGGACAGCTGGACCCAGAGCGTGGCAATCGATGATGCAGCAGTTCATTGCCAGCTGGGGGAAAAAGCAGGGCACAGGAGCAGGGCTTGTACAGCCTGGTGGAGAGGAGGCAAAGGGGGGAGCCTACGTGTCCAACAGCCACCTGCAGCTGTGTGGAGGGAGGTTGCAGGGGTCATGGAGAAAAACACTCCAGGTAAGGAGAGAAACTTCATAAAAGGTACAACACAAATGGCAATAGGAGAAGTTAAGTGTGTATATTACAAAAACTTTTTATGTAACTGGGTAATTCAGCTCTGGAAAGGGTTATCTAGAGGTGATCTTGCATCTGCTTCCGTGGTTGTTTCCAAGCCATGGCTCATCTGATCTAGTTTTGATGATAGTCCTGATCCAGCTGAGAGATCTCCTGCAAACAACTTTTTTACAGCTGTGTGATTCAGACAAGCACCTCCTCTGAGGAGGGAGGTGAGCTAGGAAGCAAGAAAGAAAAACCTCGTCAGGACAGATCCTGGCTCTAATTGCTGATCTATTGCTCAGTTCCCCCTGTAGAAACAGGGCAGGCCTCAGCTACTCCCAGCACCAGGGGAGGTTGGGACATTATCCAAGGGGGAGATGGTCACCTGGCTGGTTAATGTTAATGAAGATACTGCGCTAATAAGTCTATTCTGCCTCACTACTCCTCCCCTCGACCTCCTCCTCCCCCCAAACCTGGACTTCATGATTTGCTGGAAAAAATCAAGCAAGAGGAGCTCTGCTGCTACTGACAGGAGATGAATAATTTACAAAACGGAGAGCCAAGGCCAGACCAGCTTTCCTAGTAAATAAAAACAGTTCTTTGTTGTCAAAAGGAGGACTGGATCCTTGGCAGGGTCTGGTGACAAAGCAAAGCTCCATATTGTGGGGAGACAGCCATAGGAGGCTGAAAGCATCTGCTCAGATATGCCTGAGAAACAACCCAGTGCTCTCCAGGAGGAGACCAGTGACCACTCAGGACAGAGCACCCCAAAGAGCACCTTGGTTTGTTGTGGATGGAGGGGCCCCTGAGAGGCAGGGTTTTGTACCCATGTGATTTCAATCCCACTTCTGGCACTCATATTTGTCCTCTGCTGGCAGAGCAGTCGCTCAGGGAGCCTGGCTCTGGTTAAGGCCTCCCTTCCCACTCCCCCACCCCACATTGTTACTAAGCAGGGCTTTTCTGTTTCGTCTCACTTTGCTTTTATTATGGCAAAGCCCTATAAAACTATCAAGTAGAACTGGCCGAAAAGCGGTGTTTCCAATGCCTTGAAAACGTACAGATTTAAATATATATATATATAAAATTTGGGTTTCATCCAAATTGAACAGAAACTTTTTCAGGTTTGGTTTTTTTGGTTTTTTTTTTTTGAAAGGAGAGCAATTTCCAGGAAGCCAGAAGCTCCCCAGACCCTGCTGCGGCCTCCCAGTGAACCTCATGTCAGAGCTTGTCAGCCTCAGCGGGCAGCTGCAGAGCTCCCAGCATCCCTGGCCTTGGGGCAAATCCACCAGGTGCATCCGCTCGGGAGCCAGGGAGTTGTGCACGCTGTTTCTCCTGTCCTGGAAGAGATCTGCCAGGAGTACAGGTGGGTTTCCTTAAGCTCTCTTCCTCAGGCATGGGGAAAAGTCAACTGCGCTCAGCGCAGTTCCAGCAAAAAAAAAAAGCCAGGCTTAAGGAATGATGTTGCATGGGAACATTTCTGACCAGCTCAATTCTCTGGGATAAACCATCAAAGAAGGAACTTGTTGGCTGAAGGAGCATTTGCTTCACAGGGATATCTGATCCATCTGCAACCTGATTTCCCTCTCAGGAGTGTCCAGTCCCAGTGATCCCTTCTTGTTGGAGCTGGCTGCCAACAAATACAACTCCACATGGAAATGACAAGACCACGACCACCCCACCAGTGCTAATGGTTGCTGGGGTGATGTCAGAGGAAGACAATCCCAAACATCCAAACTGCTGCTTTGAAAAGCAGGAGATGCTGGTACCACTTTATGACCTCGCTGGGTGTATCCTCCCTTCACGCACTCAGGCCCGGTGATGAGAACGTCCATAAATTAATAGTTTGGATTACTTTAAAACAGATTCCTCTGAGTCAGCCCATATGGATGTGACGAGCTGGTGAAGCATACAGCATGCTACAGCTTGGCATTGTGCCTGCAGCTCCTTCCTATAAAATGGGCAGCTTTTAGACCCATTTAATCACACTTAAACAAGCTTTTTATCTCATTTGTTCTGCGTCATAACTCTCCCTCCAAACACTATAAACCGCTGTGGCAATACCATGAAGTAGAGGCCAGCCACATATTTTAGAGTCATCTGCCTGGCTCTCACAGTTTGTTTAAATCAGTGTTTCATGACAAATATCTGTTTTCTGCAGATTTTTTTTTAATGCAGCTCTTTTTCCACACACAGCCCTAAGTTAATTTTCTCATGGTCAAGTCATCACCCTTTTCAGCCACCACATCCTCGGGCTGCAGGTGCAATTCCAATGCCTCCAGCTGTCTGGAAATGGTACCTACAGGAACATGTCAGGATTCTCACTGCCCAAGAGAGCCCCAAACGTGGCACAGATGGCTTTGTGCCACCTGCTGCTCTGCACAGAGGGTATGGGTAAGATGCAGATTGTTTTGTTCTCTGTCTTTCTGTCCTTGTTCAGCCTCCCTGTGCAGCCCGAATGTCTCAGCCCTTACATGGAGAGATTCCTGCTATTTGTTTAGATGCCATGGGTGATACACAAAAGCCCCACAGCGATGGGTGCAGAGTGGGAAATACACTTCACAGTGATGAGCAAACCAAGCAAGCAACTCCATGATATTGTCTGCCATGATGGCTTCAGAAAGGGGCAGTGACCCAGCCACATGGGTATTTACAGGCCACCTTTTACACTTTGTTTACATTTAAAAACCCCAACAGTGGCAAAACTTCCCTTCCCTATTTGTCACACTCTGTTTCATCCTGTGGCAAATCCCAAGAGCACACCAGGATTAACTGGATGCCCAACCTTGCACCTGAAAGTGCCAGTTCCCTCTGTCCAACAGAAATTGCCTGTCACAGGACCTCAAGAGTTAAAATACCCTGATAAGCTTTAGCCTCCTGAGTGAGAGGGAGAAAGACATCTGCTTTTTATTTTCACAGCCCGGCATCTCTGTGCTCCAGTTCTGAAAAATCTGCATTCCATATCAACGGAGAGGAGTCCTCATAATTTATGCAATGATACACCAACATATTTAAAGGGTTATATTTTACTCTAATGAAAGAAATAAGATATCATTTCCTTCACACGAGGAAGGAAGAGTTGTTGTAAACACCAAATGGGCACCCCTTAATTTCTTTAAGGGCAAGGATATTATGACAGCAAAGATTTTGAGCTTTAGCTACCTACCAAACAAATCTTTACCAAAACAGACGTGAACATTGCAAGAACATCCCGGGAACTAAAGGATGCAAATTGATTTCAATAAGGCTAACTCAGAGAAAAGCAAGACTGAGAATTTTTTGTGTATCTCCCTGCATCTTTGGGTAAGTGAGGTTATGCCCAGTGAGGCTGGATTAACTTTGTTTGCTTGTGCTGCCTTTTCTGTAGTCATCATCCTTCCCACAGTCTCAAAATAAAACTTTGCCTTGGCAGAGGAAGGACCAAAATCCCCAAGCAGAAAGGCAGAAAGGGTTTCCATCGACAGAAAGGTTCAAAATTGCAGAAGATCTGTGTAAATACAAATGGTAGAAGAGCCTACAGGTGAAGGAGAGAGATCAAACAGCAGCAGCAATGTAGGAGAGGAGGTTCTGTTCTTTGGATGGGTTCCCACTGGGAGAATATAACTTTTAGACAGCAAAAATAAATGGAGATCTTAGTTTCTGCTGCAGTGCTAAGAGGCTTTTAGCTGCAGATGGGACATGCAGGGAACCAAAAGGAAAAGGCATGTTCCAGGAGAGGGAACAAAACAAATGAAGTGGAAAGCACCCCAAAAATACCCTGTTCATTCTGCAGATCCTGTCCAGCTGTAAATAACATAACCTCTCTGTGTAAGGCAGCATTTGTTTGTATGCTTGAGTATTTAAATAATTTACCTAAAGGGTACTAATTAATTAATTTCAGAGTTATTTATACTGACCCACAAAAGCAAACAAGTTAAACCACGAAAAATCAGCATATTAAAAAGAAAAATCATTTTGGAAATTGTTAAAAATACCCAAACAAGGCAATAAAGGCAAGATGAAATTCCAGTTCCACTCTGTGCCATTGTCTTAGAGATCATTACAAAGGTCCATTCAACCAAAGATCACACTTGCATGGGAGGAAGTCCTCTTTATGCACTGTTAATTGCTTCAACAATCTATAAAATTAATGGCTAAACGAACTGCATTTATACTGATTGTATTCCAGATATTATTTGCATTTAACAGAATGTCCTTTGTTAGTAAAGCCCAGACTTATGAACTGTTTGGGACAAAGCGGGACGTACACCAGGGAATGTGCCTCAATCCCACAGCTGCACCGCAGACAGGGACACACATCCTTCACTCGGAGCTGCTCGCAGGCAGAGGCCTTTCAGCACCCTCTGCAGCGTTCCTAAATCCTGCATTTTGTGCTCCTGAGAAGGAGGAGAGGGAGGGCAGGGCGGCCGAGCTCCCTCCCGGGGCTGGCAGAGCGGAGCTGCTGGGAGCGCTCTCGGCCCTGGCTGGGATGCACCCTCAGCTCTCCCAGCCTCACTCCGCTCACTATTCCCACTATTCCCACCCGGGAACATCCAAAACAAAGGCTGGGACAACTCAGATTGATGCCTTGAAGGGGCTACCTAAACCAGAGGCTAGAGAAGAGTAAGAGAATAAAAGTAGGTATTTATTTGAAGGGCCTTCAAAGGTACACCCTGGGCAGGCCAAAGGCTGCACCCAAGATGGACCCTGGGTCATGGGTTCTTCACATTTTTATAAGTTTGGTCCATTTGCATATCAGGGTTGATTCTCCAATTATAGCTTCAGTTAATGATGTAATTACTCCCAGTTTGCCCCTCCTCTCAAGGCTTTAGTTTACACATTTTGGGGCCTGGGACAACAAGGTGTCCTTGAGGAGCAAACCTGGAGAGGTTTGTTATGTCTGCCCAGCATGAGAGAGCAGCAGCTCACTGGCCACAAGAAACTTCAGAGCTACACACTAGGCAGTACAGGACTTGAAAAATACAAAAGTTAAAACCTAAGGCATCAAGTTATACTGGCAAACACTTCTCTGCCAAACACCAGAAGCCAAGCCAAGCCACATCCCCAGATTCACCCTAGAAATTCACCCATTTCAGTTCAAGTTATTGATTTTTAAAGGGGGAAAAAGAAAGGGTCTTCTTTTTGACTAGAAGTTTCCAAGGTATTAAGAACTTACTTTGCTGTCTCTTCCCCCATCTGTGATATAGAAGTAAATCTTCCTTAAATCTTTCTTTCTCCCTTGACTCATCTCATACATTCCTTCACTTGAAAATCCAGATTCTCATCCGTTCCAGGCCTCTTTCCATGCCAGATTCTTGGGGAAGAATTTTCTTTTCCTAGTAAAGAGCTGAATTTCTCTTCTTTTCTCCTTGCTTGCTTTCCCAGGTCAAATCCACCTCTTCCTGTTGGATGTACTAATTACCATTCTGCTGCCACTCTCCATGCACGTTCCCATTTCCCTTCTGTTGCATTCAGGTTTCCACCTACTAGTTTCTCATTTCTGCCAAGTTTATTTAGGCTCTTTTTATTCTTTATCCATATTATCCCTCCTCCTCTCTTTTGGCTGGTATTTTTCAGATTGGACAGGGTACCCATTTCTTTTATTCCAAGGACAGGCAGCAGTTTTGCATGTTTTAGATAAAGCTGTGTGTATCTGCCTGTGTTTGAATTAATATAGATGTAGATACAAGCCAAAACTTGTGTTTCCAAGCAGGAGCAAAAGCATGACAATAAATTTCCCCTTTTCAGAAGAAAATCCATTTAAAGAACAATAATTTAGGGAGCCAAGGCATAAACCAACTCCAGTTTCTTCTCATGATGAGCAAGGGGGAAAGGGGACAAATCAAATCTGGGCAGAAAATGCCATGGAGGAACGTGACCCACACACCATTATTTGTCTGAGAACCACTGAGGGGAATGACAGCTCTTCTAACGCCTTCTGTGGCCCAAGATCCCACTTGGAATGCTGGGACCTGACCCTTAGATGTCCAGATGCCTCTGGAAATCTGCAGGTTCTCCTCACCATGGACAGGATTCAGTGAGCAGGTTGGTTACCTGCTCTCCAAAGGCTTGCAAGCCCCACTCCAGAGAAGTGTCAGCTGCATCCTGGACACCAAGATCCCCTTTTGGTCAAAGATTATAGATAGCAGAAGGCAAATCAATTGCCATTAACCATTTCTAATAGCACACAAGGCTTTAAAACAGCAGTCAAAGGAAGGAGTAATTAAAAACATAAGTATATATGGGAACTGGGATGGAGTACAACTTTGGGATTTGCCAGACAGATACTCATTTCCTCTGGCTTCTTTGCTAGAAATATCCTAGAGGACATACAGTGGATCCAATTTATCTGGACTTCAGTGAAATATGTCATACAGGGCCACATGGAAAATGGCTTTTTACATGAAAAAAATAAGAATTTGTACAAGTTCTGAAAAAGCACATGAAGTGTTGATTTGTATGAAAGGAAACACATTATGTGAAAAGGAAATTCTTCGACTAAAGGGAATTACTCATGGAGCTCTTCAGTGCTGGGTATTGGGAATGTTGCCGGGAATTCTCATTAGTGGCTGTGGCATGTAATGTATGAAATGTGCTAATGAAGCTTGCTGATGACCCCAGGTTCAGAAATGCTCCAGAGAAGAGAGCAATATTAACACTAACTGGATGATCTTGAGGCAAGAAGTCCCAAAAAACGCACAGAAATCTGTGGTGCAAGGTGTGAGGCACCATATCACCACAACCTCACTGAGGTGGAAAGACTGGGAGCACTGGATAACAACACCTGAAAGGAAGGACCCTGGGATTAGCAGAAGAGGAAACCACTTTCAGGAGCAGAAACCAGAAGAGGATGGCCTAATTTGTACCCCAAATCAAATCTCGTTTAGATGAAATAAGGGTCTCAAAGCACATAGGACAGCAAACCTTGAGGAGCCTCATGCCATGCCTGGGAATAATAAAGCAAAAGCTACAACAGGCTGCTAAACCTGAAGATACTTGTTTTGATCATCAGCCATCAGAGAAGGACCAGAATCTCCTCTGCCTGATGTCAGCTTTCACTGATGGCATTTTCATGGCCACCCAGACCCAGGTATTATCTGCACGTGCCCTGTCTGCCAGAAATGCCCCAGGCTTCCAAGGTGAGAGGCAGCTCTGGGGTGGACTTGCAGCATCTGGAGAGGAGGTACGGCCTGGGAAGTGGGAAGTGTTGCAGACCTGGATTTTAGAAGGCCTTGCAAGTGGTTTGTGAGATGTGAGGGAACACTCTGGGGCTGTGTGTTGTGAAGTACCCAAACATCCAAGTGAACATCAGCGAGGGAGGGTGACAGCAAGCACAAGGTGCCCCCAAAAGCCATGGAGTTCTTCAGCACCAGCAGGATGTTAAAATCAAGTGAGCAGTGTCATGAAAGAGGTGGTATGAAGCCAAAATTGGGTGAGGTTTCTACAAAACCCCCATCTTTCTGTGATTTGACGTCTTAGAGAGAAACAGACTTTTTTCCTTGCTTTTAAAGTAAAAACATTCCCTGCAGTGAACACAGCCTAAATATTCCAGCATCCTGTTGTTGTATCCAGTCCAGGAAGTGGAACCAAGGCCCTGGCTCTGTAATTGGGGCCACATGGATGTCCCTGTGCTCACACTGGAATGTTCTGACTCCACCAGCCCAGCCACGTGGCTCCAGGTGACAGCTGAGCCAAGGTACCCAAGTGGCTTCACCATGACCCTGGGCAGGTCATGATGAGTCTGGAGCTCATTCCCCCATCTGCCAACCTGAGGCCGTCATCCAACTCTCACCTGCTTAGAGCCCATCAGGGTAGGGAATGTGTTTTCTAAATGAACATGCAAGAGGACCCTGATTCTGGCTAAGGCAACCAAGTGCTACAATAATTACAGATATCATAGAAATACAGCCACATTATATAAATTATTATAATGAAGAACCAGTGGCTATTCTCCTGAAAAGTCCCAGCACTTAGGGTTTTCATGTTTTTTGTTTTGGGAACAGACTAATCACTTTCACATCATAAACAAATAATGGTTTTAATAGATTCCATACTTGTGGAACTTTTACAACTAACATGCAGCAAAGCTCTTGCCCTTCACAGGCTTGCTTTTTTTTTTTTTTTTTTTTTGCTGAAATAGCAAAGTATATTCTGCAGCAAATTAAGTGTGATTCACGTGGCATTTTGTATGAACACACTGTGGATGTGGCCTATGAAACAAGCTTTGTTAGAATTCTGTAGCCCTTATGTTCCATTTTTTTTTTTTTTTGTGCTTATAATTCTGAATATGTTTTTGCTGCAGTTTCATCTAGGGAACAACAGGGGAGCCTTTCTCTGTCCAGTATAGCACCTATGAATTCCCATCAGTGCAATAACAGATGGGAGGAGTCGGATGTGGCCCTGTCACCCACGTGGGCTCTGCGCTTCCAACCTGCCCCAGGGCAGAGTAAGTGAGAGCAGAACCAACCCTCATAAAGGCAAATGTGAGTTTCACAGCCGAGTTCAACTCCAGATGAACCTCTAGGACTCACAAGTTAATGTCTGCTTTCCCAGATCACTCTGAATTTCCTTGTTGTGCTCATACCTATTCTGTTTTCAGGCAGCAGCTGAGGCAGGGGTAATCCTGTGGGATGGAGCTTGGGGAATTCCCATGGCTGAGGTGGCATCACTGATGCCTGTGGTGGCCACCTAAAAAACAGAGACTAGACAGGGAAAAGGGAATAAAGATGGGTATTTATTTGAAGGCCTTCAAAGGTGCACCCTGGGCAGGCCAAAGGCGACACCCAAGATGGACCCTGGGTCACAGCTTCTTCACACTTTTAAAAGTTTGGTTCATTTGCATATCAGGGTTAAGTCTCCAATTAAAGCTTCAGTTAATGACGTAATTTCCCCAAGTTTAGCCCCCTTCTAAGATGTTGCTTTACACATTTTGGGCCTAGGACAATCTGGGTGTCCTTGGAGAGCAACCCTAGAGAGGTTTGTTATGTCTGACCAGCACGAGAGAACAGAAGTTAACAGGCTACGAAAAACTTCAGAGTTACACACTAGGCAATACAGGATTTGAAAAATATAAAAGTTAACATCTAAGGCATCATCACCACCACAGAGATCCCCTATCACTTTTTTTGCTGTATTCAGTATCTCTGCATCAGTTTGAAGAACCCAGTTCTCTGGAGAAAGGCTCAGCTTGGAGTGACCCAGGCCAAAGAAAGCCTCTATTGGGTGATCTTGGGTATCAAGCCCAGAAATTCCAGCTACAGAACCTCTGCTGGCATGAAAAAAAAAACCAAAAACCAGCACTTATGTGCCTAACATAAAACATACTGGACTGAGAGGGCCAGAGAAAGGTGGTGGAGACAAGATTAATGGTTTTAACAGGGAGTGAAATCCAGTAATTAAGTAGTGACCCATGACACTTGAGAAGCAGTAACAGTTTGTTGACCACAAGAATGATTGCTCAGAGCACCTTCTTAATGTTGTAAATGTGAAAATGATTTACAGCACGACCAACAGGGAAAAAAAAAAGCAAGTTAGCAGGCAGACAGGATTGACAGTGGTAATTGTTCCTGACTGCATACATATGTGGAGGTAGGAAAGCAGAAATACTTTTGCTGTGTAGCACGGTAGCTATATATCAAAATTACCAACAGCAAAGGACTCAAACTCCTTGAGCTGAGGTGATTAAAAAGTGTGCAAGCACCACTCACAGCACCACAACAAACAAGAAGCCAAAAAGGGATGAAGGCTTCGCTCTGGATTTTGGTAGGGCTGGTTTGCATTGTGACAGTATCAGAGCCTTGGGGACAGAGCAAAAAACCAAATTATTAATATCCAAAATGACCCTCAGCACACAAACGTCTCTGCTTCTGAAGAAGAAGTAGGAAGACTCTCAGGGGATTTCAGCAGCATCTGAAAGCAAAAATTGGTTTGGATTTAGCAACAATGAAGTTTAACTGGAAGTCAACAGAGAACTAGCCAAGTGTTTGGGAAGGGCACAACACTTGTCTTGCAGTGAACTTTGCTCACTGGCACACTGAGGGTGGTGATGTCCAGCCTTGCAGTGGCACCTTTTGTGATCCTGAGAGGAAATATGAATATCAGAATATCCCTGCTTCCTCTTGGCCTGTAAAATAGGAAGGCAATGGAGTCTTCTTCCCCTTGGCCTCAGCTGGCCCTGCTGGCAGTTCACTGGGGAAGGGATGGTCTTCTACAGCATGGCCTAAGGTCTGACTGTCTCATAAAGCAGGATGAAGGCTTTATGTTACTATCAGAAAAAAATAAAGTTTTGTGTTGCCCAAGTTTGGAAATGTTCTCTTTTTTTTATGTCAGAGAAATGGGTCTGCAGCTTACAAGAGAGTTTGGTAAATGGTCACAGAAACAGCTGGAGGGCTGGAGAATAGTCTCTTTTCCAGACATTTTTTCTATTTTTTTGTTTTTTTGGTACCTGAACCTCATCTTTGCTTTCCTTTTGTGAATGATCACCACTTGCTGGGTCAAGCCAAAGAGGTTTTCTGAACAGAGCAGGGCTATTCAGTGAACCCCAGAGAGACACCAACCATCCCACCCACACCAGGCACCTCCAGCCACCAGCTCTTGGAATGACCTGGATTGCCACTCAGCAGCCCCAGCACAAAGCTGCTCTCCTCCCCTCTCCAAAATGAAAGGCAGTGCAGGAGATGTAGAAGTGACAGGAGCATGTGTCATCATGAGGCTGAGCAGAAGAAAGAGCAGGACCTTGTTTCAAATGTAATTATTTTTATGCTTGGCTTTTTCGGCATCTCTCAAGGCCCTTGTTCCACCATCTCCTGTTAAAAGCTGCTCGGTTTTGTTGTGTTTTTTAATATGGCCATAACCCCATTTTATGTAGAAGGGGAAATGCTGGCTCCCTGTGGCTTTCATGGATTTTCATATTGGTGTAATTCAAACAATATGATGGCTCAACTTGACGTTGTTTCCTGGCTGCAGTGGGGCTCGTGGTAAGCCAGAGTTTAAACTTTATTGGGGCGCCTGATGGAGCAGCAGCCAGCACCACAGAGAGCCCTGATGAAGGCAAACAGTGGCCAGGCTGGTCAACTCAGCCCAGCAAGGACACTTCTCACCCCAGGTGGGTGCCCTCTGGCCAGGTGAGCCACCCAAAAATCTGCCATCTCCACCCCAAGAGATGCAAACTTGCAAAGGGCCACAAGCACGTGCACAGAGACTGAAAACACCAACTCCGCTCCCACTGCAACGGGCAAGAAGAAAGCAAAGGTACAAAATGTCTTCGCTACATTCCCAGTACCCAGGAATTGGCTTTCTGTGACCCCAAAGCCAGTCTGAATTCTCTGTTAAAGTCCTCAGAGCATCAGAAGAGTCGGTGTTTTGTTCCAGCAAGGGCAAGAAGCATTTGCACTCTGTTTTTAATTATAATTGGAGGTGGATAGACAATCAAAACCTTAAAGAACTAAGGTTGAGAAGGAAGAGGTGAACAAAAAGTGGTGTGGTGGCATTTGTGCCTGTCTCCAGTTGTAACCATCTTTAACAAATGCCTGTCTTTGTGCCGGGTGTTTGCACATCCCTGAACACGAACACATCTAAGAGGCAGGGCTGGTAGCACAACCTCTTACTCAGCTTGCCAAACATTTTCAATTATAAAGCCCTGTTTTCAATTGCTAATAACTTTGTTAAACTTAAACCACTTGGGCTTCAATTTTCCATGCCAAGTGTCTGCCTTGGGCTGAATTTTTTGTTATCCCTTCTCCTTTTTTTTTTTTTAGCTGTCAGCCGATAAAAAGGTTCAGCTGTTTCAGAGAAGATGGCTAGGAAAAATCCAAGGGCTTGCAACACGAAAAAATCCTAGGAAATTTGTCTTGCAAAATTCTGGAGTCTTCCTGCTGTAGAGAAAGGACTGGAAATCTGAAGTATTGAAAAACCTTATCAAATCTGAAACAGCAAAATTGCTCTGAAAACCCTTTCTATACCCAAGCAATACCTCTTACATCTCTGCAACTCCATCTTCTCTGGACACGTTTTAGCTTTTTGCCCTTCCGGCCGTGGCAGGACAGTTTGACCACTCCATCACAGCCCAGCTGCACTCGGATTAAGGGCAGAGAAGCTGGTTTTCTTCCATCCCAACTCTCCTTTTAGCCATCATCCTTCCCAAAGGCAGCCATCCTTGCTCTAACCTACCACTTCTCTCTCTGTATCCCTGCATTTTCCAGTTCCACCAGGGAATGCAAAACAAGGTACAGTGTAAAAATACAGTCCCTCTTTACAAAACCCAGGTGACAGCAAAGATGTGCCATTTCCCCTTCTCCCCCCGTGCAGCAGTACCTTCAGGATCCCTGGAGTTTGCCCACTTGTTAATATCCCCAACACTCACATCTGTTTCCGATCGGTTTATGTGGATGGGATTTAATAACAAATATGTTCCCCATCAATCCTGGCCCTTGCCGTGCCTACAGTCCCTAACAGGCTTACGTATTTTCTGATCAGATCAGATGTTCTCTGTGGTTTGTTTGTCAGATTTGTTGTTTGGTGACTTTCTTCTGGGAAATGGGGTCTGAAATGTGAAACATGTTGGGAAGTGGAGCCACCAGCACTGCTGGGTTCAGGGCTAACACAGTGAGACAGGAATCCTGCAGCCCCACATCTCCTGGATTTAGATTCCTGGCCTGATACACAGATATTCCAAAGGGGAGGCTCACATTCCTCCTTGTATCACACTCCTGGGATGTGTTGGACACGTGGCAAATGATGCTTGTGCACCTCTGGGGACCCCGAGGAGCCTCCCATGGCATCAAAATGCAGCTTAAAAAATCATTCATTCAGGCAGGTGTGGGAGGATTTCAGCCTGACAGGACTATAAACAGAGGGTGCAGAGTTCTCAGCTGTCATGTTTCTTAGAAGGAACCACTGAAATAATCCAGGTCTAACTCCCCTAACATCTACTAAAAAGATCTAGGAGAAATGCTGCAGTTCAGAGGATCATAAAACTGGAGATGCTGTGAAAAGCACTGAAAAGGAGGAAAAGAAAACAGTGTAATGTGCTTTTCAGGTGGTCCTTCCCATGCACAGGTCTGGAAATGGAGCTGGACTGGAATGTCAGTGTGGTGGCTGCTGATATCAGGTGGGGGCTGGGAGCCTCAGTATAGCTCAGGAATATTCAAGAAATTAACAAAGCCAGAGATGGGAAAATCAGGAGCCCTGCTGGGAGATAGGAAGTGGGAATGCAGTGGCTTCCAGCAAGGCTGGCGTGCTCTTAGCAATGAAGAACAGCACATTGGTGGGCCAAAAGATAGGTCCAGAAATACAGGTGCTACCACACTACAACAAGGATTAAATGCCAATGTTTACTCTGCTTTCTGGGGAAAATGCATCACTTTGTGATGTTCTACAGTTACAAGTCCTCCTGTAGTGATTATTTTGAGAGACACCACAATGTACCCCAACTGTCCCTTTCCTACAGAAAGTTCCATTTAATTGTTGAGAAGATAAATTTCCTATTAGGGACAAAAAGCCCAAAATGTTGTTTTCTGAAAAAAACCACCCAATTTTGGAGGAAAAGTGGCTGCCCAAAGCCTATCATCCCAGCAAGGGACACACAGCCCCAGTACAGTAGCAGCAGAATTCAGACTGAGGCATAGCCATCAACTCCCACCTCATACATTCAAGAGGCCTGGAGGGAAACCCAGAGCAGTTTAAGACACTGAAATATTGTCTGAAAAAGATGGGGAGTTTCTTTTCTTCACGGTGAAAGCTGCTCTGCCCCCAGACAAGGTGTGCTCAGAGTCAGCCAGCAGGATTTGTGAAAGATCACAGCACCACTGACCCTGCAGAACACAGCCTGTGAACATTTCATTTTCTGTTTTGCTCTCCAACAGCTCTTGCAGCACTGAGCAGGCTCAGAGACAGAGACTACACATGGGTTGGAGCTGCTCAGCTTGGGAGCAGCCCAAAGAGAAGGAATTGGAGTATCTTGGAGAAGGTCCTTGCTTTGTATGCACAGGCAAGAGCAAATTGTCCCCTCTCACCTTTTGGGTTGATCAAACACAAGCTGAATAATCTAAAACTCTAATAGCCACCATGCCTTGGACACTGTCCCAGCTGACCACCTCTGGCCAGACCTGGCCATGGACAGGTACACATTCCCTGGCCAAAGCTGAGCTGATCCCCAATTTCCGAGTCCCAATGTGTGTAGCTGGAAATCTGGGAGAGCTGTTGTCCCCCTATAGGTTTTTCAGCTGGAGACCTTGCAGGGTGCAAGGTGGAGACCAGCAGAGGCTGAAACAATTACCCAGAGCCAGAAACAATTACCCAGAGGCAGATTATGAGCTCTAATGAGGAGCCAGCACAGTGCTGGGCAGTGGGGTGTGCATGGATGTTCCCACCAAACCCATGTGCTCTGCAGCTCGGTCCCAGGGGAAGCACAGCCCACAGAAGACAGAAGAACGTGCATCACCACGAGGGAGAATTTAACCCACCCTCATCCTTCAAACGCCAGGTGGGAGGTTTGACCTTGGGCAGCAGAGCCAGGGCCTGTCCCACGGCGCAGTCACACAAGTGCACACAGCAGAAGATGAAGTGCTTTTGCAGGTGACCCCAAGCAAAGTGGCAATCCCCCGTCAACCAGGGTATCCCAATACCCACTTTGGGTCTGTAAGCTGTCCCCTGGGTAGGATTTCCAGGCACACGGGGTCGTATCTTTCACACTTCTGCAGCAGGGCTATAAATTACGGCAGAGTAACTTCAGTCTGCTCTCTCCGTGCTCCTGGCGCCTGCTGGGGGGTTGCTGTTGTTACAGCCCCAAAATGGGGAACGTGTGATGTACGGCTGGGAAGGGACTTCCCTAACTGCTCAGCAAAGTGGTCACAAATAGGAAGAAACTGCAGTTTCCTACAATATTTAGCGTTATACAGGCCCTCAGCAGTGCCACACTTTACTTCTTCATTTCTAGCATCCCCCTTTGAGAGTTCTACCCCACTTCATCATCATAAACATGTCAACAATCAGTCCCCGTGGAGGGCTCTGCTGTTTGTTCTTTGGCTCACATGGAGAAAGCATGTCCCTGCTCCAGCCCCCAGCACACATTTCTGTATCCTCAAAGGGGCTGGAGTTGGAACGGGGCCATCTTGTGGCTCCCGGACCTTGATAGTTAAGGAAGAAGGAAAAAAAAAAAAAACAAAAAAATAAAAAAATAAAAAGCAAGGAACATGAACTTGATAAATACGATCAGCTGCCGGGAACGTGCCTGAAGCCTCCTGCTGCTGTTGTTGACATCAGAAGGCTGCGGAGCCTGGGAGACGGGAGGAAGTTTTATTGTCTCGCTCCTACCAGGAGCACGCGATGCTGCTGCAGCTGCCTGGTGCTGCCCCAGCCACCCGCCTGTCACCGAGCAAACAGGACATCACTTCTCACCTCCTGCACCCAGCAGCTTCCCCTGCCTCTCCCAGCACCTCACAGGACCTTTGCATGGAGACCAGCCCTGGCACGATGTTTCCCCAGACTCATTTTTCTTTACACCTGAAGTTTCCTGCCAGCCCCCAGGGCTGCTAATTGGGCTAAATTTTGTGGCCAGACAGGGAGCAGCTGAGCCCAGGGAGAGGTGCTCCTCGAGGGCAGCTGTGTGTTGGTGATTTTGCTAGAGTGGGCAGCCCCAGCTGAAAGTGGTTTCGTGTTTTAGGAAGAAAGAGGATCCAAAACTCAACTTGCTGCTGTGAGTCTGTGTTCCCCATTGCAGCTTAGCAAGGAAGTTCAGGTTTCCTTAAACTTCACCAAGGCAGCAAGTTGGTCTATCAAAGGAGCAGGAGTGAATTCAATTAATATTGATGGAGAAGAAAGAAGGACCATTCTAGTTAATACATGTATTATCTGAATATTAATTCAAGAAACTGAACTGAAAAGAGATGAAAACTCCTTAGGGAAAAGGGAATTTGAAGCAGTGCAGTATTTTAGCAGGGCCATGGTGAATAATTTTGCAGTGGCAAGTCATGAATAAACATGATGAAGACAGAAATACCTGAGAAGATCCTACACAAATGCACTTTAAGAGCTTTTTCACCCTTTTATTTTCTTCCAGGGCGCAATGCTCCCTCACTCTTTCAGGTCCATGGCATTTGGTATAGGACAGGAGGGAATTATTCTCTTTCATACACAGAGTTTAGGCCCCCTGAAAGGGGCTGGCTGGACAGTTATGAAGATGTAAACACTCTGTATAGACCCAGAACAAACTTTCCCAGTGCTTTGCTAAAAAATATGGTGCAGTGCTTGGCTGGATGAAGCACAGTGAGAGCTCAGTTTCCACGGCTCATTTAGTCAGGGACTTTTCTTCAGGGACAGCCAGCAAGAGCACTGAGTTTGATCACTTTCTTCTGATGCAGGCAAAATTATGATGAGATTTGAGCTGAGATTGGCCTAATTTACAGGACTTTTAAGAGGCTTCAAAGTGGTCACCTGGAGAAGAATTTCCAAATCTGCCCCACTCCGAGACAGCCAAATCCTTTCTCACACGAATTTGCAGCACTAAAGCCTTTGGAAAAGAAAACCTCTGTTCAGAAATGTTTTTTTTTTTAAACATTGCTTGTCACTCAGCTATGGCTGCGTGGGAATGTCTCCTGGCCTCAGGTTTCTAACCCTTTTGTAGAAAATGTTCAGATCTCCCTTCAAAGTAAAAGAAAATAGTTTTTCTTAAAAAAAAACCACCGAAAAACATTACATTTGGCAGAAACAGAGAGCTCCTCATGAACACTCTGGGGTTTTGATGGCCAAAGCCCTCTGGCTGTCCAAGCAGCCCTGGCACAGGATTGTCAGGGGCACTCAGGTGTGAAGGTGCTGAGAGACCTGCAAGTATCTGGATCGAGAGATGGAAAAAAAATGCAAAACTAAACTTTCCTGAGTAGCTCAAGGGTTCCTCTTCCAAAATCACTAGAAAACCTTTGGTACAAACTCCTCCTCCTCCTCCCTGATTAACCCAGAGACAGATTTAGGCAGCACTGTGCCTTGCCAGGGAGCTGTAAGGAGCCCTGCAGGCAGCCAGCTGAGATAAAAGGCCACAGCTGAGGGTTTCTGTGGAGACAGGAATTGCACCACGAGACAGATATTTTGTTATATTGGTGTGACATGGCACAAGGCCCTGCAAACGGGAGGAAAGGTGTCTTTGTGCACAGTCGGGGCTCTTCCCCGCAGGGGTGTAGGACACACAGGGGTGTGGGACACACAGGGATGTTGGACAAGCAGGGATGTGGGACAAGCAGGGGTGTGGGACACACAGGGATGTGGGACAAGCAGGGATGTAGAACAGACAGGGAGGTTGGACAAGCAGGGGTGTTGGACACACAGGGATGTTGGACACACAGGGGTGTAGGACACACAGGGAGGTTGGACACACAGGGATGTTGGACACACAGGGATGTTGGACAAGAAGGGATGCAGGACATGCTGCTACCTGGGACGGGCAGGAAAATGAAAGGCACAGCATCTCACCTGTGAGCACCCAGCCTCTCACTGCTGTCACCAGACTCTGTGAGTGTCAAGGAGGGAAATACAGCCCTGTCCTGGTTCATACCCCAGGTGCACAAACCTTCCCTTCACAACTTTATTACTTATGACCCCTCCGTGTCCCAGCAGCACATCTGGGGAGCGTTCCCAGCTCCCTGCATGCTTTAATCCCTGTCTCCTCACTCAGCACTGCCCTAACTCCTCGTGAGTGATCTCCCGAGGAACAGACCCTCACACCTCAGCCCACACCAGCCCAGGCAGCAGGGTGCAGGCAGCACCTGCCCTTTTGCATTAGCCCCTGCAGAACCTGCACCTAGAGCTCTTTACCCCACATACACCTGCTCCCTAAATTCTCTCCTAGTTCCTGAAACAGCTTTTCCTATCATTATGCAGCTGAAAGAAAATAAACTTTCACAACCATTTTTATTATTCCATTTAAAACTTGTTTACCACCTGTTTCACTTCTGTGTTAAAATGTGACAATAATTTGGGCCCAGGCTAACAGCTCCCTTGTCATCAAATCATTGCACTTAGATTAACCAAGATGAAGATTTTTTTTCTTTTTTTCCTATGTAAATCTTCTTTCTTCTCCATGCTAGACATGATTCTTGGCAAAGATGCTGAAGAGAGGAGCTTAGAGGAAATGAATAATATTTTTGATTCTAGAGAAACAAACGTCAAAAGTCAGTCATGAAAAGATAATACAGCTTCAATTGACTCATATGTTTGTCAAGATGCTGCGACTCCGCAGAGCCCCGGCGAAAGGAAGAAGCTGTGATTTTAAGCTGCACAAACTGTTGATCTTTTGCATTGTCTGGGCTTTTGCAATCAGATCTGTATTTCAGTTAATAAAAATAAGGCAGTTACTCAACATTTTTTATACTCAGGGCAGTGAGCAGACCAGCTTTCAGAGACACCAGCCAAGTGCCTCCAGTTAAGTGCAATCACATGCAGCCACTCTCCTCCCTCTGACAAGGCAGCATTCCTGCAAAAGGGGTTCTCCCTCACAAATCCTCTCATAAACCTGAAAACCAGGTCCTATTATTTTATTATTATTTTAATTCATCTGTCAGTAGCTCGCCCCACTCTCATGGCACACCAGGACAAATTGATGTCACTTCATCCCAGAGGAGGGGAACCCAAAGTGCACTTCGGAGCTGTCACCAGAAACACACAGGACAAGTGCTCCACAGCCCTGTGACATGTTCTGTGTTGTACCTGGGGCTCCAGGCCTTCCCTGAGCACGCCTGCAGGATGCTAGAAGGGTTTAAGGTCTCCCTGGTAAAAGCTCTATTTTCCCCCTGGGAAATCCCACACAGGGTATTATTTTAGTGGTCTGTCAACACAAAGCTTCAGCCTGACTGGGGTTGTGCCATCCCAGGCATATATTAATGAATCACTCCAGCAGAAGCATCTTAATGCAACCATCCTTTTAAAAAATCAATCAGAATTAAATGTAAACCGCAAAACCAGCGAGTGGATGTATTGTTAAGAGGTTTTGATTAAAGCTTTTGAAATTAAAAGGATCAGACCGAGGATCACAGAAACATACCGCAAAATCATCAAAAGAAGATGAGGAGCAGACTTTGTAGCCCTTGCTCTTGAGGGAGATAAATCAGTTCTTTATATTTCATGTAAGGAAAGGGTTGCAAAACTTGGCCTTTGATACACGGAAAATCTTCTTAACTGATCCTGGGTCCTTGAAGCCCATTCACCCTTTGATGTCTCCCCTACAAGGAGTCTCTGGTGGCAGGACAGCTGCCCCAAACAGAGGTTTTACTCCTGTCACTTGGCTGGATGTGCCAGGGTGAATTTTGGGACACACCAGCACAGTGACAAGCAGCAGATGCTGCAGCTCAGCCACCACTAATTGCTGGAAGCAGAGAAAGCTTTTTTAAAGCAGTGATATCACAGAGTGAGAGAACTGCTTGTGTTGCCTGACGGGTACATTTTAATGCTTTAATGTCATAAAGCTCCTTGCATTGAATTGCTTATGGAATAAGCACTGTGCCATATCCTGTTTTTTACAGGAATCTTTAAACATTGGCATGAATTTTTGCTTCCAATCACACTAAAAACGAGTGAAGATCATTAGGCTTGTAGGCACTTTAACATGGTCATGCCCTCATCCACCCAAAAACCCTTCTGAATCTCCATTATTCTATTTATCTACCAAGCCTTCTGTTTCTATCCTAATTTCATCTAAAATTGACCCCTTGCTTGGATGTGCAGGTACAAAAATTAAGTGTTGGATACAGCTTCTGGATGTGAGTGTGAATATGCACTGTCTGAGCTGAAGGCAGAGAGATGTAACTGCCCTCCTGCAGTCACCAAGAGTCAGCAATTCCAGCACAGCTTGTGCAGTGAATAGAGCCCTAAATCCAGATGCCAGCTCACAGACAGCCTTTCTGTTCAGTTACACCCAAGTTCTCATTTTTAGGCTACCCAAAAGCCACAGAAATTATTCCCCTTTGCAGTATGTCTCTGCCAAAGTAAAACCTGGTTAAGCATGTGCTTGAAGAAGCCACCTGAATTTTTCCACATTTACCACACGTTTAAAAGTCGTATTTGTAAGTGACAGAGCAAAACAAAACCAGAAAAAAACCAAAAATAGGTCCTCTGCTGAGAATTTATGTGGCAAGCTTTGCCCCAGAGTGCATTTTTATGGGCTGGTTATAAACCCCTGGAAACAGAAGGGTACATAATGAAAACATTGACAGATCCTTACCTAGGATATTGCAAATGAGTACACCATAAAAATGACTAATTACAGTTATTGTAAAACTCAGCTTAGCTCTCAGGCCCAGCTGCTGAGCTCGACAGGGAGATGCAGACAGTGATAACAGAGGGTTTGGCCTCTGCTCCTGTTCAATTTGCCTACATACAGACAGGGAGCTTCTTGTTTTGACCTTAATGAAGGGTCAAATAAATGGCCATGACCACAACAGGAAATACATTTAATAATGTTGTGAGTTTAATGGCAAGAAGAGTGTTTGCAGGTTGCCTGGCCTGCAAAAAAACCTGCCCTTGTTCACTGCCTGCAACAAGTCCACCCAAAGTCCCAAGCCTGTTCCAGCTTAGTAGACCTCACCTGTCTACTTCAGGTGGGGTCTGAGGATGTACCAAACCTCCAGACTCCTCTAAGTGGTTTTGTCTGGTTTGTAAGAGTAGAAGGGAGTCCCTCAGAGGCGCTGAACGGTAGCAGAGGGATGAAGTGAGGAGCTGGGAGCTGCCTGGATGGAGTCTGTCCTCATGAGAACACAAGGGAATTGGGTAGTTGCTGCACTGGGGCTGGCTTCACCAAAAAAATGGCCAAAAATAAATGGAGACTTGAGGACAGGAGAACCCATGCATCAGAAGGGAGTAGTTAATTTGGTTTACACATTTGGAGAAGTGTAGTTTCTGCATGACAGCAGGATGGTGGACACTTTCCCCGTGTCCTGGAAGGGGTCTGCTGTTGCCTGCTGGACTGGGAAACTGCTCAGGCCAGGCTCCACCATTCCAGCGTCGAGGTGTTGAGGAAAGGCCCTGCATCCTTCCCATCCACGCTGGGAAAGGGAGTGTCAGCTGGCAAAAATAGCAGGATGATGGCTCTGGGATTGGGGGAGGTTTCGGAGAAAGACAACCTCCAGCATTCCCATTTCTCCCTGTCCTTCTTCATCTCCCTCCCAGCCTGGGTACCTCACCTTCAGTTCTGGGTGGGGCTGGGCACAGATCCCCACAGTGCTTTCAGAAACCCCATCCCCAAGGTCAGAGCAAGCTGCTCTGCCTGAGGAAGTGTCCCTGTATCCCTCAGGAAACTGCAGTGGAGCCGGTCAGCTTTACGAGGGGTGGTGGAGTATTTCTTACTGCTGCAATAAAGGCCTCAGCAACAACCAGGGGACAGAGCCTGGCCGTGGACACCCCCAAGGCCTAAAGATAAAGGGCTGGATTACACAAAGCAGCCTCTCATTATCCACTCCTTGATACTGGTTGGTAACAGTGTTTTTTAAGGAATCCCTTAATTAGGTTTTACAGTGCATAGGTTAGGCATTTTCCAGCAAGGGCTTTATTGTAATGGGTTGCACATGTTCCCATACTGTACACCAAAATGAAACTTAGCTACAGGGCATTTCCTTCCGCTGCTCTTGCTGGGGAGCAGCTCTAACCTCCTTGCTGACACAAAGCCATATTTCACTCCTGAGAGGCTGCAGCCACTCCCCTCTCCCATCCCTGGGGTCAGTTCAGCCCTTAACCTGCAGGGAACTCGCCAAGGTGCCACAGGGAGCAGTCCTGAGGAGGTGGGGGAGAGCTGAGGCAGAGATGGCAGAGACCCAGGAGGGTAAAACCCAGCAGGGCCTGATGGCCAGCAAAGCCCAGGAGGGTCCAAGGATGAGCCCAGAGCTGGTGGCCACAGCACTGACCAGTGCCAGACTGCCACGGGAATCACCTCAGCCCCAGCAGGGCTGCATGTCTGTGTCACACTTCAATTTACCCCTTGTTTGGATGTGCAGGTATAAAAATTGAGTGTTGGATGCAGCCTTTGGATGTGAGTCTGAATGTGCACTGTCTGAGCTGAAGGCTCAGTCAGGACTGCTGGAGAAAAGGTGGGAAAAAACCCACAAAAAGCAGTTTCATTGGAATGAAGAGTGGATTAATTGATAAAAGAGAAACCACGGGTTGGAATGGCCAGGTTTTCGGATAGGATTTGTCCAAATTCATCAGCTGTGATAAGAGGTCCTCTTGACCCTGTGCTCTGAATATGGCTTACACAGAGCAACCAGAGCTGCTTTTTGGTCTGGAGGTTTTTTTTTCAGCTGGAGATTGCTGTGAGACTAAAGAAATGAAAACTGTATTGGGAGATGAACAGTTCTGGGTCACAGGAGGAACCTGTGGGTTCCTCTGCTCTCCCCTAATGATGCAGCATGATCATCAGAAAAAAATCTCCAGCTGTGGCCTAAGTGGGCAGAATTTACTCCAGATTTTGTCAACTAGCCCAAAACTTGAAAACTTCTGACCATCTTCCAGTTTGAAAACAGGGATGTTGAAGAGGGCTCCGATATGGCAGATTCAGATCAGGCAGAAAAACCCACATTTGCACAAAACACACAGGGAAGCAGTGGAACTCTTTGCCATGGGATGTAATAGAAAAAAGTATGTTTACATAGGTTCAAAGGGCAAGTGGACAGATTCTTGGAAGAAAAAAATCCTTCAAAGCATTTTAAACACCTAAGTAACCACACTGTGCATGATGTTCCTGCAAGCCCGTGGCATCATTTAGACACCAGGGCTGCAGAAATAGTTTCTGTGGAAGGTCCTGTGGGAAGAGGCTGACAACCTGCACAGCTCAGTGCACCTCAGCCCTGCCTGACAAGTGTGGGCCCTGTTCTGCAGGTCTCCAAAACCTCAACCCGCAGCAGGAACCTGCTGAGCCACCCCACAGCCAAAATCCCCCTTCCCCTTAGAGCTGCTGTGGAGGGATTAAATCTCAGTCCCACAAACAGCCAGGGGTGTGACAGCTCTGTGCACACCAGGAGCCTGGCTGGAATGACATCCACGTGAGGGTTTCTGGGAACTGGAATTTGCAGCTGGGTTTTCCATGGCACCCACTCCTGTTTGCACTCGGACCTTTGAAAATCAGCCTCTTAGTATGCTCACATTGAAGAAAGGAATTTATGTTGTCTTTATGCTTTAAGCCTGAATTTGTCCTGAGGGAACAGTAGCAGAAAAAACAGCCATTTATTTTTAATAGACACCAGCATTGTTGCTTAGGTCTGGTGAGCTTAAAGGATTGAGAGGTGAATGATATCATCAAGGAAACAATTTCTTCCTTCACGGTTTTTTTTTCAGTCATCTAAGAAAGGAAAATCCCGCACAGGAATACAAGGGCCAGGCTGCAGCGTGCAAACACTGCTTTTCAGCACTGCAGACCTCATTCATCTCGTCTGCTGTCCCTTCCCCAAGGCACAAACTTCCCTTCTTGTGCTGTCCCTTCATCACTCTCGCCAAGAGATGAACCAGGTGACGGCAGAGGCGCCTGCAAACCCCCACATTCCCCCCTCCCCAAAGGAGGGAGAGGCTGCTTTCAGCTAAGGAGAAGTTGGGATTTATCTATAGTGACAGCCCCCCACCCTTGGACACCTTGGGGTCACCACAGGCCAGCCAGAGCCCCTCGACTTGGCTGTGACCTTGCAGGAGCCCTGGCAAATCACATCTGGAATGTGTTTCAGCTTCCAGAGCAATAAATGAAAACACTGAACACAACAGGGTCGGAGCAATGCTGTTTGAAAGAAGAGGTAATGCTTTGACCCTTATTTGGCCCATGACATGTCTGGTTATTCCACCACAAGTTGTGGAAGTGTGGCTTGGGATGGGGAAAGGATAATGAGGTATTTTATCCTCAAATAGTACAATTCATTTCAAGCTTCAGTGGCACCCAAGAATGGGAAGTGTAACATCCCCACACTCCAAGCCACTCCTTTTCTTTTGTCTCCAGACACTCAACAAGCAGACAAGCAGTGGATTCACACAGAAACAATCAAGATCAGAAAAGTTCATGCCATTTTTCAAGCAGTTTGGCAAATCCTGATTTTAGAAAAATTAGAAAACAACAAGTTCAATTTGTAAACCATCAACAAATGGAAGTCCAACTTATAGGCACAGCATCAGCATTAAAATGACACATGACCTCTCTGTCATTTTGCCTTTACTTTTCACCACAGAAGTGTGATTCCAGCACCCTGCTCCCTAAAATAAGGCAGGTCCTTTTGAAGGATAAGGCAGGACTGGTTGCAGAGACCCCCACACCTCTGTCTCAAGCAATGCCTGCTCCCCTTTCTCAGCATTCCTGATCCTGTGGCCACTTCCAAGGGCTGTTATCTGGGCCATAAGGAAAAGCACATCATTTCTATGAGAAAATCCATAATCAGAGGGTATTTTCCATTTCCTGTTGTGACACAATCAAATTTTTCCTTGCACCTGAAGTGAACAACATCCTTGTACATGAGGCAACACTTGTTCGTTCTCCAAACACAACTGGAGTAAAGCCTTTTTCTTGAACATAAAAAGTTCTGAGATTGCAGGTCTAGATTTAGAAGTTGGCCCTTGCCCAGCTGATGCCACTTATGTTTCTATTTATACATCACTGTCAGCACTGACTGACTATCTCTTCTATCAGGTCCATTAATTTATTGCTCAAATGAGTGGTTTTCCGTTTTGAAAGCCAATAGCTCCAAGCTGTGAGTTCCCTGGCTCATTTTAGAGCTCTCTGCCCTCTCATGCCCTCATTGGGCCCCCCTGGGGGGTTTTCTGACATTTCTCTTTGGGCTCTTTTGGAGGCCTCACCCACCTCACATCAGTGAGATATGGGGAATTTGAGCCAGGGGATTCCATCAGAAGGACTGGGGGGTTAACTCAGAATTTATCACTGCTGTGGCTGAGAGTGCTGTTCTCCCAAAGAGCTGATGGGAGCAGAGACAGGGATGGGCTGGTGCTGGAGCCACCATACCATGGCACCATGCAGCTGCAGGGGACAGTCCCTGTCCCTCCTTTTCACGGGCTGCTGTTGCAGGGGGCTGCCAAGAAAGAAATTCCCCAGCATTTAGGGTTTTGGATCCATATGCTGTGGTCCCTGAGTAGCCACAGGGTGCCATTCCCACCGTGTGGCCAGGTAGGTTCACAGCCATGTAGCCTTCCTCGCTCCATGTCTGCTGGAATTTCACCTCATCCATGCTGCAGTGTTGTGTCTGGTTGTTATTTTATAGAAGGATTTGCCCTTCCAGCCTGGTTTGGTTTGCTACCACGTGTAGGGATGGGAGGGAGAAGATAAATGTCTTGACAAATGACTTCACAGAGGCTGCAGAGAGAACACAGCACACCACAGAAATCAGCCCCCCATTTTCATTCTGGCAGTTTCAGGCAGTACCTCACTGGCTTTTTCTGCCTGATTTTTAAATTAAAAAATCCAAAGAAAGAAAAAAAAAGCCTGACCACCCTCTTGCTGAATAACTAACTCACAGAAAGCTGTCGCTTTTTCTCTGAAAGCATTGAGAAACAGGGGCCTTCAATAGCTTCTTTGTGCAGTTTTATTTTGCAGCTCTCAGCCCGAGACAGCATTTCCTGACCTGTGAGGATATGCTGCCCTCTTCCCGTCCGGGAGGCTGCAGCTCAGCAGTGCCCTGGAGACACATCTCCATGGGTCTTGGGATTACCCTGGAGAATCAGCAATCCTCCACGTCCTCGGGGACAGTTTCTCTGAGCAGTTAGCTAAAGAGTTAGGCAGGATTTGTTAAAGTGTAAGGGACTAGGATGGTGTTCAAGCAGGCTGGTCCTGACCTCACATCCCCATCTGTCCTCCCTCCTGTCCAGGTGGCAATGCTGGGCCCTGTCACCTCCACACACTGTTCTGACACCTCTTCTCGCCTTCCCCATGATTCAGGAATCGTGGAATCCCCATGATTCCACACCTAAAAAAATCCTATAAAAACCAGGAACATTTCCAACTATCTTCTACTAAAATGCCACCATCACTGAGACTTCACCAGGAAATTAAATGTTTTGAGGTGGACAATATTGATGAGTGAACAGGAGAGAGCACCAGGAGCCTGCTCACCCAGTTAAGAGCTGCAAGCCTTTACCTTCCCTTTGTGCAAGGGGGACAGATGAGGACTTTCCACCTCCAGGTTGTGACTCCAGGTTGTCACACCTGCTGCTCCCACAGGTGCCTGTGTGACGGGAGACGCCCTCCAGCAATTCCCCTGTGATTTCTCTTATCAGCTGCTGAAGATTAGAGGTACCTTGGAATAGAAACTTCAAGGAAAAAGGGAACAGGGTAATTGCATTTCAAAGAAAGTGCTTGAAAGAAACCTTTGAAGGACTCTATTCAAAGGTTCATGACTTGATAGAACCGTTTTAAAAAGACATAAATTCCTGTTTGGGTTTGGGATTGGCTCCCACCCCAGCAGGACAGAAAAGCTGCCTTCTTTGTAGGAACACAGTCCCAGCACAACACAGGAGATGAAATCCATGTGATAACATCTGAAATGGCTTTCAACTAAAAAACCCAAAGGTAATATATTAAGGTAAGGCCTGCTCTGAGCTATGCATGAATAACTTCCGTAAGAAGACATGAGCTTGTGCCCATGAGCTTTTAGGTAGTATAAAGAGAGCTAAATGTTTGTTGTGCTGGCTCTACATCAGATATCCCAGTGCAAATCCACTGCAGTCAACATATACATCCCTTGCTGCTGCAATGTTTCCACCTGATTAAAACATGACAGCACTTCCCAGCCAGCACAGCAGCTGAATTCCATGGCTGTGCTGAACTGCAGCCCGAACAGGGGCAAACCTTGGGCACAGCTTAACTTTGTGCTGCTCTCTGAGGGCACCCAGTTCTCCCCTCTTGTCCCAAATATGCACCTTCTTGGCAACAGCATCATCACACAGGAGTCACCAGGCCTGACAGCACCAAGATACATTCGGGCTGACCAATTGCTATTAATGGCTCAAATCAGCTCACAAGCACAAAAATATTCTGTCTGTCCAGTTTCCTGGTACACTGTTTCCTGCTGGACTTTTTCGTTATGTTTGGAATTTTATTTCTCTTGGAAAAAAAAATATTTTATTTCTAGATGTACCGAGGAAATAGCTGATCTTATCTCCTCTATTATAGGTGACTTCAAAAATAATACCTCTAATGTTGCACAAACCTCCATTTACGCAAGCCTGGGTTCAGCTAAGCCCTTAGCCCCTGAGTAGCATGAAGAGTGTGTTTAACAGGATTCAGCAGGATGTGTTTTTAAGGATATTCTCAACCGATTTGCTGACATGGGGTCAGAGCTCTTAGCAGTTCTCAGCCTCGTTTTGCTATTTTGCAATTCCTGTTTAGGTGCTGGGATACAGTGACAGCACCAAGGAAGGGGTGCAGGCTGCCTCAGCAGGAGCCTGGCAGTGGCTGCTGTGACGAGGAGCAGACAGAGAGTGCTTCAGCCTCTCCCCTGCAGCACCAGCATCTCACAGGGCTGCACAAGTAGAGAACCAGGCAGAAAGCCAGGAAAGCTTGAGTTATATTCCTGATGCTGCCATTAATTTCTTATATGGCCTTGGGCAACTTGTATCACCTGCCAGTTTGGGTTTTTCCTTAGATAAAGTAGGGAGAACAGTTAACATCGTGGATTTATGGAGCTTAAAGCTCTACAAAGAAGAGTCTGGTCTGGCTTCTCTATATCAAAAAAACCTTTAATTTCTCTCAGTTGTGCCTGAATAAAGGCCAATTGCCTATGTTTGACCAATATATATCTCTCCATCTCTTACAGAAGAACAATTTATCTTCATCTGAGACATCAAGAGATGGAGAAAAGCCAGCACTTCCCTTGGTATTTTCCCCCCTGTGATTAATTCCCATCCCTACTGAGAATTCAAGTTTCATTTCCCATTCGAATTTTTTGGGGATTCTTCTTTCAGCCACTACTTCTAACAATGCTTTTTTCTGCTAAATGAAAGTGTTTGCCTGATTCGGAATTTCTCCCCATGGCTTACCCACACTCGTTGGTGGGCTGAGGGCAATAATGGCAAAGATAATTAAAATCTGCCCTGTGCTTTGAAATATTAAGCCCATCTCTAAGTCCCATTATCCTGCTCAGTGTCAGAGGTACCACTGACAAGTACTTGACTTCAGTCTTTCAGGCGGCACGCGGCTGCCAGAGAAAACCAAGAGTGGAAAAGTACTATCCCTTCAGAAAAACAGATGTTGCAGCTCCAATTTGTCTTCTGCCAAGACAAAGGAGATGCACTAAATTGATCTTTTGTCAAGGATTTTGTTTTGCTTCCAAGATTAATATCACAACAAACTGGGAGGCACCGTTCCTCGGGGTGCAATGCTGTGTTGCAGAACTGAGCCTAAATGCCCACGCTGAGCATAATTTAGTGAGTCTGAAACTCTGTCTGCAAAGGGGGAGATAAACTTTTTAATCCAGTAGCACGTTATCTAAATAACCCCTCTGTCTCAGCACTCAGAGGCTGACCACTCAGCTTCAAAGCCAGGCAGTATCTTTCAGGCTTGATGCTGCTCATCACCGAGTGCCTGTGGTGGTCCTCAGAGCCCTGCCTGGTGGCCTTCGTGGGGCTGCTTGGTCACACGAAAGGAAAGGAATGAAGGGATGGGAAGAACAACCTGGGACATCCTGTGAGGTCGTTGGAGGGCTCTGACTGGAAACAACCTTTTTTTACCAGCCAGAAAAACCCATCTCAAGTCATGCAGGTGGATAAGGGACACCCAACACAGGATGTCCATGAAGTGCATAAGGTTCCAGGACACTCTCTTGATCCACAGACCAGAACACTGCAGCTTACATGATATTGTCCCCAAGTATCACGTCTGCTTGTCTTCATTAACAGCATTCTCCTGTGGTACTTTCTGCTCCTTACAGAAAGTGACAACCTCATTTCCCAAACAAACCCATCCCAAAAAGGGCTATTCCTCCCTGGCTGATGTGAAACATTACACGTCCTCACCAGCCACTGCTGTGTTTCCAGCAAAAGGACTAAAAAATCCCTACTTGTACAACCCCCTGAGGATAAGAGATGAGGGGCAGCACGTAATTTAAACACATTGATTCAACGCTCCGTAGAACAACAAATTGCTCCAGAGTTTTTTACATGGCATATCCAATTAACAGACTGAAACAAGCACAATCACCAGATCGTGGTTTTCTTTCCACACTTCTTCACCCACCTGAATAACTGCTAGTAAATATCACCAATGCCCAAATCTCTGCGCTATGGCAATTTGTGATCAAGTTCTACACACACACTCAAGGTATAATGGATCAACAAAAATAACTGGACAAACCAGAGCTTTTAGGCTTGTTTTTTTCCCTCTGCACTGTGGGAAATATTTTATAATGGTGGAAAACACATCAACTGCACTACCTCAAGACAACAGCAATTCTCACTGGTGCATGGAAGTGCTCCTGAAGCAAGCTGACTCTTTTTCTGCTAGGGCTAGTCTGCACAAGGAAGTTTTGTAAGCTTAATTATGCCAGCCAGGAGTGTGAAAAAACAAATACATCATTCCTACAAGAGAGAGAGCTGCGCCAACAAAAAGCCCCTGGTGTGGATGCAGCACTACAAAAGGAGAGATTTGGTTTTTTCTTTCTAGTATAGTTAATTTTGTTTGGGTAGCTTCGATAAACTACACCAGCAAAAGAAACCTCTTGGCTTGAACAACTGTGTTTCCAGAGTGGGCTGCCAGTCAGTGATATCTGTGTGTCAGCACATTCCTCCTGCTGGAGAGGAGAGACCTCACACCGAATTCCCTGAAGTCCTTACCTGGCAGAGAGGAAAGCTAAGAGAAGGATCAGGCTATTCAATATCTAAAAGGAGGCCAAGACACAGGGTGGTGAGGGGAAAGCTCTGGCTGCTCTGAGCCCATCCAACAGCACATTCCTGCCTGCGTCCTCTCAGCTGCAAAGTGAATTTCTCGTCAGAGATGATCCCCAGCCAGACATGCAGCCATTCCCGGGAATCTGGCATGACCTGCTGCCCACATCCATGTCAGGCTCCTGCTTTATGTGGGGGTTTATAGCTGGATCTCAAGGGTTTTGATCCTTCCTGTTGTGGGCCCAGTGGGTTGTGGGATGGGTACCCAAGGTCATAGTTACACCACACTCCAGGGATGTGATGGCAGAAAAACCTAAAACCTTTTAACCCAAAAAGCAGACTCCCTGGGTTTACCTGGAGGCTGCAGGCAGGGTATATTTAAGCAATTCACCCTTCTCTTCCAATGGTACTGAGCCAAACGTTTGCCTCCCGTGAGCCTGATGTGTTGTCACAGACTGGCTGTCCTGCTGTCATTGTGGGGCTGACAGCAACACTGAGCAGAGCCACAGCAGAGCCAGAGCTACCTCACAGGGAAGGGTCACCCCAACAACCCCTTGCCAAGTGTGTGCCACCCCTCGCTGCAAATGGGCACCTCTTGGGGCAAGCCACTTTCCCCTGCCCTGCCCTTTTCTGCAGGCTTGTGTCAGTAATGTGCAGGTAAACTCGGGCAGGATGGTCTGAGAGCCTCTCCGTCCTTCCTGCTCCGATTCTCCATTGATCTCCACAACACACGGGCAAATTCAGAGCTTCCAGCCTGTGGCCAGGGCCCCTTCCTTCGCATCCTCTGAAGCAGCAAGTCCCACCTTTTCCTCCTTGCAGAGCTGCGTTTGGCTCGTTGCCCTCACTAATCCGGAGGGAGGTCGTTTGTTGGGCTTTTCCTCCTCAATCAATCCACAGAAACGGGCTTGCATGAGGCTTTGTGTTTCTGCAGAGCGAATTCCACAAGCAAGGTGTAAAAGTAATTAAAGGCAGCAGGCCCCAGCGCTCTGCCACTGCCACCAGCGAGCGGTCCCCCGGCAGCCACCTGCACAATGAAACACAGCGAGGGGGGAATCTAAAATCCACAGCTTTCAGAAAGCCACATCATTTCTCAGCCCGGCTCTCTGGGGGCCAACAGATAAACAGCACTGCCCCGTGGAATTTCCTTCCTCCAAAGGTGGGAACTGCCCGAGAGGAGCCTCGGCCTCTCATCCTCTGATGACATCAGCTTCCTTGGGCCTGGGGTGAGGGGACTTCAAAGGAGGAGTTGGGGGAAAAAGCCCTCCTGGGAGAATGGAGAAGGGTTGATTCCTGGCCTGAAGGCCGTGAGGCAGAGCCTCGTTGCCAGTGGTTCACCCCAGCACTCCCAGAGAGACCGTAAAAAGGGCAGGAAAGCTTTAGCACAGCAGAGGAAGCCACACAACCACAACCAGCGAGAAGCTGCTGCTCCAGAAAAATGGTCCCATCTCCACCAACATCTCAGCTAATCCACGGAACTGCCTTGCCAGAAGGCCACCAGTTTCCTGGGACTCACTGTGGATTTTTGCATGTTAAACCCAGGTTTATTCAAAGGAATCTCTGTCTAATAATGCTACACTGCACGTCCTTCCCCCTACATATTCCTCTACCCTTAAACCTTGAAGAACTGAAATACCTTTTAAGTCCCAAGTCCTGTCCTAAGTCTTGTTGAAATTTGGCCAAGAACTTCCTGGGGGAAGAGGAAAAAAAAGAAGGGACTGGCAGGCAGACATGGTGACACTATGTTCACATAAGCTTCATTTCCTTAGGAAACCAGGCTAAAAATAATAGTCAAAAATCTTGGGCAATTGCCTTCAACTCAACATCTCTCTCTAGACAGGAAGAAAGGAAGGAATTAGCAGGCTGCAGGTTATATTTCAAGGTTTGTCTACATGATTTGAAGCATAGAAATTAGAAATGAAATTAAGAAGATATATTAGGTCGTCTTGCCCCCTCCCTGGAGGAACAAACCTACAGCTGTTTCCCTTAGCATATATTTTAGTGAAGTGTGCAGCCCAATTTCAAATGATCCAAATGATGGAGCTTCCATCAGTTTTCAACAGGGACCTATTCCTTTCTTTACAAATCTTTCTTTTTTTTTCTTTTTTCTTTTTTTTTTTTTTTTAATAATTTCAACTTTTTTATCTATTGCCCATGTTTCATCTCATGACTTCCAGCACACCTCTTAATTGTTTTATAAACTCACTGAAGTAGAAAGGTAAATAGTTCTACGCATGCCACCGACATACTTCAAATAGCATCACAGGGTTCATTTCATGCTTTTGGCTGACTTAGACGTTCTTATTCACTACAGCTTCATGTTTTTAACTGTGTTTTTCCTGGAAAAAAAAAAAGGGCTTTGATTAATAAATTCCAGGGGTGTTTTTTCAAATCTGAGTTTTTCAGACTCCCCACCCTGGCCACGTTTCAGCTTGAATTTGAAAGGCCCAGCCCACTCAAAATATCCTCGAGAGGTTTTTCTTATTCCCCTTGACTTTTCAACTTTAGGTTTTTGTTATATAATTAAAAATTATCAAAAGGGAAGGGTTGCTTTAATATGACATTATTCAAAAAAATAGATCTTCTTTCTTGGCCACACAGCTTCTTCTGTCACACAAGAGACTGTTGTTTCTTGGCTGAGTGGGCCCTGTAGATTTGGTGACATTTATCTCAAGTTGTCAAGGGTAGAGAGTTGAATCTGTGCTGACTATCAGAGTTTTCTGGAAACTTTAGGGCAAACAATATTTCCCAGTTAAATTAACTTTTTCTCTCCAAGATATGTCCTTTGAGCAGGTCTGAATTTGAGATGAGAGCAAAAATCCAGCCACTGACCCAGCACAAAATTGAGGAGGTACCCAAGGCTGAATTAGCTCTGTCATATATGCATGACAGAGAAATGCACTTCTTTTTGTTGTTTTGCAGCTGTATAACATGAAAAAAATGTTGTGAGGTGTAAACAGCTTCAGTTTCTCCACCCTAAGCCAAACACACAGAGGCTTTGACCAAAACCCCCATGCCTATTCCACAGTCAGAAGCAGGAGATGTGAAGATGTGAGTAGAGATAGTTTTCTCGGCTAAACTGCACTTGTCAAGAGCCAATGTCAGAGAATTTTATGGAAACAAGATCTCCCATCTCACAACTGCCTGACTCAGAAGAGGAGCTGGTTTCTGGTATTCTCACACCTCCCTGATGGAGAGCAGCACCTCCACAGCTGCCAGCAAACACAGTGAGGAAGTGTGCACATATTTGGGATTCATCCCTCAGCAACCCCTGGCTTCCTCATGCACCCCACAACCCACAAGAAGCACCAGAGCACCCATATTTTTGTGCCTGATCCCCTGCTTACAAATGCCCCTTGTAACTGGGAACTGCTGGGAGGACAGAAAGGCTGGCTCTCTGGGTGGGATGGAGAATACTGGGAATATTTTATGGATCTTGAGTCCTCCACAGCCCTGCAGAGCAGAAGTCCCACATCTCTTCTCCATTCATCTGTCCCAAGACTAACTCTTCTGATGTCCTGAGCCTCCAGCCTCACGGAGCCTAATGCCACCCACATTTCCCATAAAACCAAGAAATAGATTCAAGGCCATATTAGGCATACTTAGAGATACTAAAAGAAGGTTCCAAGAAGTCTGAGCCCTTTCCTGTGTGCTGACAGATGTGTCTGAGTCACCTTGTTCTCTGCCATTCTCTGCTGAGTCACTTCATCCCGAAGCACCGGCAGCAAGTGGAGAGCGAGAAGGGAGCACGGCCAGCAGAGGATAAGCAACAGGAGCAGAGGGCACCAGGCTGGACCTCATCCCAGCTCCTCTGACGTCTGTTCCTGGTGGGAAAAGTTCTCTGGGAACACAGCTTTCATGAGGGTCAGGCAGTGACAGGAGAGGGAAGGATGTTGGTACCCAAACCCAAGCAGGATACTGGGGAAGCAAGAGCGTTGTACCAAGCTGAGATTGTATTTTGGAGTGGCCCCATGCCAGAATGTGTGTGTGTGTGTGTGTGTGTGCACATGTGTACAAGCACTGTGTGCACAAACACACACTCCACACACTTTTGTTTGGATGAGGCACATTTCAGCAAAGTCAACAACAACTAATTGCAAACAAACTGCACTTAAATTCAGCCCCCAAACCAGCTGCTTTCAAAGCTGTACCAGTGGGAAATAAAAGCATCACTGGCTGTTGCTACATGACCCAGTAACTTCAGATGCTTTACCTTCTGATCCATCACAGTGCTTTCCATTTTCTGGCCAAAATGAACGCTGAGGTGCTGAGAGTCCATTCATCTGCTTATTCAGGGCTCAGCACCACTTTTCAGGAGCACTATATAAATTCAGAAGTTGCCTGAAATAATAAATAACTGTGACAGGTACAGAAACAAAGCCTGTAGCTCTTAGGTTAGTGTTTCCCCCTCTGGAGAGGTTTTTGTTCCCCCGTGTCTGCAGGACAGAACATTCCAGCGATGTTTCAGCACTGATGGCCCCTCGAGCCTCGGCCAGGAGAAAAGTCAGCTTTCTGGCAGAAAACCCTGCATAGCTCCTGGAACTGAGTGAAGAAAAGGAGAAAAGATGAAATACTTTGTTTACCATATCATGACATCACCATCATCACTGGAGAAAAATGCAAGTTCATCTTTCTTCCTGGGGATGGTCCATACGACCCGAGCGATCATCCCTGCTGGATAGCACGGCGTTGTCCTTCCCCTCCTCACCAGCACACACAGACGTGTTTGACCTCGTGGCCACCAGCTTCAGCAGGGTGCAGATGCAACCCAGAAAGCTCCCAGTGCTGAATTCCCTTTGCCAGATGTGATGTTTTTCCTCTTGGTTGAGCCTGAACGCGCACCCGGAGCTGCTGACTGTGTCCAGCTGTGCCATCCCCTGGGACAGGCTGTGGGCTCCATGGAGTCAGGGAAGGATTTCTGCCCAGAAACACTTTGTGTTGCCCACTGCTTTAATAATCAGCATGTGCTGGCACTCAGAGCAGGGCAGAACATGCCCAGGCCTTCACAGAAAGCAAACCATTTCCTCCAGAGGAAACAGTCACTTCAGCTGGCATCTGTCACTCAGGTGCACAGAGGAGCTGTGGTTCCCTGGAAAAATCCTGCCTCCAAGGAAATGTTTGGCTTAATTCAAACATGTCTAGGTTTGCAAAGTCTTTTTCATATAGGGTTTCTTCTCCCTCCTCCCTTCACTTCCCTTCTAACCCTGTCCCCCAAACTCCAGTTATTTGTAAGGGCTCTGCTATTTTCTGTGTATCTGTCTCTGTCCTCGGGTAATTGAGCAGTGTTTGAAGATCTCACAAGACAGGTAAAGCCAGGATATCTCAGTACATCACATTTTACCTTTTTTATTTGTTCCTGGTTTTGCTCCCATGGCCTCCCAACAGATCTGGTCCATCCAAACCAGTTTTAGGCTCCATGACAAAGAGGGTAAAGGGAAAAAGGGTGGGTTTGCTATTGGAAAGAGGCACCACTGCTCTGTTCTGGGAACAAGGTGTGTCTGGAAGTGTGCAGAACAGCGTGACTGTTCTGACAACCAGAAATGCACTAAAAACACAGTGGTAAATGGCACTGTAGACAGCTGAGATGTCCCTGCAGTGAGGTTTTCTTTCACCTAACTGGAACTCAGATTGAGTTGTCAGAAAGCTCCAGTAAATCTTCCTACTCACACAAGACCAAAGCCAGGGGAGTGCTTTACTGCCCTGAGATGGAATGGAAAACCAGAGCTCCAAAATCCTTGCAAAGGGATCATCTCAGGAGGGGAAATGGTGTGGATCAGCCGAAATGTTCATTCTGTTTTTACTGCTACAGGCAAGAGCAAAGAAAGATAAAACTGTAAAAAAAATATCCAGATCTCATGCTTTCCATATTTGAAACCACTTGGAAATGTTTTCAGGCCTGGGAGATTTACTGAACCGGCCCTTGTACATACAAACACAGGCAGGTTATCTTAGATTAACATTTTCTGATTACAAAAACCTAGTCAGAAAATTCCTTACCAAACACTTTACGTAATTACGACTGCAAAAAAATGCCGTAAGAAAGCATAAATAAAAAAGTCCTGGCAGATTCCCACCTGACCAAAAAATAATGTTTTGAAACAGTAGTTCAATAAAAGGCACTGTTCCTGTGGAAGGCAGAGATCACTCATCTCAAGGCACTGCTAGGAGCCCAGGCAAAAACATGTTCAGGGGTAACAGCACCCAGTGCAGAGTTACCACATCCCTAAGCCACATGTGCCAGATGGACTAAAGATCATTTGGTCTCAGCAACCTCTTTTTTCATTATTATCTGGAGAAAAAAGAGATCTGCTGTGTGGAGCTTTGTCCTGGAAGTGAGCAGAGCACCCAAACCTGGAGGGGCTCAAGGGATCTCACCAGGCTCTGCTGCACACCCTCCCTGGACACAGCCTTGCACCAGCCCCAAACAGCCCAAAATAACCTGAGACTGTGCATGCAGACAGGCAGAATAGTTCAGAAACACCAGCTGAAAAGGCCATTCCTTTGTGTGATTTCAAGGGGATTCAAGGAACAGTAATTCATTCAAATGTTGACTCGTTATTGGGCTGTCCTTCACAATTGCTTCAAGAGTAATTTTGGCCTCAACAGTTTCTTTAATTGAATCTGATTTAGATGGGAGTCCACCAGCACTTCATTTTTATTTGAATTTTATTATTCAATTTAGCATTTAGTTTCAGTTGCAATCTGATTTTATTGCACTTGTTCCTGGTGGAAAATTTATCCACCTATTACCAACACCACATAAATTCAGATGCTGTCTCAGGGAACATTCTCACACGTATGAGAGCCTACATTTCATATATAATATGCCTACTTGTTGATAAGGCTTCTTGCACGACTCAGTGCCATGACCTTTCCAGAGGAAGTATTGTTTCAATGCATAATATGTCACAAAGGCAAAGGACTGTGACTTTTCCTGCTGCTGTGGCTCGTGGTGTCTTTGGGGCTCACCCTCAAAGAGGTGGAGATGATTCAACCACACGCTGGGCACTTGCTCCAGCACAAGTGTTTGATTTGAGGATATGTTCCTTCTCCAAGGAACTGATACTCACATGTCCCCAGGGCTACTTTTTGTACGAAAAAAAGGCTCTGTTTCACAGATCTATTTTCCCTTCCCTTGTGGATTATAGATGCTGAAACAGCCCAGCAATGGTTGCACTGTAATATTTGCTACCTGAAGGCAGTCAAAAGAACTGCAATATTTCCAGTGATGCCTTAGGTTTTAAGTTTTATATTTTTCAAATCATGTATTGCCTAGTGTGGAGCTCTGAAGTTTCTTGTGGCCTGCTGGCTGCTGTTCTCTCATGCCAGCTGGTCATAACAAAGCCTCTCCAAGCCTGCTCTCCAAAGACACCCAGGCTGTCCTAGGCCTGAAACTGTGTAAACCAACATCTTAGAAGGGGGGTGAGCTTGGGGAAATTACATCATTAACTGAAGCTTTAATTGGAGAATTAATCCTGATATACAAATGAAACAAACTTATAAAAGTGTGAAGAACTCATGACTTGTCGTCCATTTTGGGTGTTACCTTTGCCCTGCCCAGGGTGCACCATTGAAAGCCCTTCAAGTAAATACCTGCCTTTATTCCCTTATCCCTGTCTAGTCTCTGTTTTTTAGGTGGCCTCCCAGGCATCACCAGAAGGACTGAGTATTCATGCTGCAGCACCACCACATCCACTGCAGTTTCAAGAAGTGAGCTGAAGCCAGAAAGGCTGTGGTTGTGCCGTGGGGGACACTTCCCAGGCAGTTGGGATAGGACAGGGATGCCTCAGGGTCTCCATCACCAGCTGCTTTTGCTCCACATCTGAGAGAATGAGCAGGAGGAGGTGACCCTTTAGGAGGCTTTTGTAGGCCTCTGATTTCACACTCACACCCAAGATCTGAGTTTTGGGATCTGCCTGCAGGCAGGGTGAGTTATCAGACACATCTGCACTGCTCCACATGGACAGCAACCACTGCCTGAGCTGCCTTCCCCAATGCACAGCCTGGTTTCCTCTGCCACAGCGAGCTCCACACTCCTGAGATCAGACAGAGCTGCCTGGCTTCAAATCAGGTTCAGTGCAATAGGAAACAAGTAGATCAGTCCAGATTCCAAGGCCTGCAGGCCAGATCACTTTTGAACACTAACAAATTCAGAAGAAATTCAGATTTAATTAATTCTCTTTTTTGCCCTGATATAATCCAAGAGCTTTTTTGACATCTGAAACTTTTATCAGAGTTGACAATGGTATAAATACCTCCCTGCCAGCTCCTAGAGTGCTAGCAAACAATCTTTCATCAGGCAAATGAACTCTTACAGGCAGAGAAAGATATAAACACCCATATGTAAAGCACATTCTCTGGACTGGGTCCACCATGAGCAAAACCCTCCTGCTTCCCTGGAACCAGCAACACAAACTCCCTTTATACATCTTAAGTGTCCACAGTCCAAACAATAACACATTAGCATGCTCTTGACATTGCTGTCAAAATAAACAGCTATTTATTAACGTTCTACAAGGCATTATTTTTAAAAGAAATCAATCGAGCAATAATGTCAGAATATAATATATATCCCTCTGTTCCAGAAAACAGCATCTCCCTTTTACTTAGGACAACATCTGGTGCAGATAACAGCTGCCAAGGGTAGAGCTGAGAGTCACTGTGATTGCTGTTGCTTGCTGGTTGCTGGAGTATTTTTGAGACCAACATTTTTTCACTATATGGTATCACTGCCAACTATTCCCTGGGATCCCAGGAGGACAATGCATTCCCTTTCTGCTCTCACTGGGTAAATGGAATAAAGGCTGAACATGGAGCTTGCTCTCAGCTGTCAAACCTGCACTAAATATAAAAAGATATTAAGAGCTGTCTCCCCCTCTCTCTTTCTGAGGTGAAAACCTCCCCATCTTCACACAGGGAGGCTTTTGCTGCCTTTTGTTCCTGTTGGTCAAGCAAATTTAAAGATATCAAGGAACCTCTTGAGAAAACCAAGAGAGGAAGCGTGAATGCAAAGTGAACTTACAAACAAAAAGCTATTTTTAGTGTTGGGGGAAGCTCTTAGCATTGGACAAACAATACAAGGAAGTTTCAGACACTGACTGCTAAGGAGAGCTAATATCCCCTTGTCGCTGCCCCACCTAGTCTGGATACAGGAATGCTGCTGTATTCTCAGGCTTCCCACCACCCCCAAATTACCCACCTTCCCCTTGGCATGGTGCAAAAGTTCAGGGCTTGGGCTGAGAGCACCTGCTTGGCTCTCACACACACAGAGCCTGGCCCTCCTGCTGGCACAGGCCATCCAAGGTGGCAGCGTGGCCCCAGCGTGGGCTCTGTGCCACTGGTGGGGGTGGCAGGTGGCACTTCCACCTCCTGTGCCACCAGCCCTGGTGGCAGAGCACAGCTGGCAGCACACACAAGGCTGAGGCCAAGGAGCAAAGCAAGGCTTGTCTGCCCCAGGCACAGCATCAGGACAGAGCAGCTGGGCAGAAGCAGAAGGAATGACATGGATGGCCTTGGGACAACCCAAAAAGGACCTTCCTGAACGTGGGGTAAAATGTACATCAGTGGAGTCTCACTGGTGCTCAGCAGCTGGGGATCTGGCTGCAGATTCAGGACATAACAATATCACTTTGGGAGCCCCCACAGATTCCCCTTTTCCTCCTAGAATTTCAGCTCTCCACCCCCACAAATAATGTATTTGTCAATCAGTTGTCAATGTGCAGGTTCTTTGGGGTGGAGATTTTGTACACAGGAGTTTGTCCGGTCTGCTCAGTCCTTGTTCCAGCTGCATTCCTGTTTATGTATTCATTTTCAACCGGAGTGAGTAGTAAGTGGTCAAGAACAGTCTTCCAAGACCAGTGAAATAAGACTACACGTGAAGGACAGTGTTTCCCTTGAGACCTCTCCCAGATCTTTGCATTTCCCAGAGACCTGAACCAGTGTTCAAGGAACAAAAGATCCTGGGACAGTAATTTCAAGGAGCAGACATGTTTTTACTTTTGCTGCTGGTTTTACTGTGAACTTACAAACACTTGAAGCCAGGCTTTGATGAGCGGGTCAATCAGAGGCTGGATGCAACATGGAACTGCACAAAAAAAAAGAAAAATAGAAGCTATACAGCATTGCTCAAGTCCTTATGTGGCCCTGGTGCTTATATAGACTCACAGGAGGTCAGTCAGGGACATTTTGCAGATCTGCCTGCCAGAGGGAGAGAGGGATATTTATTACATGCAACTAAGCCTCACTCAGTGTGCCCTTCCAGGGACGAAATTCAGCTTTGTCCTGGGCCACGACAGAGAGAGTGCAACCAGCAGGTGGAAGGAAGTGGTTCTGCCCCTGTGCTCAGCACTGGGGAGCCCAAGTCTGGATACTGCATCCATCTTTGGGCTTCCCAAGACATGACCCTGAGGAAGGGGAGGGAGCCAGTGAGGCTGAAGGACATGGCATGAGACAGAAATGGGGAATCGCAGCTTCCATGAGGTTATGAGCTAACAGAGGAGATCAAACCTGCTCTCTCACAGGTACACAGCTAAAAACAAGTTGCAGCATGGGAGGTTCAGATCAGCTACAAGGAAAAGACCGTTTTACACTGAGAATGGTAAAACACTAGGACAAGAACCCAGAAATCTTATATCCATTATTCTTTCAGAAAGTCTTTATCAGTTACATAAGGAAGGGCCTGTACACCCATCAAGCACTCAAGTCTCTTTGACCTGCCTAGGTGTGTCTGGTCTGCTCCAGGAAGTCTGCTTGTTTTTTTCAAATGGCACTTCTGTCACTGAATGAATCCCTTGGTCAGTTTTCAAAGAAAGTCAGCTCTAATTCTAGATTCTGAGCCTCTCCTAGAGGTTTTTAAATCACTTTGTTCCACAGATATTTCTTCCTTCTTAAATATCCCCTGTGTGAGAGGTGAGGGTTGTTGGTTGCTGCTTCTTTCTGAATGATTTTCACGTGTTTTTTAGTGGTGTGGGGAGACAGTGGTTGTAAAAATCCTCCAAAAAACAAAATATAAAGATTTTATTTCTGATCTGACTCTTGGTTCCAATGCAGGGTTGGTCTGTATCTGCAGAGGGTTAAGGATTAGCTAATGGAAAACATTTGAGCGGCTCTGATAACAGAGGATGGCAAACAGTGGGATCAAGCTCACAGCACTGCTGTTCACACATGGCAAATCACAGGCAGCACCAGCCTCACACCCTGCATGTTTCTGCTTCTGGGCTGCTCTGACTCCTTCAACAACTCACCTCCCACTCCCGAGAATGCTTTGGGATCCCCCTGCACCCACCAGCTGACAGATCTGCAGTCATGCACCCCAGTGTCCCCCAAACCTCTGCCTGCTGTCATCGCACAAAAAGGGGAAGCTGCTGTTTCAGAGCAGCTCCAGCACAGTCAGGAGGTTTAGTGGAAACTGTGCACTGGCTCTGAAACACTTGGGCTGCAGATTTGTTCAGGTTTTTGAGAAGAGAGATTGCTTGGTAGGGCAGCATAGTGAGCTCTCTAACTACTCCAGGGAGCGGTGCACGAGCACAAAGGTGCTGCAGCTTAAAAACTAAAATACACTGTGAAAGACAAGGCACTCACAGAATCACAGAATTCTAGGATATCGTCTATCTTTTATCCTCGCTGTTTTCTGCCCAGTTCAATGGGTCTGTAATGCAGCACTGGCTCGAGGCTGTTCCCCACGCACACCTGGGACCGCTCCCTGCAGAAGCATCTTTGCACAGCCAGGACCAGCCTCACACCCGGGGGAGCCCAGATGTTGGGCACAGCTGGCACCCACATTAGGAGAGGCTCTTGAAGTTGCTGTGGAATTTGACCACTGTTGAAGCCAAGAGTGGAGTGGAAAAATGCCTTCTGCTCTGTCTCATGCTTAAATTCCGAAGCTGCACCTCACTCCTCTCTGTTCCAAAAAGAAGCAGTGGTGCCACAACCATAATTCAGTGCAGCTGCTGTTGAACGGTGCTGGGGAGATGTAAAAACTGGTGTTACTATGAACACACACTTCACCTTTGGGATTAAGCTGCCTGGTCTCCTTCCACTAACACGCAAAACTCACTCTTTCCCGTTTTCCTCCAAAGATGAGCACAGCTGATGGTGCAGGTACAAAGCAACCCTATGGCACTGATGTCAGTGGGAAAATCCTGACCCCCAGCACTTTGCTGATTCTCAGGGGCTCACGGAGCTGTGCACCACACCCAGAACACACAGAGCCCCTCTGACAGTGACATGACACCTGATGTCCCATTTGCTTCTTATCCCCAGTGGTGCCTCCAGGTCCGTGGCTACAGAAAGTGATGAGGCAACAGCTGCCACAGTCTCTCGGGGCAAGGAAGCAGGAATTGTTCATGTGGATCAGGCCCACAGCCCTGTCTCAGATGTTGGCCAGCACCAGCTGGGTCAGGGGAAGGTGTGAGGCACCCACGTGAGGCAGCTGTGATGCCTCGCTGCAGCCTGCCCGCCTTAGGAAAAGATGAAAACAAATGAGTTTATAACCTTTTGTCAGCCTGTCCCAAGGATGTAACTTCACAAATATTTAGGTCAAATGGGGCACACCCTGTGCTGCACAAAAAGAGAAGGGAAGAAAACCCAGGGCTTTGGCTCTCGAATGCCACACTCTGTGTGTTAGATAAGATAAACTGGTGACAGTCAATTGCTATCGCTGTGGCTGCTGCCCTGCTGGCTCAGCCCGGGAGCTGAAGGTGGCTTAGGACAAAAGTGAGATGAATACTTGCCAGTGTAAGCCATCATTTTTAACATGACAGTCACAAAAAAACAAGGATGAACGTAAGCTAAACTCGGCTTCCCTCTGCCAAGTTTTTAAACCTCAGTACATTTTATACATGGGATTCACCAGAGGGAAAATCCTACCTGGATTCATGGAAGTTCACCCACTTTAGCCATCAGTGCCCAAAAGGTCACAACAATGTCCCCACAAGCATGTGGTAAATCTGAAAACCAGCTGTAGAGGCATGTGGTTCCTGTCTTATCCCAAGTTCCTTTCTTATCCCAGTCTGCTCCTCGTTGGGACAGGAGCTGGTGAGTTCTGCCAGGCCCCCAGCCAGAGCCAGGAACAAATGACAGCCACAGGCTGCTTCTTACTAAGTCATGGCAGGTTTCTCAGGTATCACAGGAAGTATCACCAAGGTTCCTAATTGGCCTGGAACTGTTTCCTCGTGGCAAAGCCTGATTGGGATAAGCCTCCTTTCTGACTTGGCAGTGCCTGGGGCTCTCATCCTGCTGGTGGAAATGGGTGTCCACTGCCCATTCCAATGCGTGGTGGAGGGAGGAGATCACCTGGCCACAGGGATTTGTCCAGAGCTGTCCCGAGGGCAGGGAATCAGGCTGGCTGCACTGCTGGTCCCTGCACTGCAAATCCTGATCCGAGCACTGAAAACCTGCCCCGGCTCCAAGGCCATGGGTCCTGTTGGCAAGGTGGGACAGGGGCAAAAGCAGATGAAAGCTTCTGCTCTGCCCCACTCTGAGCAAGGGGACAGGGAAATCTATTCTGTGGTTAGGCACAGAAAGAAGGCTGTCCCGTGTCCTTGGCATCCCCAGGGTGGCATCACTGCTGGCACATGAGCACAGCAGAGACATCACACAGCTCTGTGAAGGGGACAAAGGCCAGCTCAGAGGCAGCCCTGGGAGCTGGCAGCCTGGCCCACGGCTCTTTTCCTCCATCAGCTGTTCATAATTTGCCTCGACTGTGTTAATTCACACATTTCTCTCTCCCAGCTCCCATTGTTTCCAAGCAGGGCATTGTCATGAGGCCAGTTCTATATTTATGACAGGATGTCAGCCTATGCTTGCAGTTGCCTCCTTTGAACTGGATACTTTTACCTTCTATGCTGGCAAGGATGCAATTCAACAGAAAGGTAGAAAAATAAACATATGTTTATTTAAGACTCGCTTGGTTGTATCGAAACGCACAAGTGGCACTTCTTCCTATTGGCTCTTCCACCCTCCCGGCCAGGAGAGCACAGGTTTTTTCATGACATAAACAAAAGATTATTTCCTAAGAAGATTGAGAGTTTCCTTTAAAGGAAAACAAAAAAAAGAAAGGAGGAAGGAATCTGCAGAATAGCCCTTAGGAAGTTGCAGCTCTAGAGGCCCTTTAGTCCCTCACCAGCAAAATGTATTTAAATATAGCATGGCCTGCCCAGAGCCCAGCCTGAGAAATACCAGGTACCCAGCAAAGAAACCCCTCTGCAGCCAAGGCCAGAGGGTGCCAGGCTTCAGGCTGTTGCTTTTCATCCTGATACAGGCTGAGGATCTGCAACCAGGCCTAAGAGCTGCATCTTTGAGGTGGCTGCTTCAAAAGGTTTGAATATGATTTATTACATTTTCATTTCCACACACTGCCTGATTTTTTGTTTGTGCATCAAAGCAGTCAGAGCAGGCATGCAAAAGCCTTTATCCACTGAAAGGTGTTGCCAGCCACTTTCAGACCAGACTCAGGATGTGAAGCACCCACCTCCTCTGCTCCTCACCCTAGGAACACCAGGCTCTCTCTGTGCTCTCCAGGAAAGGAAATGATCCCAGGAGATTTGAAAAGCTCCAACCTTATTCCTCTTATGCCTTCTCAAGACTGCTCTCAGCTACGAATAGTTTTTATCTGTTATTTCTTGGACAACCAGAACTTTGTGAAGTTATTCTTGTGTGAGCTCCCCCACCTTGCTGAGATCATGAATCTCCATGTTTAATTGCTTCAGGTTAGAAAGTGGGTCAGAAACTTCTTCTTCTCAAAATAGCAATTTTTTGAGGCAAAACTAAAATGTTTCAAAGCCCAAGTGCCTTTCATGCCTCATGGGAGATGCAGCTCTGCATCACATCCCTGTTTTTGCAATGCGTGAGGAGTGAACCACATTTCCTCTGACACCTTGTGGTCTCCCCAAGCAGTGAAAAGAGTGATGCACCAGTGACAGGAATGGCTGGGAATCCACCCAAGGAGCCTGGCCACTGATGGGAATAGGGACATGTGCAGTCAGGACTGGAAGACCCATGAATGGGAATTTCAGGACACAAATGTTTCATCCTGGTCAAGATTTCTGTCATAGTTTCCATTGCAATCACCCCACTTCCCAGATAGAATTTACCTCTTTCTCCTTAATCTCCCTGGAAAGTGGCTCACTTTGTGAAGGTGGAAATAGCCAAAACTGAGCCTTCCAGGCAGAATGTGGGTAGGAGTGTTTTGTCCAATGTTAGTTTGGAGCTGTCCCCTGCCACCCCCATTCGATGCTGTACCTGCTGTGGGGCCACACGGTGACTTTGTGCTCCAGGACACTCTGACCTGTCTCCCACACACTTCCCAGAGCACACACGAGTATTAACTGCGTTCAGCTGTAATGAGAAGCTCTGAAATAACTTAGGCTCTCTGGAAAGAGACTTCTGTTGTGACAACAGGCTTTGTCTGTGGATTCATCTGCCATGGATCCTGCATCCCATCCTGCACAGGGCAACTGCAGCAGGATGAACCCTAGAATGCCATAATATAAGCAAGAAGGGCTGTAATTTGAAGACCTTCCCACAACAAGTAAGTGAAACAATCTCCTCTTTCAGAATGCAACGTAAATCTTGCATAAAGGTCCTCTAAAACAATATACAGAGCTGCTGAACAGGAGCCGTGGGGGGACCCTCTCTGATGCTCAGTTCATTCTCAGATTTAGCTGATAGTTTCTCTCTGATTGCTCTAATTCATACAGAGGAGCTCCAGGCTTTACTTGCAAATGCAGAAAAGGCTGCACATCCCACTGGCTGTTTCCTGAGCCGTTTGCAAGAATGATGGTGCTGACATAGAACATGTGAGTTCACTCCTTGATTCCAAATAATCGGTGTCCTGGTACCTCAATGTCCCCTCTCCAGATGGAAGCTGGTTCTGCTCATGCTGCACTTCCCATCCAGGACTGTTTGGGAAATTCTCCTCAGATATCAAAGATCAACATGATATCAAGCTGCAGCTGTATCAGATGAGCTTCAATAAATGAGAGAAAACACCAAGACAGACATGACAATAGTCTTTTCTCTGTCCAGTTTTCATATCTGGGATCCAAAGTTAACTCTGGAAAAGGCAGAAAGCCAGCTTATATTATTGTTTTGTCAGATTAGCTGTTATCCCTGGATTCAGGGCAAGTAGACACACTCTATGGAAGGAAACACTATTCTCAGCCCTCTACTGCTGTTTGCTCCCAATTTCCTGACATCTTTTAAACATCCCAAAAATTCTGGGAGGTAATAAGATACTAAGAGACCACAGAAAAAAAGGTGAATAATGACATAATCTAGATATAAAGACACACCAGTGAACAGCTACTAATGTATTTTGCAAATACATTCCTATGTCTAATACCAGGGCCCTGATTCTAGTGTCAGAAAAAGGCTTTCACAGTGCAAGAAGCCTTTATTAACCTCAATATCTAATACCAAAGCCCTGCTTCTAATGTCAGAAAAAGGCTTTCACAGTGCAAGAAGCCTTTGTTAACCTCTCACCCTAAGGAAATCACTACTGGTCTTCAGGGAGATGCACTGCACAGAAAACCCTCTGTGGATTACAAGTCACAAGAGCTTTGGAAATCTCTGTTACAACCACGGTGAGTTCTAGCACAGCGACAGTGACAAAAACCTGCCTTTGTTTGCTGCCAAATTCCTAAATATTTTTAGTATACTCCAACAGCCAGAGATGCTGCAGGTCATGACAGAACAAGGAAGACCCAGGGCTTTGTGGATGGGATCACAGCATCCAAGGAAAACCACATGGCCCATCCAGATTGAGCCTCACTGTGTTACTCCTGTGCAGTGTGGCTCAGGTAAGAGATCTTTCCCAAGGGGAAAAGGGATCTTTTAGCACAGGGTTAAACATGATTTGACTGTCCACAGGTGAGACAGATGAGAAGATTGTAGAAAAACATTTCTCACTCACTTAGAGGATGGTTTGGGTTGGGAGGGACCTGCCATAACCAGGTGGCTTCAAACCCCGTCCGACCTGGCCTTGAACACTTACCTTTAACAGGGACTAAAAATCATAATTCTTGGCAGAGTGCAAGCAGCAGGAACAGAGTAGGAAATAGAAAGGCCCAGCACTTGTACAGGGCTATATTTCATTGCTGCACACCGAGTTTGGAGCAGTGGAAACAACACAAGCTGTGCAGCAGAAATCAGCCACCATGGGCGCTCCTATTCCAGCGAGTGCTTCGGAGAAATTTATGGCTAATCAGGAACACGACATGATTGTGCCCAGCCAAGTGCAGATGTGGGCTTGCATAAACCTTTCCTTATCATTCCTGAAAGGGATGTGCTGCAGTCTGTCACTGCTCAATAAACAATTCCACGGCCAAGATCTCAAGCGCTGCCGCATCGTGTCCTGATGAGCTGCACTTTCCTTTCAGAATGTCAGAGAAAGATGCAACAACAAACAGATAACAAACACATGGCCACAGCCCTTTTGGGCTGATGGGTTTCCAAGAAGGGGCAAATGTTGATTACTTGTGCGTGTTATTTTGCCTACAGAGTTAGGAGTCATCCAAAGTCTAAAGAAGCCCGTGGAAAAACCTCCTGCTGTGTTCACTGGGCTTGGCATCTGCATTAAGTACTTTAGACAAATTTAAACTACCACTCAAGCATAGGGCTGTGTTTTGGGGGAAGAAAGACAGCTAGAAAACATTCTAATTCACTGGTCTTGTGATTTTGCTTTCTATTTTTGTTAATAAATTTTCTCAATCATTAAAAAAATTATTGAACAACCAGTTCACTGAAGTTTCCTCTTCATTTTTTATAAACAAGAGTTGCTGGGGTACAGGTGCATTGCCTTTACAGCCATTTTTCCTGACATATTTTGTTCGGGTTTTTTTCACATTTCTTCAAGCCCTTGTTTTCCCTGTCCCTCACGTTTGGCTGCTCACCAGAATGGCTTTTCTGGGATGCCGCACTGAGCAGTCCCCATTTAGACACAGGGAGGGGCTGGAGAAGACATCTGGTGATTTTCTTCCTGCAGATTTAACATGAAAAGGGAATTGGGAAAAGAAAAGGTAGCCTTTCTCAGGCCATATCCTGCAGCAGCCAGGGACCCACCTGGTCCCTGGAGAGCATTAGAAAATCCTCAATGTTTTGCTAACTCGTGAGCTGCCTCACACGGCCCCTGAGCAGCAGGGAAGAGCCAGAGCACACTTAACTTCAGTCACTCCCTAAATCTCACAGCTCCAATGCTCTGCTCCAAGCAGAGGCAGAGCAGCTGCCCAGGGCATCCATCAGCCCTGGGGCAGGGAATAGAACCAGATCTCCCTTCTTTCCACGGCTGGAACTGACAGGAGGGGAGGCAGGCGGAGCTGAAGGCACCTCAGCTTCCTCTGTGTGTGCTCGGGGCTCAGGGAGGTGTGGGCAGGGGGGCAGCACAGGCCAGGAGCACATCTTGGAGGGCAGGTGCAGAAGGGCTTCTGTTGTCCTGACCCCATCTCACCAAACTCCATCCAACCCAAACAAAAGAATTCCCTTTTGCCATGGAGAAACAAACTCTACTGTTAAGGGGCTTAAATCTCTTTCTACCCTTTCCTTGTCAGACAAAAAGTCCTATGCCACATACATGGACTGGAAAGTTTTTGTGGATGGTTTCAGAGACTCAATCTGGAGAAAGTTAGAGCTCTATTAGGAATATTTCTCTTCCCTGAAAGTTTATTCAGCTGTAACTCTGAAAGTTATGTAAGGGAACAAGACAAAATTAGAATATTGGATAAAAATAGCACTAAAAGAAATGTTCATCTTCCTCCAGCATTTTGAGGCCACTTTGGGGTCTTTTATGGTTCTTCAGCTAAAGCAGCCCTTGCTCTAAGCTGGCATCTGGCTGAATGCCATGGCATTTGCCCTGCTCAGGCAAAAAGTCACCTAGGATGGTAACAGGCTGGTTTCACATCCATTTGTGGCAATGTCCGTGGCTGTGCCTCCCAGCCCTCAGTGCTTCACTACAGAGCTCAAACCCAGGTCCTGACAGTGAGTCAGCACCGAGCTGTCAAACCAAGCTGAAACCTCCAGGAAGCAGAATGTTCTCTCTGCATACTTTTTGTACCACTCAGTACATTACATAAACTCCCAATGGGGAGAGCCGTAGCAAGGGTTTGGAAGGATGTATTTATTCCAGCAGTAATTCTAGCATTTAAACTTTCTGACAGCTGCTGCGGACAAATATGCAATAAAAATGAAAGCCAATTCAAAGCTGGTATTCAGAGGTGGGAGTCTGCATAAGGACTTGGGTTCTGGGCCATGCTGTACTTTGTTTAGCATTCAGACAGTGTCGAGGACTGCAGCATCCCTTTTCCACAATCAAGTCAAGCCCAAGTCACTTTGGCTTCATTTTCCAAGCTTGGCTGTGTAAAGCTGGAGCTCTGTCTCCCATTATCTGAGCATTTGGCTGCCATGGTGTAAAACATGGCTGGCCCATGACAGGCAGCTTGTAGGAACAAGCAATTTGAGCATCCTCAGCTGCTCCAGTTCACACCTTCCCTGCTGCTGCAAGCACCAGATCCTCTGTCAGAGACAGGGACCGAGAGCTGAGGCCAGCAAAAGCTCCAGTCACTGCCAGGGCCTGTCTGTCAGGGCCCTTGGGTATCCACACAATGCTCCTATTCACGTTCAGTAGAAATAAAAGTAGCCTGTGCTGCAGAGCTCCTGAGCTCGCTACCATTCCATCCCGGAATCACAGGAAAATGTAGGTCGGGAGAGACCCCTGGAGGTCAGCTAAGCCAGTCTTTCACAAGGACAACCTGAAACTTTTCCAGAGGAGCTCATGATGACACGCTGTTCCAAACCCGAGTCAGGCTGCACGAGGCCAGGAGAGAGACCCTACAGCCACTCCAGGGGTTCCTGTGGAGAAGCCACAGCCTCCCTTACAAATTACCCAAAGCAGAGATGGCACCAGAACCTCCTCTGCTCAGAGCCTTTGGGGGAGCTCAGGGACATTTGCCACAAGCCACCTGCCCACAGTGAGAAGTGGTAAAAGGGACCCCACGCCTCAGGGAGCCTTACTGACTTTAGAGAGTTGTATGTGACTGGCTCCCTTAGCGAGGTTACCTCGAGTCACTGCTCTTTACAGCACTCAGGAGGGAGTGCCAATGATTCCTCCCTCAAAACAGCTAAAAGGGTGTTGTCCTGGTGCCTTTCCCTGGTCTTAAAATGAAGAGCCAAACACAGTTAGAAGGGAAAAAGGGTTTTTTAGCTGGGTATTTCTTGCAGGCCCCTCAGGTGCAGCCCAGCCAGGGGCAATGCCCCAGAGCACACGGAATGCACACCCACGGGCACTCGGGATCACATCCTGGGCCTCACAAATGAGCACATCCAGCAAAGATTCCCCAGGGAGAGGCTCCAGGGAACCCCAGGAACCTTCCCCTGGCTGGGCCCAGCTCAGGGTACAGGATGTGTTCTGGAGAGGCCCTTGGTGCCTGGGGCTCTCTGACCCCTCACTGCCAGCCTGCCAAGGGCTGCGGGCTCTGGGCTTAACAAAATATTGGGTCTGAGAATGTGGGCTAGAAGCACTGAGAATATAGAAAAAGTATATAAAGGGGTATAAAAGAAAAAAAATTTAAAAATCATCATGGCATCATCCACAGCCAGCAAAGAGGTTCTTGGAACAATCACCTTTCCACAAGTGTGCACTGCACCCTTCAAGCACAAATGATCATTGTTTTGTACCCTCAGTAGGATACCCTTTTGAAAGTCTGTGTTATCTGCAGGGGTAAATAAAGGTTCATACGTAGCAAGTCTGGATATTTTGTGAAGTAACAGGAGGTTTGTACCAAACAGCCACCAAGATGGACAATCTGACCCCTTGCTTTTATTGAAGCCCTTCTTTCATTTACAGCAAGCATCAAGGTTATCATGCTGCTTATGCCAGTAGTCAAATTAATTGGTTTTCTGGAGAGATCTATAAAAACTGGTTTCAGGACCTTCCAGGGCACATGCACTGCAGCTGGTCAACTGTGGAAATACTTTATTCTCTTTGACAGAAAATGCCATTTTTATCTGTAATCTTCTGTTACACTTTGTCTCAACAACCTGTGAAGGAAGAAAGAATTTGTACAAGATCTCTCACTGTTCTGAGCTGCTTTGCCAGTTTTCAGTACTTTTGCTGAGCTGGTTGAAAGAAAAATATACACAGCAGAAAAGGATCTGTCAGTAGAACGGGGAGGAAATTGCATCCTGGAGCAGAGAAGGCTTTGAGTGATGTTGTCTTCAGTCTCCTGTGAAACCAGGAAATTCATGGCCCTTTCCAAGCCCACCTTTTGCCCACCTAAGCTACCAGACCCTATTAGAGTTGCCATCAGTTTTACTCACTTTTTCCCTTGATCTGGTTCTTCCCATGACACTTGTCAGCTCTCCCTTGTCATTTTTGCCTCCTCTCAGGTTCCCAGTACTTGAGACCAGGCCTGTTTTATCTTTAAAATACATATTAGCAGAATCAAGTAAGGATACCAAAAAAAATCTGAAAACTCAGAGAGCAAACTGCCTTATCGCCTGTGTTAGATTTCAAAATCCTTTGCAATTTAAAGAACAAAGGTCCTTGCTGAACTGTTCACAGTCGTGTGTCTTCTGGGACTGACATTGTTTCAGAAGCTTCTGCAGAAACTGGATTCATCTGTGGTTCAGGGCAAGATAAACACAGCAGGTGTATTCCCTGTCTCCAGCATCTTGGATTCTCTCCAAGCTGATTTCCATCCTCCCCATTCCAACAAAACAGTGATCACAAGGGTCACTGATGACATTTTCTTGGCCAATTCTCTATTCTCTTCCATTTTGGTCTCTGTGATACCCTTACATCTTGTCTCAGCTTTCATGATCCCCTTCTCCAACATTTCTTTCCTGGGAATGCTTTGCATATCGAGCAAATTAAGGGACCTTCCCACTAGTAGTTTGATTCAAATCAAAGAGGGGTGGGAGAGTGTTAGTTTGTAATTTTCTGCTTTGAACCAAACTGTCCTAGGAACTTGTAACAGTGTATTCTGGATTATCAGACTGAAAACAGCAGAGTGATCCCAGACCCACATTCTACATGTGCTTAAGCTGAGGGACAGGACACAGCAGCACTGGAGGTACAGTTCAGATCTCTGTACTTGCTGTCCTTGCTCCAGGAAGCCACCAGGTTGAGCCAGACTATTGACCAGAGGGAAATTCCTTCCAAAGCTGAGCTTGCACAGTCCATTCTCAGCTGGGAATGCAGGTTTTTCCCTCCCTGCAGGTTCCAGAGACACATCTTTGATCAGCTGAATGAGACAGCTCAGAGGAAAGTCTAGCAGATAGCAGCCACATAGGTAACCCTAAGAGACTCCCAAAAACCCCTTAAACTGCAATGTAAGATTTCGAGGAGACCAGGTAATAGAGGAATGATGTGCAAACAGCACAGATTCACTCAGCAGGAACTGAGTGACAGTGACACCCAGCCACCAACATGTTGATGATCACAGAACCACAGATCAGCCCAGGTTGGATGAGGCCTCAAAAGATCATCTGGTCCAAGCTCTGATGGGAGAGGGAGCCCAGACAAGACTATGAAACACCTCAAACACCCCCCTGGGGAAGTTTGACTGATTATCCTCGTGGTTTTTTCTTCTTACTCTGTAATATTTCTTTCTTACATGAACATGATGGGATCACCCTGCCAACAAGGAAGGCCTTTTCCACTCCCCAGGATTTATTACTGACGATCCAAACAATGTGAGGGATTGTCTCATTTTTCTGCTTCTTTTTTCCTACTGTCCATTTCAAGGCTGTGGAGCAAGATCCACCCAGGTGCAGATGTCAAAAGCAATATTAAGAAGGTCATTTCTGGTCACAGGCAGCTCTAATTGCCAGTGGTAGCGGGATGCAGTCTTTTCCTCAGTCTCAGAGCACAGCACTTGAAATATCCTGTAGGATGAAAACAATGCCCGCTACAGCATTTCTCCCCTAATTTTTGGGAAGAGGGCCAGACAATCACCACAATTAGTCATACATTCCAAATGCAGTCGCCATTCTGAGTTTCAACCTCTTGCCTGTCCTCGTGTTAAGGATGAAGCTACGATCTCCACCCCAAAGAGGGTCTTTGCCTCAGTCACACACTATCAATCAGTCTGGCTCTCAGTAATGAGGAAAGATGCTTTCCTTCCTTCCACCTTCTATTTGGACCTTCACCTTCCCAGTGGGATCGTTTTACTGGATAAAGGAAGACAGAAATAGACAGAAAGAAACATGTCAATATGTGCATTGAAGAGGAATTGAAAACAAAACATAATGAAATACCTGAAAGCACAAGGGAATTTGCTGGAAACTAGAGGAGAGAGGAAAAGAAGCAGCTATCACGCCTTTTACTGCTGCACATGGAGTTAGTTTTGAAAAGTTCCTTCTCCCTGTCCTGCCTCCCTCCCCCTGCTCCCCCACTCCCCTGGGGAGGGGAAGGTAGAAGAGGTATCATTACAATATTAATCACCTTGAAAAGGGTAGAAACTCAAGATTTTAAAATCACTGCAAGAGGGAGAAGCGTCTTTAGGGGAAAGTTCAAACAGCTTCTTTTGCTTGAGGACTGCTGGAAACAATATGGCAATCATTAGCTTCTCTCTCTCCAGTTCAGGGTCGTTCATTTAATTCACACATGATGAACAACAGACATGCACATAGGTCCAACAGCAATATTAAGGTTGTCTCTCTTGCCAAGAACCATGCCACTAAAAAGCACATGTGCGAGCCCATGTGAGTCTGGAAAGGGTTAATGGGCTGCTGGGAGCTCTCTTCTTGGAGAGAGGCAAAGGAGGGACAGCAGTTCAGATGGAGAACAGGCTTCAGTCTCACTGTGGGTCTATCCATGGGCAAGAAGAGTTGTCTGGGAGGGTGGACAACCCTCTCACCTTCAGCTGAGCCAGCTGCACTCACCATGGCTGTGGCAAAACCCTCCTGGAATGCATTTGGAAGGACAGCATCAGACCTGGTGGGGAGGTGCAAGAATCCACAAGTCCAGCCTGTTGTTTTTGGTAAACCCTGAAGCCTCACAAGAATGTTTAGCTTAGGTTTCACTGTCTGTTCTTGAATAACTCCAGGAAAACTGGGTCATTTTTTGCCCTTGTTGTGGGAGTATCTCTAGTGACAACCAGCCTTTGCTCCCCTCAGTCAGGGTAGATTTCCAAAATGACAGCTCCCTTTCTACATGGACCACCAAACACTTGGGGCAGCCTGCAGGGTTTTCAGGACAACCCTGACCTCCAGAAGCCGGCTCTGCACTCTGCATTAGAGTTAAAATTAATATGTCATCCAGCCAGAGAGTCTCCTATCCTCTGGCATCAAACAGATCTCTACAAAAACAGAGGCTGCTGTCTGACCTGAATTCTTTTTTTCATCTTCCCAGTGCCATGTGCTTGTTCTCCACACAAACAGTCCGTGCCACTGAATTCCTGGTGTCGTGCTGACCTGGAGCAATGAGCTACATGGCATAAAAGTGATTTGATTCTAACCAGAAGCCACTGCATGGTGGAGGAGGATATTTCCCACTCTGGCTCTGGCATTGTCTGCTTGGTGACCTTGAACAGGTAGAGTTATCTTTCTTCATCTCTTTGCCAGAGACCCTGGCACTGATGACTCTTGTAAAGCACTTTGACATCTACCAGCGATAAAAAGCCAGGTGTTGACATTATTGTGCAGCGAGCATTTACTGTCATCTGCTTTAAATCTCCTTCTCCTTCATTTTCATTGAATAACCCCTTTGTTCCTGTATTATGAAACACTGTAAGTAGGCTCACAAGTGCTCACAGAAGTGAAAAGTGGACACAGACTGATGGTGAGCCCCTCCTGCAGAGCAGGACTTCCAGGGGTGAAACCCTGGCTCCATCGACCCCAGTGGGAATGCTGCCAAGGGGGTGACCACTTTATTGCTGATTCACAGCAAACGATAGCAAAAGAAGCATTTCATAGCATTTTCTAATCTGCTTCTTGAGGGTTTAGTCATCCCAAAAGTCACTCTGAATAAGGATCACTCTTCCCTTTCAACAAATTGATCTCTCCTGTAAAACTCTGCCCAGTTAAGGATTTCTTCACTGCATGGTGGGGGTTTTTGTTTTTCTGGTGAAGTTACCACCATCTGTGGCCAAACAACACACTCAAGCCCAGTAACCTTTCAGAAAGATGACAGATGATGTCTGCTGCTCATTTCATGTGGTTTTTGCCCAGTACGGTCTCTGAGGAAAAGAAGAAGGTGCCAAAACTGAAATAAGAAAGATAACATTGGTAAATGTCAGAGCTCCCTGGTGAGTGCAGAGGTCTCAAAGACTTGGGAATGCTGAACAGATGACTCACTGGGAAGGGTTGCCACACGTCCTGTTTTTGACAGATGGGACACTGACTTATTGCATTTAGGATCCTAATGGCATTGTAGTAACATCTAGAGGCCTTGATAGTGAAGGTGATGACTTCTGGGAGCTTTGTGGGGTAGAAATTATCATGAAGGATGAGGAAACTGGATTTAATGTAAAATTTTGAGGCCAAATCCTTGCATGGATATTTTGGAGCTGCTTACATCCAGGGCCTGGTTTACAGGTGCTGAAGGGCATCTTCCATACCGAAAAGGCAGATTTTGTCATAGTTATACACACAAACATACCAGTTCTCCATTAAAATGCTATATATATAAATTCTTTTCGCATTTCTTATAGAGCCTGATACATCTCCCAGTCATTTGGATCCACACTTCACACCTGTTCTGAGCTTAACTGGAAAATGCAGAGATTTTGCCTTAATCCCATGGACAGATTTCAGAATTATTTCTGTTCGGGTCAGTCCAAAAGCAATTTTTTTTCTATTTCTGGCATTGAAAAATATGTCATGTTGAAAAATTAGATATCATTTCCAAGTGAATAGGCAATGTATCCTCTATGTGAAACGCTGGAATCCCAGTCCAATTTTCCCATATTTCCCTCTGCATTTTCAGCCAAAGCCACTGGCTCAACGCAAAAGTACATGAACAGCCCTAAATCCCACCCTATTTCTAATTGAGTTCACTATTCAACAAATAAATAAAGCCATGCAGCTCTAATGTAATGATGCTTGTGATGACATTTTCCACATTCTGCTCCAGATCTCCGTGTCATTTATCCCAGCACAAGCTAGAGTAATACACCCTACAGCAGGATGAAGAGTTTGGAGTCTGCTACTGTCTGTGGGCTAAAAAAGACCTGGAGTGAAGTCCTGACCTCAGACAATAGCAGCTTTGCCACCAGCAGAAGTGGGACCAGGTTATTAGCCCAGGATTTCTAACTCAGGCATTAGAGGCTTGTATTTTTGACAGTTTTAATCCAGAAGCCCTGAGCTCACTACCATCATCTGTGGATGTGATTACATGGGCAGACAGGATAAAGCTGGAGTAGTCAGAGTATTTCTGCTCCACTTCTGCTTCCAAATTTGAAGTTGTCACTCAGCTGGTCCTGTCCAGCCAAATAATTGTTCTTCTGGGGACAAAGTCCCATAGCGAACACACCCCACAGTGCTCTCCCATTTAACATGGTGCTGAAGGAATACTAATTTGTCCAATTCCCCCTCCCCTTCTTATCCAGTTGAAATAATAAATATTTTACTGGTGATTTATTGGATTTCAGTTTGTTGAAAAGATCCTCCAAACAAATGAAGTTTTAATGGCAACAAACACCAGCCGTGGCGCATTAGAAAATATAAACAGCAGCAGAGACCATTAAACAAAAACCACTTTGGATACAGCTGACACAGTGCTCAGCAATCTTCACCTCCTTAGGCCAGGGCCCAAGAGAGAGGGTCACAGCGAGTCCCTCCATGGAAAAAAAATCTGGAAGGATCACAGATTTGAGTCCTTTGGATGCTGAGGGCTGCAAGAGAGACTTTGGAAGTGACCAGTCCAGACTTTGGGCCATTCAGGACCATAGGCAAGACCTCAAACATTGAATCCCAGAATGGCTTGGGTTGGAAGGGACCTTAAGGACTATCTAGTTCCAACTCCCCCTGCCATGGGCAGGGAACACCACACCAGGATCAGGCTGCTCAGAGCCCCACCCAGCCTGGCCCTGATGAAGGGATTCACTCAGGAGAAGAAGAGCCAAGGCAGCCCCCACACTCTCTGCTCCCTTCCCACTGCTCTTCCCACTGCACACCACTCTCTGCCAGCCCAGTCCAGCCCTCCAGCTCCCCTCCTCTGTGCTGTGCTCTCCTCCTAACAAATGGGCTCGGGCTGGAGCTCCACCACTGCACAGACCCCTGCACAGCCCCTGTGGAGGGGCCACCCAGCACCGCCTCACAGATGAGCACAGGGCCCTGAATGACCCTCGCTGCAAGAAGGGCTGATGTGCACCCCTTCAGGGGGAAGCAATCTGGGTCCTTCTGCTCTGCTGTGGAAGATGGATGTGCCACTCGTGCACATCCAAGAGGAGTCAGCACACGGCTGGGTACCACGGAGCAATTGTCACCCACGCCAGGGCACATCCAGCGTGTTCACTTGTCCTGTCTCCTCCACACATCTGTCACATCTGTCTCTGCAAGTGAGTTCTGTGTGCCTGGGTTTATTCTCAGTACACCCCCAGTTAGTCCCCTGCCCTCCCATCACACTGGCCAGCATAACTGGTTGTGCAATCACTCTTAAAGCCAATGCTGTCAAAACAAGCAGATCCCTCAACTGCTTCTAGCAGGATGATTTTTCTTCTGACTCATTTTGACAGTATCAGAGTAGAGAGTGAGTACTGAATGCTCAAGGCTGGAGCAGGGAGAGATCAGGTGGAGAGACAAAACACTCTATTCCTTCAGAGCAATCACATCCAAGTCTAAGTAGAAAGGGATTAAGAAGAGTTATCCAACAGCACAACATTTGTCAAGCCAAGTCCGAGGATGTTTCTGCACAAATCCTAGGGTCTCATCTACCCACAGCCTTTTCTTAACTCATAGATGCTATTTAAAACAGCCTTGATGAGTGCACAGCTGGGTTTGCCACCTTTTATTCAAACAGGGGAAGCATGGTCCAGTAATGTGTTCCAGAGACTGGAAATCAGGATGTTTTGATTTGAGATAAAGTACAAAACATGTGTGAGTGACCAAAGACACCCTGCCTGAGCCTTTCAGGAAATAAGTGATTTAAGACATTTTACCATAAGAGCAAGAGTTTACTGTCAATAAACCATTGTTTACTATCTACACAAGAGCTGTGGCTACTACTTTATTCAAACATTCATATTTTGTCTACTTAATCCATTCCAAGTCACTGCAAACAATTTCCCTTTCATCAGCCGGGATGCCTGGGAAAGGATCCTGTCTGCCTATATGGAATCCAAGCTGCACCTTGACATTCCCAGCATGTCCAGGGCTCCAACCTGCCCCTCCAGCCCTGCGTGTGCACTGACCTGAGCAGTCACCTCTTTCCTGCTCCTTTCCCAGCTCCAAGGGCAATCAGCAGGATTCACACAGCACTTTTCCAAGGCCATGGAATGAAGTCTACCTTCCAGGAGTGTGGTCCCTGCCCATAGAGCTCGTGCAAACTTCACACTTCAGCTCATCTCTGGAGCTCCCAGTCTAAACCCGTGGAGTACCAGCATGATTCAGGTGCCAAGTAATGAAAAATAATGAGTTCCATTTAAATATAAACAACTATTAAGCCCACAACAATGCACAGCAAAAAGCTAGTTCTGCTCCAACCTGTGGGCTCACCATAGAAAGGCTGACCCCACTGGGAAAAGTCATAATCCAGCTGATTGCAAACCACATACCAAATACTCACAATTAGATTTATTTCATGGTTTAGAAAATCACTAAGTCATCACTATGAGCACCACGCTGAGCTGTGTACTGAAATACATCATAATTAAACTGCAGCAGACCAGAATTGTTCCAGGAATGAACAATGTCAGGAGCACAAAGTGGCCAATGTGGATTTGCAAGAGATCATTCAACAATGGTTGCAGGGTAAAAGACATTCATTTGTTTGACTTATGAGCACGTTAATTTCATTTTTAACTAAAGATCAGGACAGGATTCAGGTTCGGGAGAAGGCAGCAAGAAGGATGAGGTAGGTAAATGAAGTTATTAAAAATAATCACTTATAATAGCAAAGGAAAAAAATAGAGAAATCAAAATACATTCACTGAGGAGGATGTAGATGCAACCAGAAACAGCTCAAGGTTCTGTAATGAACGATCCCACACCGGTAATGGGCCTAATCCAAAGCCCATTGAAATCAAGGTCTTTCCACTGACTTTGCCCTTTGTGACTGCACGACAAGCAAAACTTTTCCCATTACAGACTGTCTGCTACAAAATCTTTTCTGTTTCTCTACACATTTTTCCACTGTTCTTAATAAAGTCATTTTCTTACATTATGTTAATATTGAAAAAAAAAATAAAAAGAGAAAAGAGAAACCCTTCATAAGTACACAATCAAGCCTGAGGTAATTTTCCTAAAATAATTTTTTAAATAAACTGCTCTGTACAAACTTCAGTCACTTCAAAATGTGCTTTGAAACTGAAGACTGTGGAAAAGTTAAAGAAGTGATTGCTGATAAATAGTTCCATATGATTTATCGAATATAATACCCTTCCCCCACAACAGAGTGATTTTTCAGATCTTAGGGCATGGACTTTTTGCCTGCTAAGAGATGTGTGCTGAGGTTTAATAAGATATTTATATGCTAAAGAGCTTCCTCCTGTTCCAGAACAACCTATACCTATCCAGCATCAGCAGTATTCTCCTAAATAGAAATATCCCTTAGGATGAAACTGAGCTAAACTGGTGGAGTTGTATAGAAGTGACATCCAAAAAATACTTTAAATGTTTCTCCCTGCTGTTGGAGCAGGAAGGATGCCCTATTTTATTTAAGTTGTGGCAACACCCAAAAGTTTATCCTATTAGATGTAATAAAATGTGATAACATCACATTTAGATGTCCAGCTAAATTCCACGGAAATTTTCCTGGGGTCTGAGGGGGAATGGAAGCAGTCACTGCCTGATGATATGATAAAACAGCAGATGGAGAGCTTTTGATGGTGAGATTATAGGGTACCATCTCTCAATAGCAGCTCTGAGAAGCCAAGACCCCCTTCCCTCTTTCAGAACCAGTCATCTCATTATATTGCACTGGGCCTTAGGAATATGTGGTCTGGAAAGACTCAGTGTGTAAAACCAGCCCAAAACCAGGCACCTTTTCAGCTTCTCTGTATTGCACCAGTTGCCTCAGAAAGCTCTTGGAACACCTCCCTGGGTAAGCTGTTCCACTCTGGTTTAACACATGCAGAGATACCCAACGCTGGCTGTGAAGGATTAGTACTTTCTGCCAGAAATCTCCCAGGTTTAAACAGACCCAGGCACATCCCTCTGCAAAATCCTCAGGTGCAGCCATCCTCTCTATCCTGCCAGAGCAGCTCGAATTTGTGCATGGGAAATGCACGAAAACAAACGGAGCAGGAACCCAAACTTTGTGCTTGGGTTATTGCTAATCATGTGAGGAGCTGGAGCACAAGGACTCCAAACTGGCTTTTCTTTTGTGTAAACCAACAGAGGCCTGGTGTCTGTTCCATGGAGGGACAGCAGCTCCAGGCCAGCAGCCACATTCCTTGGTGGGGTGAAATCATGCGTGTGCTAACCCAGCTTTTCACAGCCCTGGAGCTGGCCATGATCCCCAGCCCCACTCGGGCAGAATTCGGGCAGGAACAGGCAGATCTGTCCACAGCCATTTGTCAGATGTGAACTCAGATGTCTTCAGAGTGCTTGGAAGGACATAAAGAGTGTTCCTTTCCAAAACCCTTGGCAAGGAAATGGCTGGGCTGAGCTCTCTGAGCTCTAAACAGGAAACAGGTTCTTCACTCTCAAGTGGCTCAATGAAAAATATCATCCATAAGTGACAGTAATGCCTCTGCTGTCATGCAGCCAAAGGATGCCAGAAATTCAGGTGAGAACACACGAGAGCCCCAGAGGCAAAATGCTGACACTGAGCAGAGTGGGGAAACTGAGCTTCATGTTCCCCTGGATCAGCACAGCTGATACCCAGCTGCTAGGATCTTCCAAAGGTACCAAATTCTGGGCATTTTTAGGAGAGTCTAGGGAGAAAAATGAGAGAGCCAGGACAAATACTGCAAGTGTTCACCCTCAAACTTTCAGAACTACAACCAGCATGAAAACCCTTTCTGTAAGAAGATTAGATAAAGGTGCGTTTGGATGGGGAACATTGTCTGATTGTGCCACACATCTCTGCAAAGGCACATAAATGTCCCCAGGCATCCCAGGAGACCCAGAACGTGGCTAAAAAATGCTCTTGCAGCTGAAAATGGGGGGCTGGAACAAGATGATCTTTAAGGTCCCTCCCAACCCAAATTATTCGGTGATTCTATGGACAGTAATGGTCACAGAGGTGAGGAAGAAGTCAGCTGAGCATGAATATGTGGAACTCACCCACATGTCTCATGTTCTTGTGTTTGTTATAGGAAAAAAAGGCTGAGTGTGGGTGGGCTGAGAGCCCCCCACTCACACAATGTGGAAACAATAAATCACAGGAAGCCCTGGAGAGCCACCTGTGATTTTTAAGTGTGAAAAACCCTCTTTCTCCTGACTCTGTGATTCTACCTCCCAACTTAACCTCGGCCCAGCACAGGTTTCTTGGGAAGGGTCTCACAGCCCATAAAGCTCTCCCATGGGTCTGAGAGGCTGAACCCCTCGGGCCTGGTCTTGCTTGGTTTTGGTGCTTTTAGTCTTGACCCCACATAGACTTTTTCCCTTGACTATTACACCACTACCTCCTGCTTTGGCTATCCCAGATTCCCATAACACCCAGGAATGTCACATCTTTCAGCACCCTGGTTCTGCTTCAATGGCTACAGCAGGCTTCCTTTGAGGCAGCTCTTGTCTCACCCTTCCTTGGCACTTTTTACCTGCCTCTGCCTTTCACATTTCTCTTTCCTCTCAAGATTTCCCAGTGGGAACATCTGAAAATCCTAAATGCCCAGCACAGAGCAGGGAGGAGAGGAAGACAGGGGAGCTCATTGATCCCATCATGGCCAGACTTCAGGCAGCGTTTCCTGTACTTCCTCAGCCTTTCCTCCATCCTCTGGAAAAGGGGTCACTGTGTTGATTTATAAACTCAGGAACCAAATCCCTCTCTCAGGCCTGGTGGGTAAACAGGCCCAGCCTCCCCAGCAGCTACATATGGCAAGCAGAGCTTCACAAAGGCTTTTGTCCACGTTTCCCATCAGTCAGAGTCTAGGAAGACAAACTGTGGCCAAGGTTACCTTATCAGTGACCCCCAGCCTCTGGCCCTGCTGCAGGAGGCCCCAGAGATCCCAGTGTCCATTCCCAGACACACACAGATGCTCTCCCCTGCCAGGCTTTCTGTCCTGGGAAACACTTCAGTCCTTTTCCCTGGGAAATGAGGGCTGGAATTAGTGGCATTAGCCTCAGGGGCATCCCCCGGGGGAGGATATTGACCTGAAATTAGGCATTTTTCACCTTTTCTCTAGGCTGTAGGCTTTTCCAAGCCAGTTTGGTCTCAGTGGCCAGGGAGGAGAATGGGATCCCACTGTCTCCATCACCAAGACAGGTAGGAAATGTCCTACAAGCACAGAGGAGCCAGTCAGGAACAGGGAACATCTCCCTGTGTATTCTACCATAAATAACAACCTTTCCTTGGCTCTCCTGTCTGCCTGCCCCAGTAGAAGTCTGCTCTTGGTTACTGCTTCCAAGAGTCCCCTCCGCTATCCTTATAAATATGAAATATATGCTGCTATGTTTGTAATTATGGGTGTTTAAATGAAATCTTAATTGCAAGAAGAAAGTATTTTTAGTTGTATTTACACTACCTAGAATGAACAATGACAATCCATATTATGTCAGATGTCAGAGCCTTTGTTATTGTTGCTGTTGTTACTCTTCTGACCAGCTCTTAAGCCATAATTGAAGCCATTTCTAGAAAAAAAATTACACTGTAGTCTCTCTTCTCATTTTTTGCAACAAAAATCAACAAGCTAAACTCTGTCTTAGCTACAAAAGAGTTAACGTAAAGAATAACAGGGGGAACCATTCTCTTCTCAAAGGGATATTTATTTGGTTTTAAAGAACTCGTTCTTCATGCAAAGAAAATGAAGGTTGGAAACAGAAGAGAAACATCTGCCTGCTCCAAAGTTATGAGAAACCTTGTTGCACATTCCTAACCTTTCTCCTGTCCTTTTGGCCAAAAATCAATTATTTTTCTTTTAAGGTAGAATATTCATATTGGGCAAGTGGGCAACCAGAACATAGGAATCACTCTTCAGAGCTAAGCAGAGATGGATTCACAAAAGAGAAAGAGCAGAATATATTTGCACTTCTGGGACTAAATTCTTCGATTACTAGAGACACCTTTCTGGATGAAAGATCTGATCTTTTCACGTCTTTCAGATCTGGCTAGGCACAGGATGATCACAGCAGACACTTAATTGCTTTAGGTTTTGGAGAAAAACTCAAGAAAATGTCTTTAAAACTCTTTTGACATAATTTGCCCACTCCTTTGCATGAAAATACTTAGGGAAATGTTGATTTCTTTGAGATGGATATTTATCTAAGCAGAATATTTCAAATTTGTACCCATTTCTGCTAGGACTGGGAGTGGCCCCAGCAACAGCTTTGAACCTGCTCTGAGTCATTTGGGCTGCAGTGTCCACTTAGATATGACAAGAAATGTGGAGGAAACTGGACACCAGCTCATGTTATTTACTAAATTCTATGGCCTGGGCCAGTTTGGCAGGGGAAGACTAGAATAAAAGACTGTTGAGAAATCCTAGCATATCCAAAATGTATTACCAAAATACTTTTTATGCTTTCAACAAGTCAAACTGAATGGATATTTTCATTTAATCAAACTGCTTTTCCATCTTTTCAGCTGCCTTTCCTATCTATTTAGAGGCATTTTTCTTGACTGGCTGAATACAACTGTAAAAACATCAGACTAAAGCACTTAAAGACACCAAATAATGCTTTTGAGAACAGGTAGCTTTACAGAGTCCAGAAGGAAATAGCTGAAAGCTAAAATGTTTGGTTTATTCTGCAGAAGTGGGGCATAATGAAAACAGCTGGAAACAATTTTGATGGCAAGCTTCTTTTATACATCTCAACATCTCCCTAACCTCAGCATTCACCTTGAGTACAAATTGCCCCAGCAACTTGCAGTCCAGGATTAAGAAACTATTGCTTATTTAAATACAGATTTGCTGGGGATATCCACAGGAAATTTGAGGAGCTACTTGCTGAATGCAGACCATTGTTTGCGTTGCAGCAGCACGGAGCAGACTCCAGCAAACCAAGCACAGTGTGCAGAGCACGGTACAAATTTTGGAGCTGCCCTCCTGAGCTCAAATTGCCATAATTTTCCACGATTACTACATCACCTAAGCTCTCAGATCTTCACGTTGAGTTGAAAAGCTCATTTTTCCCCCAAATCTGTCCCAACCCCATGCAGATAATACCCAAAAAAAGGGTTCTCATCAGCTGTAGCAGAGGGGAGCTGTGGGCACAGAGGTGAGTGTGACTGGTTCAGGGTTACACAGGCAAGCTCTGGCAGAGCCAAGAGTAAATCCACATCTCTGGCACCAAAGCCTAACCCAGTGATCCTCTCTGATCTTGCTTCTCTCTTGCTCACATAAATATTTGCATGGCTAGAATAAAACCACATTGCATTTTTGTCCCCTTGGGAAAAACAACAAGCACTTAAAATATTTCTGCAGTTTCCCCTCTCAACCTTTTTAAGGAGTTGGTGGGGAGAATATATTTTTATTTTTCTTGGCAAAGAAGAAAAGAAGGAGCAGCCCAGGTGGAGTCAGACTCCCTGAAAGCCCTTCTTTCTTCAGCTCTGCCTGCCCTGGCATCACTGCAGGACAGCACAAGCACAGCTTGAGACCCAGCTCAGGTGAAGGGAGCAGGTCAGCAGCAGCAGGAAGGTTTTTGTGAGAGAGTCCCTTGAACATTTTCATGGGAAAGTTGTGCAATCCATGCTGGATTACCCGTGCCAACTACAGTTCACTTAACTTGACCCACATCTGATCTCAGTACAAGCACACACTGAATGTCCTGAGCAGGATTGTCACGGAGGATGAACGTGATTAATCCTCTCTGTCCTTCCCAGGAGCACTGAGAACAGCTCACTCCCTTGGAAAACCATCCAGAGTCATCTCTGGCTCTGCCAGAGGAATTTCACCTGCCTGTGCCAGCAGCATGCTCAGCTCCAGCACGAGTACCAGAACATGCTCACATCCACTCGGAACAGCACAGGGGGAAAAACTCCACACTCTGCTCCGAGCCCGCCTGGCCCCTCTCTTGGGAGGACAACTGGTTTATTCTGCAGGAAAACCAAGCCCCCATTCCTGCCAGGAGAGACAGGAGAGGTGCTTCCCTCCTGCTTCCCTGCGAGGGGGCAGAGGGGGAGAGGGAAGGCGTGGATGTCTTCAATATGTTTGCCCATTTCAGGCCTTTATTTCTAACACATGTTTCTTCTTTTATGCAAAACATGTCTCCTCTGTTTTCTGTCTCCTCGATTTCATTTTTAAAATGCAGTGTTTTTACGGCATGAGGAGATAAAGATATGAGGAGGGGAGGGAAAGTGGTACAAATAGCAATTAAGTGTGGTGGCTGGTTATTGTAATGCGCTGAGGACAACCAAAACCATTCCCTTTGGAGAGGGAATCTGTCCTGCTGATACACACAGGATTTTCACAGCTCCCATTAACACAACTGGAAACTATCCAGGTAACACTCTTGTCTCAAAGATTAGACTATCAGGTATGAGATGAATGGAAACCTTTCAAAGGAAGAAGCAGCACCACTTTTGGATCACTCCAGTCTTGTCAGCCATTTATTTAATTTATATTTGTGCTCCAAAATTCTTGTATTAATACATGAAGGCTCATAACTGAAGCAATAATCTGCTTTAAGGAGCTTTATTGAGTACATCTATGCTGAACTGCTGAGCAGAAAGAAGTGCAGGGAGGCCATAGAAGTTCTGCTTTGGAGTAAATGGGTCACATTGTTTGGTTTTTATAAAATGTGCTTTGGAGATTTCTGAGATTTCAGGATGTTCACATCTGTCCATTGATCCAACCCCTGGGGCAAATACTATGTCACAACACTTCCAGGATGTTACTGTCCTCTGCTGTCCAACACATCTGCTACTGCAGAAGTCCCCACAATTTGAATTTTTTGTTGGCAATAGAAAGTCCAGGTCCACACGTTTGGGTTTTTTTTGTGAACCATGGATTACACAAATAACCCCATTTGAAAACTTAGACCAGGCTTTCTCAGGGAGCGCACTGCAGGCTGGGAGGGTGTGATACCTCCCTCCCACCACAGGACAAACTCTTCTTGCCAAGCTGCAGGCAGCTCCCACTGAGAATGTGCACCTGTATCCAAGAGCATTTTGGACTCAGGTTCAGTCCAAGACCTCCTGCCCTGGCCCAGACCTTGACACACCTCAAAAAGGCTCTGAGCCACCCCGATTCCCTCTGTGCAGGACTTTCTCAGCTGCTCCCACTTCCACAAGCAGCTGAACCAAGAGCATCCCCAGTGCTCACAAATCACCTGAGCCATGAGGGTCTGCCAGACCCTTCTTGGTGGTACCAGGGTCATCTCCCAAGAACCTTGCTGAGCTCAGCACTGTGTCCTGCCAGTGCAGGAAGGATTTGGGAGGCACAGTTCCTTTCATGCCGTGGGCCATGAGCACATTCCCGAGCACACACAAGCACCTCGGCCCTGGTGATGGAAGTTAACACGAGCTGCTACAAGCTGGGACTACTTTCCATACTAATCTGCTCATAACGTTAAAACAAACGATTTCCGGACTGCAATTATTGCACCTCATAGAGAAATTGCACAACACTGGAATTAACAACTGCTCGAGTGCATTTAATTACTAACAGATACCTTTAAACTTGTGGTTAGGAAACTGTTAGCCATTCCCAGAGCATGTGCCCCACCATCCAGTCCCACTCTGAAGCATTTTCAGAAACTGCTGATCCATAAAACGTACCACTGGAGAAGGTTTGTTTTGGCAGGGGTCTTGGTTTTGTCCAGCAAACTAATGGTGTCCGTTAACACACCATTACATACCTCGTTAACATACTTGGCAACTGGGATTTCCCCTCAAGAATAAAGAAATCGTGTGTAAATCATAATTATTGTCCGCCTGGCAGTATCAATCATCACACACAAGGCACTTGTTCTAATTCTCTACCCACAAAATTGTTCCTTGCAAATGCAACAGGGGCTGTCCTTGCCCATGGCACCTTACAAGGAAATCACTGGCCAGGCCCATGTGCTGAGAGTTTGTAACAGACAATTCCTATCAGGATGCTGAGCCGTGGGTCAGGATGGACTTGTTTTCCTTGCTTAGGCCATAGGTTTCTTTGGGGAAACCTTGCAGAGAAGGTTCTTTTATTAGAGGGGTTCAGCACTCAATTTTTGAATGAGTTCAGCTCCACGCTGGGACACCCAAAGCTGGGCTTTCAGCAGAGCTCAAAGCTGGTCCTCTACAGCTCTGCTGAGAGTCTGGCACTAAGAAAGGTGGCTGAGAGGTGGCAGCAGAAAGTTGTCCTTCTTTAAGTGTGTACACAGAGTGTTTGGTCCCCACTCCTAGATCTGAGATCCAGGACTAGTGGGTAAGATTTCATTCCTTGAGTTGATGAACCTAATCAGGTGACAAAGTTTTTCTCACATCCAAAATCATTCTCAAACCTGTGGGCTGGACATTTTAAAAACACAGCAGTGATAAAATAATAATACCAACAATATTGCCAGCAGATGTGGCTGCCAAGGAACATTATCTACGTCGTGGTTTATGACATAAACCGTGATAGAAAACACTTGCAGCAAGAGAGATTGGCATTACAGCCAAGGAAAAAAATTCCACTGTGCAGTTAGAACAAATAGAGGGTGGGAATCTCAGGCACTGCAGTTTGTTGGGCATGAGAAGGAGTAACAAGTGTCACACACCTCTCAGCTCTGCCTTTGGTCTGGGGTGGAGACAGTGTGGACAATCCTGTGATCCTGCTTTTAGGACTCTGTGACTTCCACGCTCCAACACAAAATCATGAAGTGTGTGACTCACTGCCCCACTCATCCTTTCCTGGACAGGAAGGGATGGATGAGAATTCCTATCAGGCGAGGGAACAGCATTCCCAGCACACTCCTGACAGCCTCTGCTCTTCAGGGAGGAAAGTGAAGCAGCCTGGACTCACCATCTCCATTGCTTGTGCATTTGCCAGAGGAAGAGAATTCCAACAGAATTCGTGCTTCCCCCACCAGCCCTTGCCCTGCAATGTAATGGTGGTAATTTGGAGGCGGTATTTAGTTATTAAAAACACCAGAAAAACCCAAAAGAATAGGGAATTTACACTAGAAAGATAAAATTTCTTTCACAGTTGCAGCTCAGGAGTCTCATGACAGTAAAGAATATGTTTATTTTCTGTGTTTGCATTTGCACTTCATCTCTGATTCCTTCCCAACACTCCCAGCCCATATTGCTTGTAGAAAAAGAGATGTAGTAGAGACTACGACAACAGACTGCAGTATTTTCAGGCCTTGATGGAAATCTGCAGTGTATTTTCCAGGCTCGTAAATCTCAAGAGAAGTGTTTCATTATTCTGTTCAGGCAGTGTGGAATAGCTGAGCCACAGATCCTCTCGGATGTTTCCTTTCTAGGCCACTCCATAGACAGGCAACATTCATTTCAGAAGTGCCCTTAAATTCTTTCACCAGCCCATTCCTCTTCAAACAAGTTAGAACTGAAAATTCCTCTTTCAAGTCCCGTACGATAAATTGCAACCTCAACATTCCAGCCTGAAAGGAGCATTTTTCCTCTTCAAGCACTTTGCCTTGTAGGTAGATGGGGACAAAAGCCATGACCTCCTTCAGCAAATCCAGGACACCAGAAGGCAAAGTAAACAGCTTTTGCAGTGTTTTGCTGTGCTTAGGAGTAGCAGACACCGTTTTCTTCGACAAAAAGCAGGATTAATTCTGATACCGTCACTGTAAGTTAATGGAGGCATTAATTAGCAACAAATCTGAGAAGTTCATATGCAGATCCAAATTAGCCTTGTATTTGGTAGTCCTCGGTTCAGGACCACCTCATCCAGGCACAAGAATCTGAGATCCTTTAAGACTTTTATATAGGTGCAAAAAATATTAAATCAGTTTGTTATTAAGCCATCTGGAAAATGTAAGCTGTATTTTAGCAGTGACTGCATGAATTGTCCAAATGCAATGCATTTTTCCAAGCTATTCTTGCTGAGGAAACAAAGGAGATGTAGAAATACCTCAGAGGGGGAAAAAGCTCTTTTTTTCTGACCTAAAAATCATGAGGGTAGTGGCTTTGGCCAAAGAGGACCAAGAAGTTGGTGGAGAAACCAGACTCCTCACTAAGTGCAATCCATACTCTCAGGAGCAGCTTTGCAAGGGTCCATGCTCTTGGCATAACCATCCTCTCTTTCCTTCATCAGTGTCACAGAAAGGCATTTCAGCCTGGGAGAAAAGTGCTTCCACTCGGGTCTTCTCTCACCTTTTAAAGCACTGAGAAGTCCCCAGAAAAGAGCCCAAAAGGTCAGCCTGAAGGAAGTGGATGTACAGCAATTTGCACTGTGGTTCAGTGCACTTTTGGAGCTGCAAAAATACCAACCTCGACCATTCCCAAGGAACTTGGAGGCCAGCTGGAAGCAGGAGCAGCACCAGTCTGCTCACAGAGGAACACAAGTGAGACAAGAGCATCCTCTTTTATGTCCTCACTGCAAAGCTTCTGTCAGGAGAAGGGAAGTAGGGGAAAGCAGGGTAAACCAATTAGGACTAATCATCAAGCAATAGATGAAGATTTGCTACACCTTTTCCATCTGTCTTTTTAGAGAAGGGTAGGCCGATATTGAAAGATGAAGCCTTTGACCTTAAGTGATGAACGAAAACATAACTGATAATTCAAACCTGCCATGGGGGAAGTTTAAAGAAGGGTTGCCCCAAATGGCTTCAGTATGTTCAAGAGCTACTGCCAGGAACATGGATATTTTTTTCCTGTGTTTGTTGGTTGCTCTGCATTTAAAACATCTCTGTATGTTTGTTTTTCTTCCGGTCTTTTGTGGTTGCTTTGTAAACATCTGGGTTGGTTTTCTAGTCCTTTGTACAAGAAGCGTGTGTGTGTTAGTTTTGCCAATGGTTCTTATGTAACATTTGTGGGGATGAAGGGATTGGTTAACCCAGCTCCTTTGAAAAACCATCCCAACACCAAACTCTTCCAGGAGTATCTCATGAAATATCCTCTTCCCCCTTCCATAATGTAACATCAATTTTTCCTAACTAGGTTAAAAACAGAGCCCTCTCTTTCAGCAGTGATTACTGAATATGACATTTACTCCTTGCAGTCGCACGTTCCTGCTGAGTTTTGTGGTGGGTTTAAGTCACCAAAGGGCCCATCTGCACTTTCAGTCCAAATAAACTGGCACAAGGGAGAGCATTTCCCAAAAATGTGGCCCTTACATTTCTTCTCTGTGCTATGGAACACCTTAATCCAACATAAAAAAATGTTAACCCCTCCCAGAAGTGTAAGAGTGAAATGTAGCAGCAGAAAATAAATTGCTCCATTGCATTTTCCTGCAATAGATATGGTGAGTTATTTCACAGCTAAGTTCCTAACTTTTAAGCTCCTCTGAAAGTCCCTGCAGTTAACATTTTTATATTACTTCACACTAATTCTCCCCCAATAAATGAAGAGTTTTGTAGCTTTTAAGACCTAAGGAAACACTTTGTCTGTCAAACTCTACTTTCCTGTGCAATCCAGACCATAAATTTTTTACCTAGCATTTCCTACCGTAAACTTTGGGATTTCGGTTGTTCTGTCACAAGTTTTCAACAAACATTTGGTGTGACTAAGACCGTTCCTGTTGGGGCAGAGGTCCAGCCCATTGTCCTGTACCCAGTTGCTGATCTTCCCACTGAGGTGACAGCTGCCTCTTTTCCAGCCTGAGGTGAGAGCCTACATCAGTTTTTTGGGAGGTCACAGGGAGCTGGATTTTAAAGGAGAACTCCTTCCTCATTTCCCCTTGTGCTCCAAATGGAGGTAAGGCAGAGAGAGGTAAAAAGGGGGGAGAATCCATGAAAGGAAAGCTATAAACACTGAAGGAAAATGCTCTGCAGGAGAAGGGGAGCTGAAAAGGCTGAGAGTAGAGAGGTCCATATTGTGGTGCTACGTGGATTGTACATTAAAATCTCTTAATGGGCTCTTTTCCTTAGGAAAAAATAATGTCTTTTCACAGGCTTTTGTGATTACAGGGTTCCCCCCTCCTCCATTCAAAAATGCCCCCACAAAGCTCAGTCTTCTTAATATGTTTGGTCACAAATGGGAACAAGCTGCACTTTCTAAATAAATATTTTATGGGGTTTTTTCCTTCTCTTCAACAACAGAGTTCATGTAACAGATTATCTGAACCAAATGGGTTTACAGTCTCCTACTTCCCCAGTTCCTCACCAGTAAAACTACCACAGCAGAGGCAGACCACACTTAATACCAGCAGTGTAGTTGAAAGAAAATCTGGGGTTTGCTCCACTTTGAGTTTGGGTCCGTTTACCCAGATTTTATTGACCACTAGACCACTAGTCAGTACCAGACACAGCTCTGCTTCTCAGGAGCCATCCATGCTTTCATTTTGCACCCATGCCCCAAACATTAGCCAGGCAGGTAGAGTTTTAGGATTAGGATTGCTACACATCCTGATCTTAGAGGACAAGCGTGGACAGAGGGCTCTGAGACAAACCTGTGGTTACCCAAGCACAGTCACCACTCAAACCTCCTCATTTCTTACATCTTTGCTTTTACATCTTTGCTGGCTCCCTGGGGCTGTGGTTGCAAGTTGTGTTTGTCCAGATACACAGGGGGAACAAAGAAGTGAAAGCAAGCAAGGAGAAAAATAATGCTGTCACCAAGAAAATGTTATTCTGACTGTTACTGGAGTTAGAGGTAGCAGATAAATCTGCAATGATGAGGAAGGACAATGATGGAGCACTACAGCCCTGACCTGAAATTTCCTGAGTTCAGACAACATCTTAAGCTTTTTTCCAGGTCACCAGATGATGCAGGAGGTATCTACTCTCATTTCTTCCATTATTTTCCCTCTTATGCCCCAATAATTAACTAACTAACTAAATAAAGGGTTATGATTTCGACCAAATATTGATAATGGAGTTCCATTGAACAGGGAGGTTGGACCAGAGGCCCCACTGTGGCCCCTTCCAATCTTACCCATTCTGTGATAACAGGGTTTTGAAATATTCCAGCCAGCATCCAGGGGTTGCCCATAAAAGACTGCATGACTTAATATCACGTCTATGCTTGCCATGTGTGCATGGATCTAAGCCTTCTTTCTCACTATGCTAGAAGAATTTATTAAATAATTTCAAGATCACTGGAAGAAAGCAAAGGTAGCAGAGCCAAAACTTCTGTTTCTGTCTCAAATGTTAAACATTGTTTCTGTTCTTTGACTTCATGCAGGTGAAAAGGCACTTTCAGACATCCAGAAATTTCCCTGAATGAAGAATAGAACCACACTGGCTGTGGAGAGGGAAATAAACACACATTGGCAAGGACCACACAAGACTAAGACAGCAAATATTGCAAGAGAACAACCCCCCCCCAGCCCCCTCCATGATGCCCTGTCTTGCTCATACCGTGGATGCCAGCACAGAGTGACAAACACACTATTGTAACTCTCTGGTGATGGAGGTTCTCACTCAGTTTTGAAAAACCTTGGATGATAAACATCACGGGTGACAAGCACCCCACCAGTGACCCATGCAGAACTCCATCCCCAAGGTTAAAAAACATCCTTTCCTAATTACGGGGTGAGACTGATCTGGTAAACAACCACCAATCCCTTCAGCATCTTGCTCAGCAGATCTTTACCTTCCATGGTGAAGGAGCCTCACGAATCCAGAACCATGGGTTGGTTTAGTGATGGCTTGATCTGTTCATGTGCTGACCACAAAATGATGTGACACTCATTTGATCAAAAAGGCAACAAAACTTTGAAGGGATTAAGCGTATAGCCACTTAAAGACATTAAAATGAACATGGTCGTAAACTACAGGAAATTTAAGGTCTGCTAAACCAAAGATCTGAAATTTGGAGAGTGCTGGTCACAAATGCAAAGCAATGATCTTGCAGACCAGACATGGGGGGTCATAACTCAACAAATATGATGCAAAAGAATCATGAAGAGGAAGAATTTAGTAGGAGCAGTGGCAAAACCCCTGAACCCTCTGAGCCAAAATGGGAATTTCACTCCCATACATTCAAATTTCTAAGAAAATATATATGGAAGTATCTAAGCCAGGCTCATACCTTGAAGAGTGAAGGCTTCTTAAGCAGGAAACATGTTGGACTCCTCTTCAAGAGAATCTGTGAACCTCTCCACCTCAAACAAGGTCTTCAGGGAAGCCCAACCTGTAGAGTCTCTGTTTGTGCTTGCCTTAATATTAAGTCCATTTCAAAAACATGCACAGGTCAAATGCAGAGCAGTACCCAATCAAAGAGTAAAATTCCAGTTCTTCTGTCTGTACATAAATCCAAACTTTGACAAAATCTGGAGGACTCATATACTTAACTTTTGTCCATCTCTGAAGATCTCTAGAATAGAAAAAGCCCTGCATGTTCAGAGCCTGGAGTGTGTCCACAGCTCCAGAAATGAGGAGAAAACATCTCTGTGTCCACAGCTGAAGGAATGGGATCTGAATGTTTGTCAGTGGGAGAAAAAGTATGAAATTCCAAAATGTGACATTTTTAAACTTGCTTTTAGGCTGAAACATGAATGTCAATATTCTACTGTAACAACCTAGCACAGGTTTGTTGTTTTAAAATAAGCAACAAAACTGTTTAATCAGAGCTTTTGCACATAAACTCTGTTCCCACAGCAGAGTCCAGCTTGTTGACAGCCAAGTGAGTACCAAACCAAAAGTCTGGATTATGACAAGAGGTGTCCCTTAATAACTTGCCAAAGCTGATCAGATTAGCACTGTTCTTTCACACAGACAGTGCAAACCCCAGATAAGGCCTCAGATATTCACAGGAGGACCCAGCACCTGCAGATAACCAATACAGAGCCCTTCACGTGGTCACAGCTTCTTTTCTCCTGGTGGGGACACCAGGTCCCTGCTAATCCTCCCACTTCCACTGTGGCTTTCTGAGTCCTTCCTGATGTACACGGGAGCATCTTTGGCCAACTGTTACAAAAAACGTGACTGTACAAGGGTAACAGAAGGAATCTGGCCAGAGGCAACTGAATAAAACATGACTTCAGACAGAGTCCCTCTTGGTTTTGCACTGTCAGGCAGCCAAGGCTACAGCTTGTAGCTGCATGAGGTGCATAGCTGAGATAAACAACCACTGGTGACATTTTAGGCCAGCTGAGGTAATAAATGAACACTGACCTCCATCACTATCTCAGATGAGTGGAAAATATTGGTCAATTGGCAGCAAGTTTCCACGAGCTGACTTAGGATAACAGACCATGCCCTGCTTTTTCTGTGTTTTCGTTCCGAGTTTTGAATAGCTTTTTGTTGCAGAAAACCTTTAAACCAGAGAGCACACACAGAGCTCCAAGGCACGAGAGCCAGAACTTGGGTCAGGAATGCTCTGACCTTGATACAGGACAGATATGGTGGCTGGAGATTACCATTATTCTTTTTCCATGCCAAAACGAGTTCTCCATGCTGTGCTTGGAAGAGGGGAAGTCATGATAAGCAATGTTTATGTGTGGTGAAAATCTCTTTAACATGAGGGCACGGCCAGGGCCTGGCACCATTGTCTGACCCAGCACAGACCAGCTCCAGAGGTGCTGGAGGGGCCATTATAAGACAATTTTCCCTGAGGGATGTAATGCACTCTTTGATGGAGTTTGCCTAAACCAACCTCGCCAAAAGCCAGCACATCCTCTTGCTCTGTGGAGCAGGGATGACCAGAAGCAAACTCTGTTGATGTTCACCTGCTGCAGGTCTGCAGGACAGCTCCAACAGTGGAAGACAAAACCTGAGGTCATCCAGATGAAGCCAGAGGGATGAAAAGGCAGCATTTGTCAACAGGGCTGTAACCAGTAGATCAGACACTGGAGTAGGAATGTGAGCTCTTTGGTACAAACAGACCCTTGAGGTGAAAGAATGAGGCTGAAGATTTACTCAAATCTGGTCCAAAGGAGCTTTCAAATCACCATGTGGCCCTGCAGATTTTAACAATGATGGGGTTTTTCTGTACATTTATGGGTTAGACAAGAGTTTCACAACATGGCTGTGCTCAATTCCCTCAGACCTGGTCTGCATAAAACAGTTCTGCTACAGTGGTAGGCCAAAATGGATTCTGTGCCTGCCTGCTCCAAACTCCTTCAAAGATGGGAATGCTTCCTGCAGATGCAGGCTTTCTTTTCATTTTGAAGTCACAGAAACGTGAGTTTCTTTGGCAAAGTTTCCTGGTTTGTCTTGCTGGAGTTGGAGTAACCAAAGCAAATGAATCAGGAGCAAGATGAGTAAGTCCATATCTATCCAGTTGATAGCTATCTTACAAAGCTGTTCGAGGGCAAAAAAGTACATTCTCCTGTGTTGAATCAGGACATCAAAACTAAAACGTGTTCCAAGTTAAACACATTCAAAAACTGCTTGACTCATGTTTCACATTTAATTCTAGATCTCTAAAAAAGTTTACAAAAGCAAATCTTGCCTGGACTAAACAACAGAACTGCATGAGGCACGTGGCATTAGCTCAGGATTCTCTGGCCAGCTTTCTAAATGAAGTGTTTGGAAATAAGAGAAACACACAGATTTGGAAGTGGAATGGATAAGAGATTTAGTTTCTCCTTTTATAATAGAGTCCTGGGCAAATCTGAAGGAGCCTGCAAAGCTTCAACAAGACATGCCTTAAAAGCAGCAGCAGCTCCGTCCACATAGACTGGAATTATTAAAAGCAAGGCAAAAGAGAAAGATTCAACACGGTGCTGGAGAGCTGCCGAAAAGCCCACATTTGTGATGTAGTGTTTGGACTCAAATCATGTTAGCAGGGCAAAATAAATCTGCAGAAGGTAAAAAAGCCTGAAAGTAAGAAAGCGGACGTAGCCAAGGTCCAAAACTGGTCACAGATTCAAGTGGTGGGTAGTTCAAAAGGGATGTATTTGAAACTCTGATTCTATACAGCAAAAAGCTGGCTCTGCTGCCGTGCTCGGGGTTTATTTTGAAGGTCACACATGCATTAGAGTACCAAGGGAGCAAAATCTGAGTGATCAAGAGAATGGCAGAGCAAAGAGCACTATAAAGACTTCATTTCCCTCACAGGTTCTACAATGGGCAGCTCAGTTACTGGCAGTGAGGATGTTATTTCTAATGTAAATATTTCGCTTTCAGCACAGCTGAACTGGGAGGGATTATAACAAGTAATGAATGAACTTCCAAATACCTCTCCAAGCCAAAAACCCCAGTGATGGCATGCAGAGCTGAATCTTTTCAATCATCCAGAAAGAGATGGAGAGGATTTTGCATGGCTCTTAGTAATTACTACTTCCAAGACTGCCAGCGATGCCTTTTCCCACCCGTCTTGGTCAAGGCAATTATTCTTCCAGGTTCTCACTCTTGGCCCACACCTCCATTGTCAAGTCAATGGAAGAATGACAACATCCACCAGCTGCCTGGACAACATCCAGCCTGGATTATTACAATGAGCTTGCATGAGAAACAGGATTAGAAAAGCAGGGAAAGTCTACTGATAAAGCTGCCCCATTTGTTTTGATTCAAGATATTAAAGTTGTTCAGTAAATATCTGTGGTACGTGGGAGACTTCCCTGCACCCTGAACAGCTCCACGGGACTTGATCAGCTTCTGCTTTATTGCAAAATCAGAGAGCTGGGGGTGATAGCTGGGTCAGTCTCAGTGAAAATTTTCTAGGTTTAGCTTTTGTATCATTTTCTCCTTGAAACAGAAGAAACTACTCCTAGAAATTGCCTACAAAGTGATGGGGATGGAAAGTTCTTTCCGCAGGACATTGTTATTTAATTTACAGCACATCATAATGTTCCCATTCCTCGTAATAACATAAGTTAGCATCCATACTCTTTTAAAATATGGTCCAGCCAGATGGGCTTGCATATTTACAAGTCTAGCAGTGAAATATCCAATGCAGCAATTGCTTATATCACATCCATTTTGTTAAAAGACTCTGGAGTGTTATTCTGAAAACTGAAAGGACCACCCTGAGCTGAAATTGCAGGATATCACTGGACTGTGCAAACTGACTCGGGCTTGAAGAATTTATGAATGGAATTGCAGAGCGTGGCTGTCCATCCTGCAGTGTTCAGAGAAGGGACCCAACAACCAGGGAGGTCCCTCCCTGTGAGTGCTGCACGTCTGCCTGCCCGCTGAGTTTGTGCAGAATCACACCCAAGGGCTCAGCCAGAGCTGGTGTGTCTGTGGAAATCTCACACCAACAGATCTGGGATGAACAGGCCACTCAGACCTCTCCAGAAGGTGACAAATTACATAGCAGCAGACAACCTACTCTGTTTGTATATTGCTGTCATAATAGGATCACCTCTCTGGCCTTGTGACCTTTTCTTTGGCCTGCTTTTAAAACCTCTGCAGTGTTGTTATCACTTCTGTCACACCCAGGCAGAACCTAAAATCAGGAGTTCCTCTATTCTATTCTGTTCTGCTTCTCTCTCTTATTTGCTTGCAAAATAATAATATTTGCTTGCAGGCCCTCAGCAAAACAAATTCCAGGGAGCAAATTTTGTATGGTCAAATGTGAAGAAAAGACACGACATAAGAGAAGTTAATTTTGAAGAAAAACGTAGTGCTTGGTTGACCAAGAACCCTCCCACAGCTCACAATACTCAGTAAGATAACAGAGATATTTTCTACTGTCTTCTGATCTCCAGGATCCTGTGACCCATGTGGCTTTTGTTCCCTAGCAAATGAAGCATTTGATCCTCACCTTTAGCCTTGGTTTGGGACATGAGCAGGTGAAAAACCAAAGCAGTGATTACAAACTGTTCCCTGTTCTGGGCAGAATAATGACTGCAGAAAACACAATCCCAAGTGCCAAGCAAAATGGCTAAGGTTAGTATTATTTGTCATTACAAGTGCAGAAAGAATACTAGCTGCCAGAACCTCTGTGCAGGGATGTGAAATCCATATTTTTTGCAATTTTTTTCTGTTTTGACAGCTAGAAATAATATTTTTCAATTGCTAGATCAACCCAAAAGTTGTGGCAAAGCAGCTTTAAAAGGATTCAGAGCCTGCAAGAGCAGCAGAGAGGCAGGGATTTGTGAGCAGCTCCACACACCAACTCTGACCATTCCTGTGGATCCTGAGCCAGGTCCTGACCTCATTCAGATCCAGATAAATCCACAGCCATTTCAGTGGGGCTGTGGGGATGTGAGATCAGCGTTTGGCTGGTTGTCTTGGCTGGGCTGTGGCAGGTGGGCACTTGCCAAAGGACTCTGTAATGGCTCGTGTAAACACCAGGATTGCTCACAACCATTATGTAACCTGCTGCTTCAGAGAGGGATTTACAAAAGGCACTGGTCTCCATGGCTCTCCCACTCCACCCCTGTGCCATCACAGAGCTCCTGGGTCAGGTCCACCCCTTCCCAGTGCAGGTGGTGCTGTTTCTGGTATTACTCGTGGACACTCTGTCTCCTTGCAGAAAGGGCAGTGCAGAATTTACACAACCAAGCAGCCCCGAGTGAAGCAGCCCTGGGCTTAGTTCTTACCCTTTCCAGCTCCTCACCTCGTGTCTCCTCATCCCTCCTGGCCAGCATGGAGCTGCATGGTTTGGGAAGAGCCATCAGCTCCCTGGAGTCAGCTCAGCTCAGCCTGAGACAGCAAGGCAGAAAATCCTCATGGAAAATAAAGACAAAATAATTCCTTATTCCACCGGGCACACAGGTCTGCAGGAAGTGAAAGGAATGAGACTGGGGAGGGTAATTCTTGAGTGTGGCCTCGACAGCTGCCCTTGCTCATCCCCTACATCAGCAAGTTCCTGGATGTGTAATCCTTGCATCCCTGCTCTCCCTGCCATCCACACCCATCCTTACCACCACACCAGACCCTGCTCAGGTCTTCTTCCCTCCCAGTTTATGTCCCATTAAGTCATGGCTGGTGACATTAACTGTAAAAAAAGCCCAACTTAAGAAAAACAATATTCTACTCTGAAAGAAAACTGTCCACAACCCTCAGTTTAGTCTGATTCCTCTCTCTTTTGCATACTTCAAGAAACATGACCATGTTGAACATACTGAAAGATTTATTTCTAATATGAAACCCATATTTAGTATTGGTTTGGCAGTGCTAGGAAGGAAACCACAGGCAGCTGGCACGGATTAAGTGTTAGTTGCTTGATAAACCTGGAGTTGTCAGAACTTCCAACTTCCCTACTGAATCTGCTGCCATCCAGAGCTAAATATTTGAGAAGGGTGCTTTTGGATGAGCAGGGGTTTGTTCTTCACATCTTAGCTGCAGGGATACCAGCAAGAGGTATATGTTTGCACACATAAAATTTCTATTAAAAACAAGAACTGCCTGTAACTTGTCTAACGTTCTCTCTGTCAGCTCCCTGGGAACAGCTTTAGATGCATCAGCAGTACCCTTCTGAATCCTTCCAAATTATGAATATTACAAACACAGTAGCTCACTGTTTCCTGGAATGGCTTCACTATCTGAAATTTCCACTGTTTCAAGTAGAGAATACTGAGTCTTTTTCTTCTGAATGCCAGAGTCTGTTTATTGACTAATATTCAGCTGTTCTCTAAGGGAAATGGAAAAAGCTCAGGTTCATGGTGCTGCCACCTGAATGACTGCCGTGCTTAACACAGTGCAAAATTTGAATTACATATTCCAAATTACCAAATTCACTTCCAGTGACTCACTGGAAGTATTGGAGCTTTAAAGCCCTCATTTGGTTGTAAAACACTGGCACCCAAGTGTTTCCAAAAAGCTGACATGGGAGGCTTTTGAACAGAGGCCAAACAAATTAATTTTGGAATTTGAAATAACATCCATAAGGATTTTTTTCCTATTTGTTCAGTTCTAGTCCCCGTTTCTTACTGACATACCTTCCGACTTGAAGTAGAAGTGAAGACTCTTTAAAATGTCTCACAGTTATTCATTTATGAAGTGTGGGACAGAACACTGAAAATTGAGATTATTGCCTTAAAAATGTCAGTGCAGGTGTTGTGACATTCTCCATTCTCTCCCACGTGTCCCAGGAACAGGCGTTTGCAGGACTGCTCCCTCAGCCCTGGAAACTCCAAGTGCTCACGTGTCAGGACGCTCAAGCCTTCTGCAACTCCCAAAGAAATTATTCAGTGTACAGACCAACCAAACCCAATAACCACCATATTCCCAATACTTGCCTTTTGTGATGTATGGCTCACATGTTTTTAAGCTTTTTCCTGTAACTTGTAGTTCCATAAACTTTTAATTCCAAAAGCACCACTGGATCCCTCAATTCCAGGAGAGGGTGCTTTAAGGAAAAAAAACTCCAGAAGCAGCAAGGAGACTTAAACCATTCCCAGCAGCATTGGGGTGTGTCCTTTACATTTCACAGCATAATCAGGATTTATGTGCCTTTCTCCAGTGAAGAGAAAAAGCAGTTTACTGTGGACAAAGCCACCTCTGACAGCCGTTCACCACAAAGCAAAGGTGATTAAACAAAATCCATCTTGGGAGAGGCAGGAGGTTCCTGGCAGGGCACCCTGCTCGCTTGTCATGGGAGGAACATGTCAGAAAACAGGCTTATGTTTAGCAAGTAATCTTGGATTTCACAGCTCTAAATGCAATTATATGCCAGATTTTTGTCACCCAGCCTTCCATTAAAGCTCAGATATTAATGGTGTCAGATGCCAGGCGACCTCCCACGACCCCTTGGAAAGTGGCTGCCACTAAACAAACAGTTTGCTTTTCTTGGCAACCTTACAAGTGATTCCCACGAGAGTGGAGCTGCTTTGAGCTCATCCACAGCAGCTCCAATTCTCCAAAGGCCAGCGAGGAATCGTCCATACAGCACCAGTTTTGCACAGAAACCCATAAAAGAACCATGAAGTGAGCACAGCTGGGTTACAAAGCCTCTTGCAGCCTGGCTTCTGTGCATGGAGAAGACTTCACCCACCACCAGCTGCCAAGACAGATGTGGGCAGCCAAAAGGAGCTTGGTCCGTGGGCATCCCTTCGTTCTTCAGGTGTATTTCCAACAATGAAGTCACTGCACCAATCCCCCTGCAAATATTCTGGCCTTTGGCTCACTTTCCCCACACACACCCTTCAGATGCCACTCAATTAGAAGTGAAAAATATGACTTGGAGAGCACATTTAACGTAAGTAAAGAGATTAAGGGGTTTATCTGTCAACACTGGATTCCAGATGTTTTTAAATTAACAGAAAAAATGGGAGACTATGAGAGATGTTAATTATAAGCTATTTTCTTCCCTTTAAAATGTTTTAAAATATTGGTTAAAATACCTAACTTTTCTTGTAGGTTTTGGAGAGGGTTTAAAAAAAAACAGCAGCATAGATTTCAGACTAAACTTCAGTGTCTGCACTGGAGCTCAAATATGTTTCTCCTGGTACAAAACATCAGAGTTCCTTTGCGTAACCAACATTTACAGAGGAGTTATTTCATAGAAATCTCTGTGTATGACTTCACCAGTGCCAAAGCTCAGGCTCAGAAAGATATTGAATTCTGCTGGTTTTCATCCCTGACTCTCAATTTCCATCCCTAGTCCACTTCTAGGAGCAATGAAATCATGGACCTACAGCTGGACCTACAGCACGCTGCTGTGACAGAGTGAATAAGTTTAAAAAAAAAAAATCTGGAAAGGGGATGGGACTAATTTAAAAACAAGCAAATCCTAATAGTCATTAAATTCAAAATTACACCCATTATAAAAAGGGGAGCCAGCCCCTTCCGTTTTTTCCATCTTCCATGTGGAGGACATCTATTTTAGTGCTCCTTGGAGCCACACCAGTGGCTTCTGGGATTTACTTGATCAGTTTGTGCTGAGTTGTTTCTGCCAATTTCTCCAAGAGGAAATCTTGATTAATGTCCCATATCTAATACAGATTCTGCTCCTGTGGGCTTCATATGCTCTGAAAGGGAAAACAGAAGACAGGACTGAGAGGCTACTTCACTGGGATTTCCTCTTGGAGATCCCTATGTCAGGCACATCCGATGGCACTTGCCACCTTCCTCTTGGATATGAGTGCCATCAATCAACCTGATAAAAATGGTGGGAAAGGTTTGTGCCAGCTGAGCATTTCATGGTTGAAAGGATCTGATGCTGCAGCACTGGGACAGATGGCTTTGGATAAAAATAAAAGAGCTCAAACCAGTGGGTTCCTCTAGCACAGTAATTCCACTGAAACTGGGTGTTCTGAAAGAACAATCATTAATTATGTGACAATACCAGGCAATTTTGGGCAGTTTATGACCTGACACAAAAGAGCTGAGAAGTTAATGTGTTTGGGGGTTTTTATTGCAATAATTAATTTTAGCAGGAAAGAGCCCATTTTATTTCCTAACTCTAGATCTGGATGCTAATCCCCAAATTTGGGATGTGTAAAGAGAGATAAAAGATGATCCATCATAACATTCTGCAGAGATTATATGGAAGAAAAAGACATGATCCCTGAGCCATGTTTCCTATGAACACATACCTTGAAAAATTTGGGGGTTTCTCACAGGATTTTAACAAGTTTTCTAGATTTCTACTTACAGATGTCAAGCCTGTCACCCAGACAAGAACACTGAGAAAGCTGAACATTTCCAAATGCTGGGCCATGGGAGCCTGCTGGTGATGGAGGGCTGAATCCTTCCCCTGATGCACAGTTCATTGGGTCAATGTTGCACAGAGCTTTCTTAAACTAGGCCAGTTTTACTGACTGCAGCCACACTGATGGTTTATTTTATCCAAATTAGTGATGTTTATTAGAAAATGTCTCACCACATCTCTTTCTAAAAGAGAATTAACAACATTCACCTGAATTGGGGTTATTTCATCATACATTTAATAGAAATCCTGCTGGTTCTGTTACGTGTTCCAGAATCACAAATCCTTGGAAAACTTAACTGTGCTCTGAGTCCTTTCCTCTTACCTTTGGATCTCCTTCCTGGTCCCATATTCTTTTCCACAAACCGTTGAGTCTCTCTATGAGCAGCAGCACAGACAAATGTTTGATCAAGAAACCTGCCCAGCAGGAGGGATGAGAGGTGACTGCAGAGAGCCCCCAGACCAGGTGACACAACAGCACCTGCCTTGGGAGAAGGGACAGCAACACTGAGGGCACTTCCCAGGAAGTCCTGAGCAATTCCTAGGTATTTCAGAATTCAGGATTCATCCTCTCATAGAAGAGTTACATTTATAGGAGACAATCAGTTTCTCTTCTTACCGTTGATGGTATCCTAGAGTAATCCTGCAACATCCCTCATATGTCCCATAATGGAGTACCTTTAACTGGGCCAAAATCCATCTTCCTTTTTCCACAAAGCCAGCCGACATCTTGAGTTCATATGAGGCACACTGTGTTTTCTCTGGCATATCCCTGGGTCTTACTTCATTATTTTATATTTATGTGACAGCAAAAAAAAAAAGCTTATGCCATATGGATGTGTTGGAGCAGGAAAAAGCAACCAAACCCTGATGGAATCAATGGAGTTAACTGGAATACAGCACTGTGTATGGAGTTGTGGAGCACTCTAGGAAGATGAACTCACAGTGAAGACACAGAGCTGTGCAAACTAAACTGCTTTGTAAGAGGCTTTGGATGGAGTACAAGCACCTCTTTGTGTGTTCTCATGCCTGATAAATCTATGAGTGGATCTGCCTCTCATACATGTACAGCTGGAAGAACACTCAGTTTTTAAATCTTCACTTATTACAAAGCATGGTGAACCTTCTTGCCATCCCTGAACACGTCCATGTGCTACAACAATTTCAAACTGAACAGAAAGATCTTATTCTCCTCAAGAGCTCAAGCTAGAATGAGAAATGGGAGGATCTTTGTGTTTGAGAATGATGCCTCAAGTTCAAGCCAAATCAGTGCATTGGCTCCTGCCCTTTTTAGCCACATGCACTAAAACAAAACCAAACCAAAAACTGGAACCACGTCCCCTGGACAAAGAACATCCTGTGAGCTGGAGGCACAGCACATCTGGGGGCCTCATGTCGCTGCTGAGTAATGCATGACCTGGGGACACTCATTTTGTGCTTAACAAGTCTCCAGGGGGAAAGCTGACATTTGAAAGGGACCAAAAAGCTTCTTCATGTGATGCCAAGGCACCCTCTCCTGTTTCACTGGGAAGTGGGAGCATGTGAACTGCACAGACATGAGCTCACGTAGCCACGTGGATGCAGAGCCTCCCAGCCTCAATGCCAAAAGCCTGTGCCAAGGCACACGGCATCTCACAGCACCTTTTATTTTCTATTTCTGTTCTGCCCTGATGTCCATCAAATTCCGCATTGAAATATCAGTCAAGGTGGAGGGACAGTCAGAGAAGCTTCACAGTCACTTGGGATTAGTTCATTATTCTCGTGAACTCATGGTGAACTCAAATGAATTCATTAACTTATGTTTTAATCAAGAATTTCCCTGTAAGCCATTCTTTGCAACCCACTCACCAAACAGGTACCAGGTGTTTCTTGAACACTTCCAGGGATGATGACTCCATCACTTCCCAGGAAAGCCCATTCCAGTGCCTCACCACCCTTTCAGTGAAGAAATTAAATTGCCTGAGGCTAAAAGCAGAAAATACCTGTCCCCCCAACAACCAAGGGCAGGCACGCCAGGACTGCTGGGGGATGATCCATTAACACCACAATTCCTTCACATCTTCCTTAGAAGTATCTTGTGTATCTTTGGGAATGTTCTAGATCACTGAAACTCTTCTTTCCGTCTCTGCACAGTGGAAAATTTCCAAGCATACGTTTAGACCTAGATTCTGTAAGGACTGCTCACCGTTCATGGCACCTACATACAGTAATTAGTGACCTAATTACTACCATGGCCCCTTCAAGAAGGCTGCCCTGGCTGCTTGCATGGAGAAAAACTTCCTGGAGCAGAGAAACCTCCTCAAGACCAGCTAAAGTCGTTTTCTGTCCCTGCCACTTCCAAATGAAGCACTGCTAAGAAGAGGTTTCACTTTTTAAAAGGAAACATGTTCTCAACATGGTTTTTATAAATGAAACCACATCACTCCTTCAAAAGACGACAAAGGAACTTGCATGCATGATTGATGAAATACCCAAACACTCTTACAGGGGAAAATGTAACAAACGCCCAGGCAGATCATAAGCAACATGTCCCAGAACAAGGCCTGACAAACAGCACACAGCAGTAATTCACATTTAGAACCTGACAGTGAATATTTACTTAATACATGTTTATTTTAATTGGAAATAAAGGAAAGCTGGTGATGAGTCTTTAGGTAATGGTAAAGACATTTTCAAGTGTCACGCAGGCTGTGGCAGGCTAATTATTATTTGGTGTAAAGCATGAGAGCTCCCTGGATGTGACTGTGGAAGAAGAGAGCCATTGCCTTGGTTATAAAGCCCGTTTTGAGGAGATGATCAGGTTTCAGCAGTGCTGTGCAGACTCCCTGTGGCTCACTGGCCTGTGTGTCGCAGTCAAAGCTGTGAGGTGGTTTGTTCCATGCGAGGGTGGGAGGCTGCCAACCTTAAAGAGATCATTTTTGTTATTTGCAAACTCAAAAATTGCTTTAGGCTCGCTGGACATGCCAAAGCCTTGATCAAAATCATGTCCCTTTCATGGGGACAAAAACATGTGTTCACATTATCCCAAAAAGAAACAAGGGGGCATGGGGGAGAACGGGGAGGGAATCTTTTTATCTTGGTTTAGCATGAAAATACCATGCATGGCTGCCAGTTGTTTATCGACTTTTCCAGATCAACAATGTGTTCTTCCTTAAGGCCTTTCATTGAAGAGCTTTCTGTCAATCTAACTTGTATTAAATAACCAAAACCAAATGGGGAACAGTCCCAGGCTCTGCACTTGTCACATGACACTGCTGTTTAAAGAGCTTTTTTGGTCACCAACTCACAGCAAGAGTATTCTGGAGAATCTAATTCATAAATTCTCACTGGTTTTGCTTTGAGACACTTCCCATGTGATTCCCTTTTTCTTTTTATTCCTGTACTAGAGCAAGGAGCAGAAATTTTGCTTGGGTCAGTCATCTGCACTTCTCCACCGGGTAGTTCTGCTGCTTGTCCCCTCTTTGCATGGTTGGTCCCTTCTTTGCATTGTGTGCCCAAAAGTGAATAAAAACTCGAAGAAACGTAACAGGGGGAATCAAGTCATGCCAAGAAAATCTCATCTTGGCAGAAGAAGCATCAGGGAGTGAGAGATCAGGGAGAGAGGTCAGGGACCACTCTTCCAGCATTGGAGTCAGGGAAAACAGCCAAGCAAAGAAAAACAAGGTGTCCTTATCCTCTGCAAAACACACCTCTCCTTCAGCTTTGCAAGACCTTCTGTGAATAAATACCACGAAGGAGAAGACAGTGGTTTGCACAGGGAGAAGAGTAAATCAAAACAGGGTTTTAACAACTCTCTCCTCTGTTCCAGCAAAGGGGGAAAACAGCAAAAACAAACACACAGGATGTATCCCAGTCGGGGGTGGGAGAGAAAAGCACACAGGATATCAGCTTGTGTAACCGTGATCACAGGGACTCTGTCAATCGTTAAGGAGAGGTATCTGGTATTCCTTCCTGCCCAGGTGAGTTCTCACACGCATTGTGTCAGGTCTTTCCAGATGGATGAGCCCTAAATGGCCACGGGCAAAGGAAGCCATCCGTGCTGTTAAACTGATGCTGAGATGGAGCAGGATAAGGCTGTGAAGGGTTGGCATTGGAGTGACAACAGCAATCAGGACATTAAAAAAGGAGAAAGCCATCAGTCATCTCCGTTTCCCTCCTAACATCACCTTCCAGGTGGTCCCAAGCTTTAGGCATCCATAATTTAAGGGTCACTGGTATGTGTTCTTTTATAGCATCCATGCTTCTGGCAGGGCTTCACCTGATAACAGCCACTGATAACACGGGCAAAGAACCTCCAGTTCCTGCCAACACCTGCTTTGCACAGGGAGGTGTCAGACTTCAGGCAGGGCTGTCTTTGGGCACTGTCAGCACTTGCAGGGCCGAGCCCTGACACTCTGCTATCAGCTACAGGAGTTTTAATCCCTGTGACCTCCTCCAGGATGCTGAGCTTTGCTGGATGGGGACATTTCTTCACCAAACTTACCCCAGCGTGTTCTGACCAGCCAGCAGTCCTGCAACATTGCACATTTTAAAGCATTATATATCTTTTATATGAGGTTTGAAATTGTCCACAGTCCCCCTCAGGTCCACATATTTTGCCAAAATTGTTAATTGAGAAAAAGATTTTCCAGGCAAAATATCTGCAATACCTCCTAGCAAAAACTACTGGAAGCTGCCAGTGTTCAATTAATATGAAAGAAACAAACCACGCTGAATTTACAGCAAGTGAGGAAGTTAGTTCATGTTTTAAACTCCTTTTATCTTTATTACCAGAGCTGTGGCTTTTTTGTCCTTACAGCTGTCTGTCAGCAGTGCTCCAACAGAGGGCCCTCCCTTGAATTTCAATCAAATATTCTGTTTCTTGAGAGAACTTTAAACACTTTGTTTAAAAATAAATAGCCAAAGAAATACTTAGAGTCAGTGCAATTGAAATAAGCTCACATAAAGTAAGGATGATGGAGAGACTCGTGTTCTAAAAAGGAAGATTTACCACATGTTTTAGAAAATAGATGGAAGCCAAAGGACCTGCAGTCCTTACTGTGCATTTCTCACTCCTCCCTGCCTTCCCCAGTGTTTCTATCACCAAGTACTTGCTAGCAGAGTGAAAAGCTTTCTTTGAGCCTTCTTCAGCTTTGAACTTGGCTCTCAGTCTGCTGGTGAGCACATGAGCATCGTAACTCCTACTTAGGAGAGAAATTGTAGCAAAGTGAAGATATGGGACAGTTCAATACATTTAAAGCCATCACACCCCATTATTTCTCTACCAAATTATCAGGCACCAGCATGGAGGGGTAGTGTGAACAGTCTCCAGAAGGAGCAGGATGAATGGACACTTCATAACTCTAATTTCCAGCTGAAGTCACTACAGTAGATACACCCGAGTCACTAATATGATGATTTCCACCACAGCAATAATCCAACTCCTTTAACATCAGGTGTAGACACAATTTTAAGTTTTCATCAAGGGAACTGAGAGAAGAACAGAATAAATGGATATTTGCCCTTTGTCCCTGTATAAGGCTATAAAAATAAGTATCAGAGAAGGATGAGCAACAAAGCTGTTGAACAACAGCAGAAAAGATGCAGTGTTTAGCAATGTTTCTGACCCTAGAAGTAGCTTCAAATGCCCAACAGACATTATTTCATCAATTCATGAGGGATGGACACTGTGAGGGCAGTGATTAGAGGCCCTATAAGATCTCCTGGCTGTGAGAGGAACCTTTGCTCCCAGAGCAGGTGCTGCACTCACTGCATTGAGGCACCAGCTCTCAGCCTGCAGAGAGGAGTGGTGAACAGCACAGGGGAAGATTACACACCCCCTTCCTCCCAGCCCAGTCCAGAGACTCTGTTTTTCTACTCCAGGCAGTCACTGCACTGATAGACAACTGATGGAACCCCACAAAAATGCTGGGTCGTGGCTGACATTCTGGCCTTCATTCCTGCAGCACTTCTGGGCAGATCATCAGCCTTATCTCTGAGCTTCCTGCCTCAAGTCACAGCCCTACTGTTATTCAAACATAGTTTTGTATTTAATTTAATTTCCTTGTTTTTGTTTAGCTTTGATAAAGGAAAGGAAATCTTTTCTAATCGGCTCAAAACAAGACCATTGACTCAAGACCAAGTTCAGTGAGCTATCAGGGGCAACAGGATACTAATGGCTAATGCAAAAGTCTGAGAAAGAGTCATGGGAACAAAAGCCACTGGAAGGAGAACAACTTGTCCTTTAAATCCATAAAGAGGAAGTGGGAAGTGGAGAAAAGTTCTGAGTTGAAAAGCCATTGCAAGAGGGGCTGTGACAGAGCTTGAGCAAAGAGCCAGGCTGAGCTGAGAGGGAAATCACAATGTAATAAACTGAGCCTTTTGTGCATGTGCATGTGCAGGTACACAGGTATGAACATGTTTGTATATGTACATATAGATAGATAGATAAAGACAGATAGATATAAAAATAAAAATACAGGTGATAAGGGGTTTTTTCTGAATAAGGATACTGGAAAGGAAGACTTACCCACAATCACAGCACATCAAGGAATTTAAACCAAAGTATTTCTGGAGCTGGAAAATGTCTCTATCATCTCCCCTAGGATGTAGTCACACATATTCTAAGGACACCAAACAATCACCTAATGTTGATTTGATTGCATGTCAGTGTAGAAGAAAAAGGTTTGAGCAACGAAAAACATAAAGGGGTCAGTTCTACCAATCTAGGTCAACATCTAGAGTTTGAAGCTGGCAGAGAATCATTAATATATTCACTCCTGACAAACAGCCATATGACAGAGCCTCATCCACAAGTGTTTCCAGGAGCTTCAGAGAACTTTGGCTCACATCCCAGAATCCCTGCAATTTTCAGGCTAGATAAGGACAGGAGTGCTCCTACAAGTGAACAGCATAAAAAGTAAGTCCAAGTCATAAAAATATTGTGCTAGCAGTTGAGAAGGTTAGAATACAAATGCAAGTGAAGAAACAGATTAAGGTCAAACAGTCATGTCAGAAGTACCCCAGTGTGGTGCATTTACAGCTCCTCATCTCCAGCAGAGATCATTTTTCCTGTAAGAATTCCCATGAACACCAAAGCTGCAGCCATCGGAACCCTTCTAATAATCACCAATTATTAATCCAGCCAAATTGCTTCCTTTCACTGTTCTTGGTCCAATAGTTTTAAACTACTTTAAATCTTCCCAAGTATATTTGCCCTGATTTTCACATTGATGTCTACTATTTGGGTCAGGTCTACCTTCCAACCTACTCCATGGAAAATTCCCAGTGCATGTTAACTGCATCATATCTGCCATTATAGAAACCCTGTTATGACATCCAGCTTTTAATGCAGTGCTAGTTACTTATTTACTAGCTCTACAGGCCCAAAAATCCCCTGGCTCTTTCCACAGTTTGCTAAGACTGTCAAGGGCATTTTTTTCCCCATTAGGACATTTTTTTCTCTATTGTTACTAATTCACATTAAGGGCCCTTGGTCATGCTCAGTCATGCTGTCTCTTTGATCAGCACCCAGGTCTAATACCATGAGAACAGCCTTTCAAGAAGTGTTTGGCTGTTTTGCCTTCCATCATCCTAAATGTCAGCTCTGCCAACACACAGGCCAGGGATTTCATTACCTTTACTAAAGTAGGTTCTGTACAGACTTCAAGCTCATCTTTATTAAATTTTCTCCACACATTTTCTCCTACATTCTCCAAAAACCTACCCCATGACTTTGTTCAGGTTATTTAGCAACCATTCTTCCATCTAAGTAGAGATCCAACAACTTGGAGCTCTGCAACTTGGTCTCTCTCACTCTTTTGGACCTAAGTGTTACCTGCAGAAAAAATAACATCATTATCACTCTTAAAGCCTTACTTTCCTCTGAGGTGTTCAAACCCTTTAACATCAACATAATCTAGAGTATTTACTGACTCCCAGAAAAGCATTCCCAAGATGATCTTAAGCTAACAACTGGGCTTTATTTCCTTCAAATTTAAGCACTGTTTGGAGTTTGGTTTTTTATTTGCAGTACCTTCTGGTCTGCAACTCTCCTCTGAGCTGTATTTCTTCTCTCTCATGACAGTTAACTCACCACAATGGTCAAAAAGGAAATGTAAACCATTCAAAGTCACACCATTCTGAGAATTTCACAACGAGTTCATTAATCCCACCCAGTTATATTAAAAGTTACAGGAATGATACTAAAGTATCTCTCTGACTTAACCCTTCACTGAGGTCAAGCAGAGCAGAATGTGAAATATTTGCCATTACAATCAACTTATATTTGCACCTTTCTAATTCATTTTTCAAGCTATCCAGACCCTTTTTCTGCTGGGAGTTAATTTGTGACAAATACACAAGATTTCTTATGCCTCCCTAGAGGGCAAACATACACGCAGACATATAGATATATATATTCTGATCACATTCCTGTCCCCTCCTGAGCTCTTAATGGATGAAGTCTCTCCTCTCCATGAACAAAAATAGGTTTTTTATAAAGCAGTTAGGACATATTAGGCTGTACAAAGATGGGAAAATACTGCAACATTTCTTCCATTCTGGTTTCTCCCTTCTAGAGAATTGGGCACATTCACTCGGAATTTATTCAAGCTTCCAAACCAAATCAGTTTCAAAAGCCTTTGAGTCCGTGTAGGCCCTCCTGTTTCCAATAATGCAGCAGGAACACTATCAGCCCCTGGTGCTTTATTGGTCCTGAGAACTGTAATTGTCTCTCAAAGCTCCTCAAAATGTGGTATTTCTACAAAACAGCTGAGCTGTCTGGATTACAGCCAGTATCTCTTTTTCCACCTCACTATTGAAGAGATCACAGTATTTTCTCTAATTCTTAAAAGTTGCGCTGTAATTTGCTCTTTCATCCTTAATCCTGCTCACTCATTTCTCCACACATGGATGTTCTTGTAAAGTGCATTCACATTATTAATACCTCTCTTCTCTCCTGTCATCTCTATCGTGTTTTATTATCTGATTTGTCATTTAACTCATCCTCCACCTGTAATTCCCAGCATGAGGTGCCTTCTCGTTCTGAGACAAACAATTGTCCCTGCAACAGCCCTTTCAGCCTCTACACACAGAGTTTGAGCTACAAGTTTCCTCTCTGTTTCTCTAAAAAAAATCTCTCATTCACTATGGACAGGTTTCTAAAACCTCGAAGCTGATCTCAGCTAAGATCAGCAACGTCTGGGGTTTCTGGATATGTCAATTATTTTGTCTTAAGGGGCCACGAATTTCATTGTGTTGGGTCATTCTCAGCGTTGCTTCTTTGAGGTCATACACTGAGCAACAGTCTGAAGGCTCTTGGGATATAACCTTGTCCTTTGAATAAATAAAAGTGTCAGACTGACTGACATCAGCTCCATTTAATCTTACAAATGTTCCACTGCTCTTCACAACTGTTAGATATTACAGAACTAACTCATTGGTAGTATTTAACAACTTTAGGAGATCATCCAGAATTCTTTCAAATTCCACGTAGGATGCAGTTTTAATTTCATCAGAAGGCAATTATTTCTAATGTGAGTTCATACAAATCATTATGAGCAAAACAAACTCTGTGTTATCCTTCTATTCTGGAAAAAAAATAAGACATTCACTGATAGCTTCAAAACCAAGAACTTCTGAACCCTGTCCCCCATGACAAAAACTTTACCCATTTCATGCCTTTGAGTCTTTTCAGCTCAGTATATTTCTGAAGAGAATGATGTACTGTGGCTTTTGGCAATGACAGGATGCTATGGAGGTCCAGTCCTTTGTCTTAACACTTCTTTCCTGTATTATAAAAATAAGTTGGAAATACTAATTGTTCAAACAACCAGGGCAATGTAGGAGACGTACTCATTTCATATAATTTGGAGGCTTTCTGGCCACATCTCAGGGAGCTCAGAAGTTCCATGCTCCCAAATCCCTGTCCTCTCCCTGTAGGTCCTCTATCCATAGAACTGACTTACTGGGGATTTGTTTGTTTGAAGGTTTTTTTCAGTGTTTAATTGAACTTCATTTGTCCTTTGTCTTACAAAATATCTGACTTAAGAAACATTTCTGGCCCCATCTCTCCTACCAGCATTGTTCTTGCAGTCACAGAAGGACCTTCCAAAACATCACAAATCTGCAATGCATCTTTAAAGATGCCAGGTGTTTGTGAAAGCCAATTGGATATAGTCTGAAATGCAAAGTGTTTGAGCCAAGGCTCACAAAATATTTGAACACGAAACAGTCTGGAGCAAGAAAGTGACAACCTTGATCCAAAGATATTTTCACATCCTTCTCCTTGGATGCCACAAACACACCAAGATTCCTTTATTCTCCCTAGGTGGAAAAGGCACAGGTCAGCATGAGTATCCCACAAGGAAGAGAGGGGGAAGTTTCAGACCACTTTATACACGAATCTGGGTTTAGAAACTCCATTTCAATGAACAACCAGAGCACGCCTATACCATTGTGCTCAGCTGAATGCAAGCAGATCATTTCAGTATCATAATAGATCCTTTAATGCTCATTGCTGAAGAAGGTGTTTCTGCTTCACAGGACAAATTCCTACAGTTTCAGAGACAGGAGTTTAATCCTGGCATTGAGAAGTTCAAAACATTCGTTTTCAACCTGTCCATTTTCTTAGTACGGTCATGTTTTGACCAATGAAAAACATATGAAATCCTACAGTTTGTTTCCTTTTCTTTATAGGATTATTATTTTTTTGCTGTCCTGGTGCTTCAAATGAGACAACTTCTGTGAACCTTGTTTGGAAAGAGACACCATGTGCTTACACATCCCAGGAGTCCAAATTGTTCTGATGCTACACTTAAAGTTCTTCATTAAAAACAGCTGAACACAAATGGAAGGGATTAATGCCTTTGTTCCTTAATTATTAGATCAATATCTATGTATAGCTGAGATTATTTAAGTGGGGAAAAGGCAATATTTTTTTTAAATGATGAAAATGCTTTTAGCACTAAATTCATGTCAGCAGAGATGCTCACAAACTAGTTTGAATCACTTCTGTTTATAGTTTGTGGCACATCTTATTTCCTGAGTTTTGGGAAAGCAGCACTTACTGCAAGAGGACAGTGCACTCAAAATGTTCAAAACATTTTAAATCCACAGTTCTGAGTTCCTTATGCTGAGGAAAAGCTCGAGAACAAGGATTTTCGATTTTCACTTTAAAAAGTCTGGGCAAGACCCCTTAAATACTTCCTCTCTTTTCATCAAGATATGAAACAGAATTATTATTTGACCTATTTGTAAAAAACAATAGAAAGGGCACAATTCTTTGCTCTCTTCAAAAAGGCAGCCTGGGATCCCAGCAAAGCCCAGGGGTAACTCACAGAGATCTCACCAGCTGAACCGTTCTGACACCTTCCCTGCAGTTCCCTGCAAAGAGACTTCCTGCACAGATGAGGGTAGAGAATCCTACTGAGCACCTTGTTATTCCAGAGGCTAACTGGTGAAACTTATGGATGTTGAACAACTCCTGGAGACCAGCTCAAGGGCAAGAGGCAGCTGGAGTGAGAGAGCTTTGGAATCGGCACCTCAAGCTTCTGCTCCCAGTCCATGAGACAAACTCACATTTTCTCCCTTCTCAGGGAATTTTTTCCCTTACAAATCCATTTCTCTGGAACATGATGAGAGATTCTGTGAACAGGTTTGGGCAAGGCAGGCCATGATGAAATAATTATTGAGTTTACAGTGTTGGTACAATCTTTCCTATATATTTTTAAGGGTGCCGGAGCAAGGCTGTATAAAGAAAAAATTGACTTATAAAAGTGTCATTCAACAGCTCTGTATTCATAGTTGTGATCAATGCTAAGTCCTTGACAAAGACAGAACTGAAATTCTGTGGATGCTCTGTGCCTACAACCAGTAGTTTTCTTTAAAAGTTGTTTTTGTTTAGAAGAGTATTCAGGGACAAAATGAAGGCTCTGAGAAAAGCTGCAGTAATTGCTTGAATAGAGGAGAGTTTTCTCTTGTAGAAACAACCAAGCAACTTTTTCGTAAAGAATTGTAGTGTCTATTAAAAGTTTAACAGGACTTTAGACAGCAATTACAAATGCCTGTAAAGCTTCACTACCTGCCTAGATTTGAGAGATCCTGGGACACTTCTTGCTCTTTTCAAGTTCCCATCCCCAAGCCTGCTAAGGATGCCTTTGTCCTTCCCAAAGGCCCCTCTCTGTTAAGCCAGCCAGCCTCCATTTGCTTCTGCAAGCATCATTTTCCTATTAGAAATGATGTTTTTATTACTGTCCTATCACGCTAAGCAGTGGGGAATATTCCTTCTCCAACAGCTGCAGCACAAGGCCTCTCACCCTGTGGGGATTTGGCAAACCAGTTGCAAACTCAGTGGAGCAGGGAGCGAGATCTGCAGAGAGGATGTCTTGACTGTAATAGCACACAGATCGCTCCATTCCTGCAGAACCAAAACCAGGCCACTATTTTGCTTTTTAAGAGACAATAGGTCTCTTTCTCCCCTCCTCCCAAACAGGCCAGGCACAATAGCTCCAAAATGAAAACCTTTTGTGAGTGCATATTATTTGGTTTCAAGCTGCCTGGAGTATAATGATGATTTTTTCAGCTCCTTGCAGCAGCTGCCAGCATTTCTGTGCAAGGAGATGGGAGTACTGAATATCTTTGTGTGTGTTATTTGCTATGATTTTTAATTTTTTTTTTTTTTAGAAACTTTCAGAAGACTGTTTAGGAAATTGCTGCCAGCCCTCCTGGTAACCCCAATGCATTTTCCTTATGGAAGGAAGTTCAGCAAGGAAAGCCACCACTTAGATTTAGAGAACACTGACCTATTCTGTGCTACAACAGAAACTTGCAAAGCCTAGGGAAAACTCTAGAGAAAGAATGAAGAGAGAAAAAAAAGCCTCTCAGAAACAATAGAAAGGCTCTTCTCAGACTCAAACAAGAAATATTGTTATTCAGGAAAGAGTAAAACTCACAATTGATTTGTCTTCCTCTCATCCTTTTCCCCCACCTCAGTCCATTTCTAGGAGAGGAGCTCTTGGAACTCACCTTTTGTGCATTCCTTGGCTGGGGTTACAGCCAAGTGTGAGTAAGCACTAATGCAGCTCCAGGTATCTGGCTACATAAATGGTTCTGCAAGGCTTAAATTACTTTTTTGGGGGCAAAGGGGGCAGTGTCAGTCCTCTTGTGACATCTTTGGTAAGTACTAGCTAGGAAAGAAATAAAATAGAGTGATTTTCTTTTGCTGTTGTTTGTTTTTGCTTAAGTTTTTTGTTGTTGTTGTTGTACCACATTTTTAGAGACTTTTCTTATAACTGAATCTCTTCACTGCCAGACAGAACAGAACAGAGCAGGAACTTCACTGGCTTCTTTTCTGCCATGCCAGAATCATGGGGCAGGTGTGATTTTGGTTTCTGGCACATGAATCCTTTGTCAAAAACATCTGCCTTACAGGTTGCTGACCACTGAACCCAAGGGCTGTCACTCAACCATATCTGAAAAGGCTGAATTAGAATCCCCCTGTATTCAATCCTTTTGAAATTGTCTCACTTGACTACAGAAAAACTTCACAGCAAAACTAAGGCTGTGCTTACAGCACGGCACAGGGATCAGAATTCTGCCTTGAGGTGAGGCTGACCCAGGCTGACGATGGAGTGCACCTCTAGAAAACACACACCTGTATTTTTTTGGCACTAAAACTTATGGTTTGCCCTGCCTAAGGTTTATAAACCTATTGCCTCAATTTGGTGTATGGAAGTGAAGCAGAACTGATCCGCTCTGGGGAAAGGAAGAAGATGCTTGCAAAGGACTTTTAGTTTTAGGTTTGTCCTGCTTGGAGAGGAAAAAGGAGAGAACCCAAGCCCAGAGCATTGCAATGCCCCATCTTTCACAGCAAGAACAGGATCTGAGTGTGTTCTGGCTCAGGGCACTGCAGTCAAACTCTCTCAACCTTGCTGAGCCCAGCTCTGGTGGATTTTAGCTCCAGCCTCTCCCCAGCAGCCATTCCCAGTGTTGGCAAGCAAGGGAGCAGAGCTGCCACTATTCACTGTCACAGCCTCAGCCAGGGGCCTCCTGCCTTGTGATTGCTGATTTCAGTTCATTTCTCTGATTTACAGTTTCCTGATTTGCAGGTTGTTAAAATACTTGTAAAAAACACTGGTCTGGAAAATGTTCCTAAATAATTATGTTGATGACTAAAAATCAGGCTGAAAGGGCTTTAATTCATAGCAGCTTATACAATAAGGGAGATTTAGGGAGAGCTTTTATTCTCGACTCATATTTTTAATGTTTCATTCATGTTCATATCCTGTACTACAGACCCCAAAGTGAGCTTATATGGCTAAACTCTCATTCTACAGTCAGGAACTAGTTCATTCTCTGGAAAAGCTTTCTTAGGCAAGTAAATTTTTCTGTCTGAAGGTTAGTGCTGTGTTTATGTCCTTGAGGGCTTGTGGGGAATTAGAGTATTTTCCCCTTTGGAAGGGGATTGTGGGAATTGAAAGGTTGGTGTTTAAAGAGGGAGTCTAAGCACCAGTGAGAAACTGAGGTCGAGAGGTGCCCCATTTAATTATGCAAATGAAGATCACCACTGAGGCTGTGCTCAGGGGTTTGTGCAGTGCAGCCTGACACATCCTGGATCTGCAAATGAGCAAGACACAGCCAAGACTACTTTGATTCTTACCTTTGGTGTTGAGCAGAGAGAGATCTGTTGCCATTAGCCCGGGTTAATGTTTAGGCCTGCAATGGTGTCATCTCAAGTTTCTTGTTTAACCAGTCCCAGCTGTGTCAAATTCTTCCCGCAGCAGAGCTGGAAGTTGGAATTAACCATTGAACCTCCCAAAATGTACGACTGATTGGCTCTATTGTAAGGTCTGGTTAGGACCATTTTGACATGTCTTCTGCTGGAAAATGTCTTTGTTAAAACTCTTCAGAAATGCGTCTGTTACTCAATACCAAGACAACTCAGAATATCCTGAGTGAGGCCTGGCCAGGATGGCAGATGGGCTTTACCACATCCCAGGGGAATAAGTTCAGGCTATTGTGAGCTGTTTCTGCTTTTGTAATGACTCCCAGCAGGAAAAAAGCTTGAGATTCACAATTTTTTGCCAATGAGATAAACATTCTCTGTTCAACTGCGTTTGCAAGACTTACGTTATTTAAAGGCCTCAAAGAAGTTAACACAAGAACATGACTACACTCAAACAAGCTTCTTAGGTGGGATGGAGCAGTTTCTGCACTAAGGAAACGTGGACTACAGGAGCTTGTACCTGATGGAGCAGCTTTGCAGGCCAAGGCTGTTCGTGAGCTCCCATCAATGCACAGGCACCGCCCCAAGGTGCCAGAGGGTCAGGCAGGAGTTCACTCATTTAGAGAGACACAGAACTTCTGGAAGCCTTGCTCATACAGAATTCCTAAATTTTGGAACTTGCTTGGCAGCTTAATGTATTAACAGAAGCATTAAAAAAAAAAAAAATGGTCTGGGTTAGTTAGTGCCAGTGCCCGGTCTGCCAGGAGGCAGCTCTGAGGGAGGGGAGCTGATTTCAGCTAAAACCAATTACCTTGGTGAGGGAAGCAAGGAGGGCTGTGAAAACACTCTCTCCTGGTGCACTGGAAAGTTGGATGTGCCCAGCATCTGCTTTTGTCAGGACAGAGCTCAAGGACATGACCTACCACCACCTGCTGCAACTTACCCCACTCCTCTCTGTAGGATGGTGCATCCTCCTTGTCCTGCCCCCCAGGAAATATTTGTCAGGCAATGTTTGCTTGGTTTCATCCTTCTACATCTCATCACACCTCCTTGTGCACAACAGGGACGTGCCAGAACACTGTGTTAGCCATCAGCTTAGGAAATAGCACATTGAAGGAATTTCCTTGGGCACTGTATCACTAAGAAAAAGTATTTCTTCTGCTAGAGCAGTTGGTGAAGCAAAGAAGAAACGAGGTCTTGGTCAAAAGTTTTCATTGAATTTTAGGATATAGGACAGTAGAATGGTGATTGAAGATGACCTAGTTTTGAGAAGGGAGAAAGGATGTTTTAGGAATTGGCATATCATGGCCTCATGGTTATTATGGCTACAGAATGGAAAAGAAGAGCAACAGTTAACCAGTAGGTCAAGGTGAATTTGCAAACTAGATGCACATATTTCCAAGGGACAGGCATGTAATGTGATACTTGTAGTGCAAATTATCTGATTTGCTCAGACACTCTGAGATCAGCAAATTCTACCCTCTCCTTTAGCAGTTCCCACAGGAGCAAGCAGTTTAATTTGCAGTTATCTCCTTGTGTCAGTTTAATTTACAGTTATCTCCTTGTGTGAAAGGGTGAGAACATGGGACCAGTCAGTTTTAGGATGGAGGTGAGGGTCTTGCCAGTGAAGAGGAGAAGTCTGCTCTGCTCTGCCACAACTTTTGCTACTTATATCCCTTAAGGGAGCCCTTAAGGAACTCCCAAGGATACAGCACAGACGGAGGTAGAGAGTTTTTAAAAGCCATTTCCACTTTGTTAATAACGTGTGTGAATATTGGATTTTATTATTTCCTCTTTGATTTTATGACTATTGCAGATTATTCAAAAAGCAATCTGAAAAAGCCATTTATTGCCTGGGTTTGTTTTGTTTTTTAAACCTGTTACACTTTAAAGCACCGTGAAGAGTTGCAGAGCATACTCATAACAACAAGAGTGCTTTATGAATTAAAAGACTTCGACTACAAGTCTGAACACCCTTTTGAATGGAGGGGTGGGAGGCCATGTGGAGCTGTAAGGTTCAAGAATCCAGTGAAATTGTGCTGTAGCTCCTGACTGAAGCACCTCAAGAGGCTGCCAGCTTTGCTAGGGCTGCCTGCCCTCTCCAGATGACCTTCCATAACTGGAGTGATGATCTCCTGATAAAAAGATATCAGGATAATATCTTCCTGATCCTTTGGGTCTTGCTAAAAAACAGATGTTCTTGGAGTACCTGACAGTCTCACGTTGAACACTGGCAGGAAATAGATATCGGAGAACACAGAAATAAGGAAATTATTATTATTATTATTATTATTATTATTATTATTATTATTGCACCTGATCATTCTTGAGCCTTGATACTGGGGACTAAGATTTGGGCAAGGATCCAAATTGGCTCTTCCTCATGAAATCCATTCTCCTGCTCCCACGTGAACATTAAGGTGAGCATTAAGTCCGATGTTTCAGTTTTAAATCTCAATTCCCTTGCTTAGGTTCTGAGCCAAACATTTCCTGGGGGAGAGACAGGCACAGAGGATGAGAATCCTTCTTCCAGGGTACCTGTTTCCACTAAATGTGGCATGAAATTACAGATCATACTGAGTGGTTTGGGCTGTTTTGTCCAAAACACCAGCTAATTAAGCTGCAATATGTGCCCACCTTGACCAAGCACATGGTTTTTGTACAGCAATCTTCACAAAATATTGCCAAAGTGCAGGTGGCACCATGACCTAACCTAATGCCTATGTCACCTGCATTTCAGACACCCATTTCTTCAGGTCACAGACTAGGTCTAGTTAAGTTTTTCTTCCCTGTTGGCTCTCTGGTTTATTTTAAACCAAAGGGTTTAAGTTCGAAATTTGCTATAGATGTTAAAGCACTTTTTCCCCCTGCCATGCTCCTCCAAACCACCCTATTGAGCTTTTCCACCCAGAGGCAACTGCATTTGACTATTTACATGATGTTTGACAACTTAAAATGCATCTTTTGTGCTGGTTTTCCAGTACAGTGGGCTGCTAAGCAAGCTTTTCATGGCTTCAAGGATCATCTTATCAATGAAAGAAAAAAAAAGACGGTTAAGGACACAAATCATAGTAACTTTAGATAATTGTAATTTGAGTAACTGTGAAACTGTCAATCGAACAGATTGCACCTGTTTAAGGTTAGTAAATATTCTCTAGAAAGGCTGTGCTTAAAACATGATGCTTCTGGACCTGAGAGAAGTGTTAATCCATAAGTATTCATATCTCTGCCACTGACCACTTCAATATGAACTGAACACACAATCCAAACAAGGATTAGATTTGCCAGTCAGATAGCAGCAGTAAAATTCTGAAGTAAAATTAATTCCAATGTGTCAGGCCACTCCTGCAATGGGAGTTCTGCATAAATCATGGCAGTGTCAAACATTCTGTAGGAATAAAAGCCAAGCGAAGTAGTAAGTGACTTAAATAAGGCTACTGGCTTGCTTCAAATTATTCCAAATTAAGTCATTTTTGAACTTAAAACCTTTGGCTTAAAATAAACCAGAGAGCCATCAGGGAAGAACAACCTGAGTGCCATGAAAAGTGAGCTCTGAGTTCATGGATATGATTCATTTTCCCCTTTTCCTTCCTATCCATTCAGGAGCCAGCCAAATGCATCTCTTACCTGGCCTTTCTTTACCCTGAAACTCAGAGTAATGGGAGGAACAGAGGAGGTGATGTGGCAGGATGTTTGTAGAAGGCTCTGCTGTGAGTGTCCTGTGAAAATATATATATATTCATACATATATATATATATACAGGTGTAGTGTAGTGATAGAAAACCTGGGCCTAAACAATATGTCTGGGTGGTATTAATATGGGATTTGCTCAAAATCACATCTCTCCATTTCTTGTAAGCTGGGGATGGAGAGATCCCTCACACACACACACACACACCCACATAACCCACTCAGAGTATGGCATGAACATCTGAAGCCCCCATTATGGCAATTTTTGTTGTTGATGCTTACTTTCATCACATCTAATGTTTGCTCTGAACTGACTGCTTCTAAGAACATCACTCTTCACAACGTATATGGATATTAATCTTCCAAAGAGGAATTTAAATGGCAGAGTGGACCCTTCAGGCTAATATAGGGGAGGTGATGCCCTGTCTGTTTTTAATTAGAGCTAGCTTGTTTAATGAGGTAATGTTCTGTTGTGCTGGGTTATCTCCTGGAAGACAGGGCAGCAGGCGAGCTGCTGGGGAGGGACACTTGAAAAACATCACAGGCAGGCTGTTTAATGTTAGCACCATCATTCATCACCCGGGCTCTTTGGAGAGCCTGACAGATGGAGCACGTCCTGTGGGGACTCCATCAGCCTCTGGCGTGCTGCTTAATGCAATTTAGCCAGATGTATCAAAGCAGCAGGCAAGACCCTGCTATTTGGACAGCATTTACAGCATCCCGGGCAAACAGTCAGGAAATGTTCAATAATGTGCCTTGCACAAGTGTGGCAAGAAGCAGATTCTTAGAGTGACGGGTTGCCAAGAGAAATCCTGGCAGTGCCTCACTCCAGCTTTCAGTCACATGCTGGTTTTGTTGTTATTGTTTGAGGGCTTATTTTTGTAAGGGCTCTCTCAGTTTGAGGTTTCCAAAGACCGGATTTAAGGTGCCTTGAACACGCCCATCTGGTTCCTGATCAAGGGGATGAATGTGAACAGCAGGACCCCTGGAGCACTGGGGGATCTGGGCACGGGGCCTGCTGGAGAGCTGGGGCACCTTCCCAGCAGACAGAGCGGGGCAGAGCTGAATTATGAGTCCCAAACACTCTCCTCCCGATGCAAAAGGGATCAGTGGTGTTTGGGCAATCAGAAAGCAAATACCAGTACAGACAGGGAGTTCAGTGGGGCCTCTGGCTGCGTCTCTAAGCTACAGAATCCAGTCTGGTCTGCTGACAGCCTCTGTTTTGGAACCCAAGAGGGGTTCTGCAGAGCATAGTTCAAGTACACCTAACTGCTTGACACTGAAATAATAATAATTCCCGAATTTTGCCATATGGACCTTTTCCCAAAAACCTGAGTATACCCACAGACCTGTCTTTGGTTCTCAGTGTGGAATATTGTGTCTGTGAGATCTCTCCATCAGCTACACTGTGGAGGATTGCTCCCTCAGGAGAGGAGAGCCTGCAATAGGGACAGCAGATACCTTGGGAAAACAGGTTTCTGCTCTTTCTGCTCCGTGTCCTGCTGCCCAGACAGGTGGCCACTGCCACCAGCTGCCAGAGAAACCCTTGCCATGGTTGGTGTGGGTGCTGAAAGCAGAGGGGGTTTGTGGCACTTGTGTTTTGCTATTTAAGCCTACAGCTTCTTTGCCAGCAAAGGAAGAAAAGAGCATGGTTAATGCACTGCCCTGTGGGCTGCTGGCAGAAGATGTTTAACTTCTAGAGGGGGAAAAGTTCCAGTGGGCCTGGAAAAAGAATAGTTGTGATGTGTATTTTCAGCTTTAAGGCCAAAGCCTCATTAAATTCCCAACGCAGAAGCAAAGCTGTCCTTTGCACTGACTTTTTTAGATTATTATTGTTATTAGCAAAGCTCTACCCAAAACCACATTTCTGAGGAGACCCCCCACTTCTCCCAGGAGCCAGAACTGCAGCCGGGGTGAGGGACAGACACACAGCCCAGACACCTCCCCATGTGCTGTGGTGTCAGCTTCACCTGTGAATTCAGCTTTGGCTCAGGACTGGTGCATAAAGATGTAAAATCCATCTGGGCCTTGCAGTCTTGGAAAGCTCTTTGATGATGTTTCCAGCAACAGAAATGTAGCATGTGCAGAGTCTTGCATCCTGTTGCTAATAAGTCTGCTTTTACACCACTCTGCCACACTCACTAACTTTCATTTACATATTTTTCCAATAATCTTTTAAACAAGTGACTAGATGACCATAAATCCTGGAGAGTGAGGAGTGCAGGGTATGTTGGAAGAACAAGTGCTTGGGGCTCAGTTTAACCCTTCAGTCCCCAGTAGAAAAGCCAGGGCCAAAGCAGCAGTGTCCTGCCATGTGCCCAACAGAGAAGGTTGGCAGGGAAGGGTAAATGCTTCAAAAGCATTTCTTCTTGTGCTATCCCAAAAATAATAAAAAATCTGGTGCTGCTGCCAAACCCCAAAATGCAAATTAATGCAGAATGGGGAATTTGAAATGTTTTGCTAGCAAGTACACGCCGTGGTTCTGCATCGATACTCAGCTGTTGATGAAATCCCATCCTGGATTTAGCAACCAGTTCACTAAACCAAAAGGCCTTCCCTGCTTGATGATATATGATGAGGCAAAGGAAATCTGGTACAGCTTTTTAAGGCAGGACAGAACAGGGACAGCCTGGTGGAGTGTGTCAAACACCAGCACTATCCAGAGCCACATTCTCTGAAAAAATAGGGGATTATTGAGGTGGGAGGGTACCAACCCTGAATTTCTAGGTTTGAGTTCTTCCCCCTACTACCCTTGGAATTCAGCCTCCTCACCGAGAGAAACGGTGACAGCTTGAAAGATTGTCCAATATATATTATTATTTTTTATACATATATACACATAGTTGCTTCCAATTACCCAGGAATAACTGTTTCCTCTACTGAGCCAGCTGCATAGATGGCTGAACAATCTGTCTGTTCAAACATACTTCAGTCAACTTTCTCTAGCTGATTTGGCAAGAATTTTTCTTCCTACGACTGGATCTCCTCCAGTAACAACTTAGACAGCCTTTTGACTTTGGGTCATGGCTGCACGACACTGAATCCTTTCATTTGTCTCTCTGCAAGTAATGATGGGAAAGCCAAAGGACTGCCATGCCCCTGCTTGAGAAAGGACAGTTTAATTCAGCTGATTTTACACCACAAAGCAGGATGGATTATCTCAAAAACAGGGGTTTGGCACTCAGAGGTTCAAGCCTTGACACACCTCCTGGATAATTCATCCATTTTTGCTTCTGGATGTGTGGAAGTAACTCCTCACCTCAAAAGGTTTCTGCAGGGATGATATCCTGTTATGACTGGAGGGCTCAGTGTAGTGATGAGCATTAGGGAAAAGAAGTCTTAGTTCCAGGGAACCAAGAAAGACCTGGAATAAGATCTGCCAGCAGCAGTGAGGGCGAGCAGGAAGGGACAAGGCTGTCACCAGATCTACTTCACCTTTCCCAGTCTCACCCTTTTGTGACAACTCTATTCAGGCTGTGGCTGTAAAGACCATGAAAACCTCTAGGCAGGTTACATACAGTACATGCATTTTACATGTGCAAATTTACCCTGCTCTGTCTAAAACTTCAGCTTGGAATGACAGCCATTCACAAATATTTCACATGCCCCAGCTGAGAGGCTAGAAGAAAATGTGGCCTTGATTAGCAACTGTTAATCAATTTCCCTTTCAATTAAATCTTCTTGTTCCAAATCCAGAGTGAGACCACTCCGTTTGTAATGTTCCCAAACCTTATGTTGCTGCCCTGGCATGAGGAAACCAGACCCCAGCCTCCAAGGCTGTCACCCTAGGAACCTTCACAAACAGTGCAATGCTATTTTGACAAAATCAGCACTTTTCTGCAGCCGTTTCCCTGAAGACTTAGGGCAAGCTGCTGGGACTGAGTTTGATAAGGGCCCCTGATCATAGTAATGCAGCTTAATCTCCAAAAGCTGGATTTCAGCACTACCTAATCACACTGGGCTCCTTTGCCTTTGCCAATCCATTATGTTGCTGCAGGCTTCAAAGATTTTGGGGGCATAATGACATCTTCAGACCTACCTTTATGTATTTCCAAAACTCCCATCCAATCCCATGTGCCAAAGCATATCATATTATTTTAATTGCCAGCTCACTACTTTAGGGGCACCTTCCTTCATAACTTCTGCTTTGCTTGTAATGATGAGATCTCTTGCAGATGCAGTTAATCAAAAAGATTACAATCACTCCAGAAACACCTGCATTGGAAATAAGTCTGGCTTTTATTATTATGAATTCCTACTGCTGACAAGCTCTGGGAGGAGAGAATGGGGGAAAACCCAAGATCCCTTTGCACAGCTGGAATATAAATGTGAAATTTTCTTTCCATTTATTTTCCTTCTGTAAATGGTTTAGCTGCTATTGATCAAGATTACCACCAAATAAAAATTAGAATCTACTAGCTTGTGGTGTTTTGTGTAACACACTCATAAAACAAATTTATGCCTCCACCACTGGAACAGGCCATACTTTTTGCTAGGATGTGTACAGAACTGAAATAGCATTAGTTGTTGGGGCTCAGCAAACAGACATTCAGGAGCAGGAAGGATCCTGTATTGGGATTCCATATTGCACATGGAAGACAAAATACTTCAGTTGTTCCCACAGCCTGCATCCTCTTTACCCTTACAAAATTAAGGATAAGTCTAAAAGAGCTCATTAGTTGTAATGGGTAGGTACAAGAGGAAGCAGAGAAGCCAGAAGTATTAAGGGAGCAGAATAAAGATGTGTAATTCACTGCGGGGTAAAAAGACATTATTAAAACTGTTGCAAACTCTTCAATTAATATCCCTGTTACTGTGAATATCTTCTCTCCAACTGTTGGGTAGGTGCCAGCACAGTTTTTCTGAGAAATATGAAGCTTTCAACAAAGCCCTACAGTGGTAAAGGTGACAGAGTGTTTCAAAATTCCAAGGTTCAGATAATAAAAGATCTTGGGATCCTGAAAACTGGCAAAACAAGAAATAAAATGCCATTCCTTACAGGAAATGGAAGGACATCCATGTCCACCCAGGACAGAATGGCAAGAGTCTAAGAAACAGCTCAAGGCACGTTTATTAAGGAATGTTAATTTATTGTAGTCTGCAATAGTCCCAGGTTCTGAACACAGAACTTTTTTAAAATTAAATATTGCATTTAAAAGCTGTAAAATTCATAATTTTTCTAATTTTTTTTTTTTAAGTAGCTGCTTAGTTCTGTGATCTACTAGCACAGGAAAAAGAAAAATCAAAGTGTCTCCCTTTCTTGGGACTGAATTCTCACTGCACACAGAGTCAGTATGAAATGGTTCCAATCCACAACATCCTGATCTCTCTCACTGGATAACAACTCAAACCCAATACATGCTCCAAAGAATGATTTAGTAAGAATAGTCTGTCCCACTGCTTCTGCAAGAGCTACAGGAAAGAATCTCTAACAGAGAAGCAGAAAATGTAGCCCCTTTACTGGCTCTTGATAATAATATTTTCTTTTACCTTCTAAAGGTTCTTAGCTTAGCTACATTTTCAGATCCATAAACTATCAGAGGTTGGGCTGGCACAGTTACTGACTGGTTTTAAGTGGATGTATTTGCCATGCATATCCATGTAACTTCATTTAAATAGCCTGGAATTGGTATTAGACAACTAAGAAGAGGAATGGCCCTATCAGAGAAGATGTTCCATCAATAGCAAGGTGACACTTCATATTTTGAGCAGAAGAAATCTTTAGAGCCAGATCCAGCAAACCACTTAGCTACCTACAGTTCGAGCTGGATGTGATACAGATACCAGAATCCAAGAAGACAAGACACAAACTCCGAGTAATTTGACAGTTTCTGAATTTTGCATTAAAGACATGCAAAGTAAAATATGCATAGAGTTGTAAGACCATTGGAAAACAAGAGAATGCCTTCTGTGACATGAGTAATTCTCCTCCTGGCCCTGGCAGCTTCAATGGGAGAACTGAAGAATCCCCTTCCCTCACCCTAAGTTGTCTTCCAGTATGAAATTGGAAGAGGTGGATCAGAAGGGCTAAAGGAGGATTAAAGAAGGTTTAACCCCGGGCAAAAGAAGGTTTAAAACGTGACTCTCCCACGTTATCAGGTTTTACCCCTGTGGTCTGCTGCAGAGGAGGCTGTCCCTGCTGTGAGCCCTGGCTGCCTTCAGGAGCAGGCCTGGCCAAAGGAGCAGTGCAGCACCACAGCGCCCCAGGACACTTCGGGCTGTGGAGCACAACCTCAGCAAGTTGCTTAAATCCAGCCTGCAGGAACCTTGAGTAATCTGGGGTGACAAGAAGGGAAATACTTCAGACATCCTTTCCTCTTTGCCATTCCTCCTGGCAGCCTTTCAGAGCCCTCAGCAAGGCTGAGGTCGGGGCTGGGGCTGAGGGACCAACTCTTTGCTCAGCACATGACCCAGTGCCCAACACACGTAGGGCATGGCAACACAGTGGTACTCAGTGTATTGATAAGTGATCAGCTGCCTCAAATAACCACTCATCCACTCACAACCAAGCTCCATTTCTTCTTTCCAGAGCACTGTCAAGGCTGCATTACTGAGGCGTGTCTAAAGACTGGCTGCAGGAACAGAAGGACTCTGCCTAACAGGAGATAGGAGGCCACTGGAGTAAGTCATTGCTGACTTCAGTGTGCTTAAGTCAGACTTAGCCTGTGGTTAAATATACAAGTCCTTTGCCCTTTAAGGCTTAAAATAAATTTGCCTTAAACTACTGCATTGGCTTACATTACAAGATAAATTATGAAAAATAAGTTGGCCTCAAAGCATAGTTTTGCTTAGCTGCTCTGGGCATGAACCGTTTCACTTGGCCTCTGTTTTCCAGACCACCTATCTCCCTCACCAGGAGGATGCAGAGAAAATAATCAAGAGGGGCTGGAGCCTATTTAGACAACTGGTCAGCTCCTTGCAAAGGGCTCCTTCTCGGGTAGAAGACAGAAGATCCACCACAGAGGAAAAACAAAGCCTGCTAAAGGCTGATCATGATGCTGATTCAATGCTCTGACGTTCCTGGACAAAAAGGACCAGGTTCATGGGTTTGACCAGGAACTCAGAATATGGTCAGGATCTGTGCCTCCCTTTTCCCTCTCTCCTTCTCCTCCTCTCTTTCTCTGCCTCTCACCTTGCCTTCTCCCTCATCTTTACTACTACATTTATGTAAGTGCTGAACACACACAGAGTCTTGCACACTACAACTCTCATCACACCAACCACTTGACAGCGATGATCCCAGTGCCCTTTATGAGATCTGCAACCAATTACAGCTGAAATCAATATGAATCCATCAATACAAGCTCCTGAGCTTTACAACGGAACAGTGACAGCACAGCCTGCATCTTTTCTAATAACACGATCTAGCTGACTCAAAAGGGGAACTGTATTCAAATACAGTACTGCTACAGTATGTCATCTATAAAATGTCATATCTAAAATGTCATCTATAAAATGTCATATATAATGTCATATATAACAAGAGGGAACGAACAAACTACAAAGACACCTCTGTAAAGGCATTATTGCACTGCTATTGAACACTGCCTTTCACCAGCAAATCAATCACCAGTTCCCTTAAATCTACTTAGCTGCAGAATTTCTGTGTTTCTAATTTCTATTCCCAAGCTTAGCCTAGGATTGCAGTGCCTTCCCAAGCTTTATGACAGCTCTGCAGAGGTGACCCACTCCTCCTGATCTCATCAGCAAACTTTCAGTGGCTGCCTTGCTGCTGCCTCTGTTGGTCAATCCAGGCAACTCAGAAACAGCAGATGGGGCTGACTCTGCCTCACTCAAATTTCAGATGTGCCCTGCACTGGGTTCATGCCTAGACTTGAACTGTGAAAAAAGAAAAATTAAAAAAGAATTTATGATCTCATGAACCTTGAGAGCAGAGGCCCTTGAGCATCTTGTGAATGACAGCAGCACTCTTAAGTCTGGATCCCAGCCCGCATTTTCCATCCAAGAGGACTGAGCGATGTTTGGAATTACATAGTGAGGAATCTAAACTAAACCAGGTGTCTTCCCAGTTTTGCCAAAAAAATAGTTTGACACATACTAGCTTATAAATAGATGGTTCTGCCAGATCAAACAATGATATATTACACTGACCACTCAAACAGCCCAACAATGAAGCAATTTTCATGAGGATGCGATACTTTTTTACTTTTTTAAATTGAAAATAATAAACAGATTGGTTTGTATTATCATGAAAAATGTGCTAAAGGGTAAGGTCTGTGAAGAAAAATCTGACAAGTCATAGGTCATAAAAGTTTCAGTTCAAGCTTGTTCATATTATAGTGAAATAAATTATTGCTGAAAACTTCTTTCAAAGAGTTCCTTTTTGATTGGGTCTTGGTTTTAAGATGAGCAAGCGCTTTCAATGTGAGCTATTTCCATTGTTTGTGAGCAATAAACATCAGGCTGAATAGAAAAGCAGACCAGAAGTTATTCCCACTGGTGTAAAAGAAAAGCTGCATAGTGTTTCCTTCCAGCCACAGAACACCCTTTATCTGACTGTGATTTTACAGATCACCTGTCCACACACAGGCACCTGGACAGGGAGTTCTCAGCATCATACGAGGCTTTTCTTTCTCCTACAGGTACAACTCATAAACCCAGCTGGGACTTGGGAAAATTCAATTCCGATGTGACTGACTCCAGCACAACCTGACTCAATTTCTAAGATTTAACTCCTTTTACTGGAACTCTTTACCATTTAATTCTCATTTTGTTCTTTCTAGAATCAGACTGTTTTGATCATGATGAGCAGTGCCTCACTCGGGACAAAAGAGACTTTGGGGGGAGATGTGATGTAGAGCAGTATAGCTGCACAGCACCAAAGAGTGTCTTGCAGAGATGGTGTCTGCAGCAGAGCTACTCAGTGTAAATGATTCATGGAGAAACCTCTTTTTGCTGATAGGCTCTGGAGAGATGCCTGGATAGAGTGATAAGGAGCTGACAGGGAACCAGCCATGCTCAAATGCCTTTCAGTTCATCTAAATTTGCTGAGAAAATCCCCTCCCACATTTAAAGTCTTTGGGACCCTTCCAGTCATGTCTTTCCCCTCTGACAGTCTTCCAGCTCCCTGGGACTTTCTGGCCCTCCTCAGCATCCTCTTTTCTCTCCTTCTTCTCCCCCAAGGACAGTTCTGTTCTTTTTTGAGCCCATTCCACTTCCATGCAGGAAGTTTTTGGGGAAGAGGCCGCAGGTGGAGCAGCCTGTGCTGGGACAAGCTGCCATCAGCTGCACCTTCTCCTCACTCAGGACCCACTGGATCCTTTCAGAACAAGGTTTTATCCAACACAGCAGACTCAGCTCTTCCCCAGAGGTAGTTTCTAGCAGAGCCCTGTGATCCAGCATGTGAAAATGCTCTAACACACATCACACATTTTTCCAGGCTTAATGAAACACTTAATTATCAGACCTCAGAACTCGGGATAACCCAGCCAGACAAATGGATGATCTGCTCAGGGCCTGGCTGTGCAATCCTTGCTCTGCCCAGCACTTGCTCCTGGGGCCAGGTAAAACCAACAGGCAGGGGAAAAAAGAGGCCACATGGCTTTGGATAGGAATGAGGCCATGGTGGTGACTTGTTCTGCCAGCCTAAGGAAAGCCTGGTTACAGGATCCAAATAGCTACTTGGCACCTGAGAAGCAAGGAACTAAACCAGAGGCCAGACACCTGAACGTTAGTCCTAGAGCTAAAATAGGAAATACTAAAATCATTTTATCCCTTGATTGAAGTAGTCTTGCCTAGGCAAGGCAGATCTAGCTGGAAGAGTCTGGTCCCACGGGACACAAGCAAAGGATGGAGACAAGAAGACACCACTGAAATGGCACCACTGAAACTGTGGCTTTTGTCCCTGTTTTGTCCCTGTTTCCACTTTCAGAGCAGCTCAGTGAAGTCCACCCCCAGCTCTAACCTAGAGCTGACACATGGGACCAGCACTCTAAATTCTTAGGTGCCTCAGAAGTTGCATCTTCTGGGCCAAAGAACGAACACTTCCAGCTGGAGAGGCAGCACGAAGGTTTCACAGTGCCCATGTCACAGAGAAGCACAGGGGCTTTTGTAGCATGGATCATTTGGTTTGTATTGAGCACAACAATTCACCCAGGAGTCATTTCTCCCTCCCAGCCTGCCAGGCACAAAATATTCACCAGCTTCCTTTCCCATTACAAATTTAAGATCTACCTGCAAAATATGAAAGGCCTGCAGCATGACAAACATGCAGGGTAAAAGGAAGAGAGCTTATGTCTGTCACTGCTGTCTGTAAATCTCTTTGGTAGCTGGGAAGTTGTGAGGTGGCAGGTTTTCAGTCCTGATCTACTGTTATCTGAGATGGATTGGGTGGCTCTCTGGATTTTTTTTTACTATATCTGTAAAGCCACTGAAACAATAGTTCTGGTTATAAGAACCCTTTCAGGGTGGAGTGAAAAACAAGAAACCATTGCTGAAGAGTATCTGGTGTTGATCACAAAGAGAATAAGTACTATTTGCCCAGAGAAAACAAGATTTTTCCACTAACCTCTTATTTTGCTTTCTCAGCAAATTTTTCTGTTTTCTCTAGTCTGCAGCCCTTCTCTAGCCAGTAAATTCAATATCTTGTGAGATCTAGAGAGAACAAAGTGAGCATTAGACAGACAAACAAGGAAGGGGTCAATTATTGTATTAAAATCCCCAAGTGCATTGTTCTAGCACAAATTTCACATTTGCTTGCGCATGCTTTTAACTGATTCCTTACTTTGTACCTTATAAATGGGCACCAGATGCCAGAGAGAATGATCAAAATTGCAGTGAAACTCGAGACCAAATAAGTTTTTCCTTAAAAAAAACCTATTTTTAAAATATCCTACACGCTTTGCCCTCCAAAGATTTAACAATAAAAAGAGCCTTTCTCCCAATCTGTCACCTTAAGAACTGTGCACACAAGTTGCAAAATCTCCAAGACTTTGTGACTCCATCCTGATCATCCCCTCTTGAGGCACTGGAAGGACTGGAATTATCCTTGTCTCAAGATCACGAATTAGCTTTCCCTTCCCAAACACAAACATCCAACAGCTGTAAAAATGGCATCCAACCAGCTGCTGACTCTGCCAGTTCTGCAGTGCTCCTGCTCACGTCCATCTGCCTCCTCCTGCCACGCTGCAGCACATCAGAGAGTGCTGAGGAGCTAGGGCAGAAGTTGACTTGCTACCCATGTGTGTGGGCCAGTAGCCAAGTGATTGCACTTTACAAGCTGGCCACAGATCCACCTTTCATGTCGAAACATGGGGAGAATTAGGCAACTTTTTAAATTAAATAATTCTTCAATCGATGTTCTCCTGTTGTTTATTTTTTTTTTTCTTCCTGAAAACGTCGGGGTTTTTTCAAATTTTTAATTAGAAACACCTTATTTCTCTCCTTTTAAAGCCCTCCTGGTCTGAGTTAGCTGGGTCAAAGAACAGCAAGTTCTATACAAGTAAGATCATGTTAAGTTACTGAATCTTTTTGTGAACTATCTGGCTGCCTGCAGTGTGGCCAGAATATCTTTTCCCAGCATATGAACCGAAGAGAGACTGCAAGACTTTCATCAGACACTGCCTTTTAAGAAAAAAGTCCTGTTAGATATAACCTGAGGTACAAAACTTCAGATTTACTTCATGCTACTTCAAAGCGTATTTCTATCTATATTTTTAAACATTTGAGATATGGGAACCAATCTCGTGCTCTGACAGAGTTCTATCAGGAAGCTGAGCCTGTCCCAAACAAAGCCTGCACAGCTTTTTCTCTGTCTTGCTGTAAAGAAAAGGGCCACAGGTTTCTCCTCTCTAGAATGTAGAATTTCATTTTCCCACCAAAAAAAAAAAAAAAAAAGAACCAAAAAAGGTGTTCTTCTCTGATTTTTCCCAGTGTGATGGGAATTTGTCCCTCTTCACAACCCACTAATTATGAGCTTTAAACCAAATATGATAGTTTCAGAACCTGGATTCGTTTGGCTGATCATAAAGAAGTCTTCCAGCTATGACTCTCCTTGAAGGACAGGAGCCTTCAGTGGTCGAGTGAGCATCCATCCAACCCTTATGGACATAAACCAAAGCTGCAGATTGCAGACTGTGTTCCTCCAAGCTGAGAGAACGTGCAGCAAACCACCACGATGGGTCTTGTTCCCTTAGGAAAATGGGATACAGCTCATCTCCATCCGTCAGGAAAACAGAAAGAAGAAATCTTATATGGGCATTGAACTTACAATTTCAGTACTGGCCTTTGACAGAAATCTCCCCTCCTTTCTGTAAGGGAAAAATTAATTGAAAGGAAGGAACAGAAGAATCAAGAGAAGTTAGAGGAGATGGAAATTGCTGTATCACAGAACTCTGACTCAGAAATCGTGAGAGCTTGCAATGTAACAAACTACCACACAGCAGCTTCCCTCAGTCCCCATGCACACTCACATCCCTGGGGAAGCTTTTTTCCAAATTTGGGGTAGCTTTCTCACAAGTTACAGAGCGAAACACTAAATCTAATTGTTTCCCATTTATTGTGGACTGTCACAGGGTCAGAATACACCACCAGCAGGTTATTACCAGGCAGCTGACAGATGCTTTCTCCTGTGTCAAACCCTTTAGATCAGAAGCTGAGTTGAGTCCTGCTCCTTTTTAAGCCAACAGAAGTTCTCTGAGATCTTTCACTATGTCCTAACTAACACTGCTCCTTATGGCAACTCCAAAACACCAGGGGCTGCCTGAATTAGACACCTGGCTCTATATTGATTTCAAGTTAACACAGCCCTCAAAATGGGGGTGGGGTGCTTAATGCCTTTGGAAAGCCTGCTCCACGTTTTTCCATATACTTGGATAGCGCAGAAGCACGGGCAGTAAGTTTGGAAAATCACTTGTGTGACCTCCCACTAAAACTCCAAGGTAGTATTCAATAATCCAGCCTTTTGGAAATTTTTGCATGCTGCTTACAGAACACCAATCATTCTTTTGACATAAATAGGAAAAGGTTTTTTTGCATCAAAGCTTGATAGGTTGGAAACTTTCTTTCTACAAATAATACAGAACAACTTCCAGAGCTGAAGTTGCTGAGGGCCAAACCCTATCAGTGGGAGCTTTGCCATTTCCTTTATTAAAACCCCAGTGTGGTCCTACAAGAACAGTATATACTTTATAACTGCAACTTGAATTCAGTGTTGTTGCATAAAATATTCTCTCTTCAGCTGACAACACCAGAAAATTTTGCCCTCTGTTGCACCTCAATATTTGTATTCTACATGAAAGTCTTTCAGGCCACACTGTCTTTGTCGGCCGGTGGGCTCAGCCCAATTTGTCAGCCCACAATTTTGCAGGTGAGAGTGATGAATTTACCACTCAATCTTAACAAACATTTGAATTCCACCCCCTGTTAAAAGACCTCTTTATTCTCCTCCTTTAAGTTTTGGAGAGGCCCTCACAGGATCAAACTCTTCCAACCACTTTGATGACTATTAATGATGTGCACCGTCAGAAGCTGAACTTCGCATGGAAAATGTCCTTGGATGACCCAGCAGCAAGAGGTCATCACTGTATGGAGAGCACTTAATCCAACACTACACCTCCTGTACGCCTTGAACTTGGCATTTCACTTCAGTTTGTAAAATGTTTGGACTCTCTGGAATTCAGACCATTTAACTTCAAAGTTCAGGCTCGTTTGGCTAGCGATGGGTAGTCTCACCGAGTCACCCGTGTTTACTCCTAAACAGTCTGCTCCATATCCTGTTTTCTGGGATGTTTATAAGCACTCTTGGGATGCTCATTTTGTCTCCCCCATTCAGACAGAACATCTTAAGTTCAGGCCTTCCTTGGGTTGGCACACTGGGATCCAAGGGCTGGAGCATCTCTCCTATGGAGACAGGCTGAGTCAATCAGCCAGGAGCAAAGAAGGCTTTAGGAGACCTTAGAGCACCCTCCAGTGCCTAAAGGGGATCCAAGAGAAGTGGAGAGGGACTTTGGACAAGGACTTGGAGTGACAGGACAGCAGGGAATGGCTTCAAACTGAAAGAGGGCAGGTTTAGATTAGATTATAGGAAGAAATTATTCCTTGTGAGAATGGTGAGACACAGGCACAGGCAGTCCAGAGAAGATGTGAATGCCCCATCTCCGAAGTGTTCAAGGCCAGGATGGAGCCCTGAGCAAGCTGGGATAGTGGAAGGTGTCCCTGCCCATGGCAGCAGGTTGGAACAAGATCATCTGGAAGGTCCCTGTCATCTCAAACATGGTTCTATGATTTGGAAGCTGGGCAACTGGTAATTACAGTGAATTAAATACTGTGAATGCACTTTAAACTCCCTGATGGCCAAAATATTGCAGATTAATTGTCATTTACCAGGTTTCTGGTGAGGATTTTGCTACGTGCTTAACCCCTACAATACCACAGCAGCTGGACTGCTACCAGCCCCCAGATTTCTCCACCTGAAGCTACTCCTGATATATCTGCAGCCACAGCACAGCCATGACGACTGCCACATCTTGCTGTGATTGGATCAACACAGACTATAACCCTGATGCAAATCAGCTACTGCAAATAATTTCATTCTCCAGTTAGCCACAGCACCCCACTGGTGTTTATAACCAAGGCCAGTGGTTACAACCAGGCATTAGCAAGCAGGCAGGTTCCTATGGCAGCTCTCTTCTGAAGGGCAGCAGAACAGTCTTGGCTCCCTGTGGCTTAATTTGCCTGTGTGGAGCCCTGGAAAGCCAGGCTGCTGGGAAAAGGGTAGGATAAAGCCAGGCTGCAACAGCATTTTGAATGGACTGAAAGGGGAGGGGGAGAATGGGACTCTGAACAGCCAGAGGCAAGGAAGCTGCAGCACTCGGGTGAGTGAATCCTGCACAAAGGTAACCACCAGGAGCAGCTAATCATAATCCAACACACACAAGGGCATGTCAGAGACAAGCACTCCCATCCGAAATCCTGCTCACAAAAATCTGCAAAGGAGCTGACACTGATGAAAACAAGGGGCTCGGAAACTGGATGGTGGCAGGAGGAAAAGAGAGGCTGTTGTATAACTTGCCCTTCCTGCCCAGACCTGCCAGTGCAGCTGGATTCTGACTTGCAGCATCATCACTTTTTCCTGTCTTGGCCTCCTGAACCTGCAAGCAGCCCCTCGCAGTGACCTGCCAAACCTTTGCTATCCAAGCTTTTCTCCCTTTGAACAGCCTGATAAGGGGCCAACCTGTGCAGTAGCTTCTCACTATGCCCCGAAGGGAGAATACAATGAGGCCTAAAAAGCCAGTTGCACTTGTTACCCGAGGCAGCTTTTGAACTCTGCACGGAGAGGCTGGAATGCCCCCTTCCACTTAGCAGAACAAAGGGCAGCCAACCTGCAGGGGTTTAAATCTGAAAGTTAAACATGAATGTGATTAATGTGTGGCTTTGAATTTCATGTATTATTGAATTGTATACATTACTCCAGGCTCGGAGGTTTTTCCCTTTTATACTGCAACACAATTGTAAGTTCTGTTTGGGAGAGGTGCAGAGCAGAGAACACCAGGCAAAAGTATTTCCATATGTATTCCGCAAATTCTCTGCCTGAAGGACTTGAGCGAGCTGGGATTTATACTGTGTTCCACTGACCCCGAAAAAACAACTTGAAACAGATTTACAGAAGATGCACTGGAGCTCATTGCAATTGAAACACTGGATACTTATTTGACAGGCTCCAGGAATCCTTCCAGATCCACCCTTTCCTGTGAATCTGCTAAAGCTCCGGAAGATTATCAGAGTTAAGTGAATGTGCGGGATGCCGGGTTTTAGGAGACGGGTTGCCTCTCTTAAGACCCATAAAAATGATCATCTCATGTAACCAGTGCTCCCACTCCAAAGTCTGAGTCCTTGATCCCATTTAAGTCGTAATCCGCTGATAGGAGCCAGGAAGCTGGACCACACCACTCCTGAATGATCCTGCTGCCTTTGGTGGAATGCTGCATGACCAGAGCAGTATCCTGCCTCTTACTACTTAGCATATTTTTAGAAAAAGTTAATTAATCCCATTCATTACATACAAGGGGCAACTGTAAAGCACACCCAGACACTTCCAGTTTGGACTTTTTCATTTTCTCTATGGCCCTTGGGCAAGTCCTGTCACTGCACCACAACAAAACAAAAGGGTAACAAAGGTCCTGAGAAAAACTTGAAAGTTTTATTTTAGGGAATACAGTTCTTTTTTGATTGGAGGGTTTCCCTGGGGAAATCTTGAGTAGAGTGTCAAATGGTCAGTATCTGACAGGCTCTACCTGCCTTTCCATGGCAGTGGATCTCCTCCTGCAGGGCCTGTGCATTTCCACTCACCCGTCCAGTCTGTGCTGTGCCGGGTGCAGCTCTCATTGCCCTGGGGATTCTGTATGGAATCAAACAACATGTCTGTGTAAATGATGGAGCTGCACAGTTCCATGCCCTGGCACTCGGTGTTATGATTTTGATCTCCTGAGAAGGACCTTCAGCTTTGCCTCAAAGTCGAGGCACTGGTTTCTCTGCCAACATTTAACTCTGCCAACTACTGTTGAACTCATGCAGGGCAATCACAGGTCCTGGCGTGATGAGTTTGTGAGGAATATCCTACAATATCCAGACAGATCTTCAGAGGTCTGTTTTCACTTGGATAAGACCATTGAAAAGAGGGACTTTCTATTCTATCACACACCACCACTCAGCTTGCTATGGTTAGTTCTACAAGGACCAGCATTACAACATCCAGCTAGCCTGCCTTCCATGGGACACTTCTCACTGGGCAGGGCAGGGAGGATCTGGAAGAAATGAGAGATTACATAAAGAGTTCCCATTTTCAAAGCTCAGATCTAGATGGCTTCTCATAATTTTGCATGCCAGTTTGCATCTGGAACTTCATTTGCTTGTGGAATGCAATTGCTGCTTCTGCAGCAGGAGAGCTGTCTCTCCAGGAACAATTTCTGGCTCAGGAGGATGCCTGACCTTTGTTTTGGACAGGAATATGAACTCAGCTGCCGTTGGACACCTTTGAATCCTTGTCTCCTATGCTTTAGCCATTACTTTAGCCTATTACTAGCCAGGACATGGATATAGTTTCTCCTAACAGCACTAATAACTTCCATGGCTTGCCAAGCTTATTACAGAGTAATGCTTCTTTAATTCTTTACTTCCCAATCAAAAGGTCCAGACAGTGGATACGGGAATTGTAGCAGTGATTCTTAGACTTGATTTATGTCCAATCCTAATTTTCTTAGAGTCTCCCAGAAATATGTATAGAAAAATTATTGACCACTTAATACTTTTGGAACCAGGGAAGTCCAGAATATCTACCATTATCCATGGCCAGAAACCAGCCCTGCAACTTCATCCTCAGTCTGAAATCTGGCAAATGCTTTGCACTTGCACTTGCATGGAGCTTACAGAATCCAGCTGCAGCTCTGAGCTCTGAGCTACAAAGCCTAAAACTGCTGCTTCTCCTGCTCATCTTGGTGCAGCACAGTTACAAACCAGACAAAACACGACAACCACATTTCTGTCAAATGCCTGAAAATGCAATTTATGCTTGGGACAGAAGGGCAAATAAGTTTTGAGCTGGGGTCTGGACAAGAAATCTCTAGCAGTTCTGGAATTCTCAAACTGGCCATAAAGCACATACCAATGTATCAGTCAAAAATACCAAAAATATCAAATACCTTTTGGGCCAGCCCCCAGAAACAAAACTTTAAAAATCCCTGTATCTCCTCTGCAAAATGGTATTTACAACCCTCACATACTGCTGCCAGCCCAGAGAGCTGCTGGTTAGCTGGGAATATCTGCATCACCTTTGCTATTGTCTGGCAGCAAGGCCTGACCCACATCTGAACTCATTCAGAAATTTCAATAAATCTGCAGTTTCCCCATAAGCCCAAAAGTCCTTGGTTAGGACACCCCTGTCCTGTGCAATGGAAGGTGTCCCTCCCCATTCTGTTTTGGCGTGGCTGCTCCTCCTCCTCCAGTCTCTTAATTAACACAAGAGGAAAAAATAGAAAGTGTGACAAGACCCTCCAGTGGCCTCTCTCTGTGTGCTCATGTGGCTCCATCCTTGGGGGCTGACCCAGGGCACAGCCCTGCTCTCCCACATGTATTTTCCAGTGGAAGCATTTCTTTTTTCCCTTCCTTGGATTTATTCAGACTCCAAACTTCAAATTCATCAGAACTGTCACGGACCATTTGCAGGATGGGAAGATATTGTGGGTCCAATCAGCGTGGGTGTCACAAACAATTATCTGCTGTGGAATGATCCCAATTAGTAAACACCCTGCTAACAGGCCACCTCCCCAAGGACACTGATTGCCTGTGACAGTGTATTTTCAGGATGTCTGCTGGAAAACTACAACTCAAGCCTTTGTGGCCTGGCTCCTGGCAAATTCCTTGTTAACCCTACAAAAGAATCTACACATGAATAATTAAAAATAGATTGGAGTAGAAATTTAAATTACATTTAGCTTTGTCACCCAACCCCCTTTATAACAAGACCTACTTCTCATCTGGAATTAAATGGAAATTCTATTCCCTGTCTTGGCTTGTGTGAGGCACTCTGTGTTTTGATGCTTTGCTCTAGGCTTTTGGAACTAAATAAAGATTTCAATATAAACACTCCCTTCCACTTTCTCCTTTCTTCTCTCCTTTTCTGTTGGTGCAAAATTCTCAAAGAGTTGCCTGAAGGACCAGCTCAGTGAGTGTTTGAAACCCAGCTGCTTACTCCTTGCTTAACAAATGCAGCCTTCAACAACCCGACAGTTGCTTTTAGGGAATGAAATCACAAAGGCAGGAACGAAATGAAGGTACAAAACTAAGTATTTTCAGGAGTAACTCTTTGACCACCCAATTATCTCCTGGAATGGGCTGGCTGTAAAGCAAGGATGAGGCAGGAAGACTGATTTGGCCAGCAAGGCTGCCTCCCAGCCAGCCTCTTTCTCCCAAAGAATGGGCTGCAGTGCCATACTCCACTTCCTTTCAAGTGTGCCAAGTCTGCCCACACTGCTCAGTAATACTCCCACACCCCGGAGATTTTGGCAGGCTCCTGCACAGCCTCTCTCCTTCTCCTCTAGCCTGGAATAAGCAGACTCCCTTCTTTAATATGTGGGGGCAAGTAGATTTATTTAACTCATCCCTCATACTTTCAGCTCTGATTTCAAACCAGTTGATTGGTAATTTCTTGTCAGTGAGTTCTACCCTAACTGTATCTTCAGCAGGGATAAACTGCCAGATCCATGTAATTTCCATGGAGCTCTGCCACTTTCCCCAGTCCCAGTCCAGTCCAACAGCCTGACTCCAGTTATGTTGTTGTCAGTCTGTCACACACACCCAAGGGCCCACTTTGCTGGCTCTCACACTAAAGTTTTCATGGTTCCTCCTTCCTAAAGAATTTTGCTTTCAGATGTTTCTCTCATATAGAAAAACTACTTTTCCTCCTCTAGCACTCCATCACTTTCCCACCAAAATGACCAAACCTCCTGGTTTCTGCCATGCTTCACGTACAAGGTACTCAGTAATGTTTGAAAAACATCGCACCTAAAACTGTCATTAAAATGCTCTTTACTGCTTTGCTAACACACAGGAGGAGCCCTCAGTGAAATGGATGAATCAAAAACTTTCATCAGTCACATTGGTTGAAAATCTGCATGACCAGAGCCATGTATCATTTGTCATTTCTACTAATCCACACGACTGAGTTCCTATTCAAAACAAGCCAAACAATCTCGGAGGGAGGGCAAGATCTTGTAAGACTCTGTATCAAATGCTCTACTAGGCTCCAACTGCAATATATCTAAGGCAATCCCTTTGTCCAGTACTTTGCCTTTGCATGATTGAGGGTGAAATTGCATAACCATTCCCTCCCTGTCTCCCCCAGGCACAGCACCCTGTGGTTGGGAGCAATTTAAGACTTAGTTCAAAAATTTGTCTCACTTTTCTCCCATCTTGGTGGTCCACACTAAATCACAACCCTTTCTCCTTTGCTTTCTTACTCCTTTCTTCCTGATCCGTTATGGTCTCAGCATCCAGAGCTTCACCATTCTTATTTTTCATGTCCAAACTGCAAAATCACAGGGACAAAATGTGAGAGGAGATCTCTGGTATGACCAACTCAGTTTACAAAAACCTTGACACTGGCACCATAGCTCTCCTATCCACCACCCTCTTTCCAAAAGAGGTTAAGAAATACTCAGAATTCCTGTCTCAGTTGAAGAGACTGTTCAGCCCTCTGTAAAACTGCAAGAGGTATGGACACTTGTGAATTTGGGAGAAAAAAAGAAGGCTGCCTCTCTCCCAGGGGAATGGCTTTGCACATCAAGCTGCAGACAGAGAATCTGGCCCTGCTTTAAAGAGGAGGGACATAGTTCTATTTCTAGCAGGGACACTGTGAGCAACTCCCTCTGAAGTCAAAGGATTTTTGCCCTCAGATATCCAAGGGCAGAAACCAGGAGCCATGGAGTCACCCCTGGTGCCAGCTGAAGGAACAAGCACCCTCCAGCTGTAGAAAAATAGCTCCCAACATTAGGATAAAGCTGGAGCCACTGGAGTGTCCTTGCAGACACAAACAGATTTATGACCCAAAAATTCAAACAGAAATTATCATTGCAACCACTGCTAATGCCAGGAGGCATTCATTCCCTGCCTATCCATCCTGCTTGGCTCACAGATCCCAGTGGTCCTCCCTAGGACAGCCACACAATCTATGTGAAAGCACTTGGCTTCTGGGGATGCCATGAATTTTCTGCGTTCCCCACAGCACACACTCGCCAAGTTAGTCTTGATTTAGCTACAGTAATCTCTGATGCCTGTTCCCACAGAGAGAGCTGTTTATTTTATAGGATCTCAAATGGATGGTAATAAGCTGGCTGCCTCTGCATCAGAACAAGGTCACTGACCCAATCTGCTGCCCAGCAAATGTGTATAAATTCAGCAAGCCCCAGGCCCACAGTCAGAGCCAAGCCTGCCCCATCACCCTGGGCTGCCAAGCTGGCTGCCTTGTGTTGGTGTAGCACGGGCAGAGAAAGCCTGGCCTCTAAATGTGACTTGAGAGAGGATGGACATCAGGGAATTGCGCCCCTGGAAGGACAGCAGGTGCTAAATGCAGATTCAACAAAAGCTACACGACCGAAAGTCTTCACAGCTTGGCCAGCAGCAGCTTCCAGAGCTCTGGAGGAGCAACAGCACGTTGGCCTAAGAGGGAAGCACCCACACACGAGCTGGAGTGGCTCGAGGAACCTCTCCTGCACAGGAAAAGGGTACTGAGTACGTGGTGCCCCTCAGATCAGCCTGAGAAATGGGAATGTTCTGGAGGAACTCGCTTTCTGGCCGTAACACTTCCAGGCTACAGGACTGTGATGAATGTCTGAGTTGGTCTTGAAGTGTTTTACTGCAAATGGCCACTGACACCACCATACACGTGTAAACTGACAGGTTTTACAGGAGGGCTCATGGCATTTCCAAAGCCAGCAGCTTCCCAAAGCCTCACATCCAGCCAGCCAAAAATTTGGCATGTGGTCACTGCGCCTTCAGCAGCAGCTCCCTGACCACACGATGCTGAGATCTTTGGGACTCTGGTGTGGAACTGTGGTCTTATTTCTGTGCACCCAGCCAGGACACAGGCAACGAAATTTTGACCAGTTTTATGAGTCTACATTAGTAAAGCAGGTGACACCTGGCCCAGCATAAAGCCTAACACAAACAAGGGAATCTTCCAGGATGGTCTGAACCAGCAGAGAGAGCTTTTACCAAACCAGCATGATCTCTCGTGTGGCTGCAGTGTTTTGGATCCAGTACTAACGCCCCAAAGACAGTTTTATGGTATCACTGTGTGAGGACTCTGTTTGAACTCCTCTGGTTTAAGCCTTGATTTAAGCTAATGCATTATTCATAATGGGGATGATAACAGATGGCAACTTGTGAAGCCACAGGAACTCAATCAGTTGTGATCACATGACAACACCCTAAATAATTTAAATCACGTCTTACTGCAAGATCTGCACTGCTGGGGCCCTGTAACAGAGATGCTGATGCCACACTGTGGGAGTCACCCTGCAAGGCAGGGTCTGTTACCAAACCTCCCTGTTTGAGAAACTGAGGCACAGAGCAAGGGGCTTCCATGTGCTGGCTCCATGAAAGCAGATCCCTGGTGTCCTCCTGCTCCTCTGCCCCAGATCCCAGCCATGAGGCCCTGGCCTCTCCTTCTCTGCATATTGCACATGTTTACAAAGATATTTGCAAAAGGTAAATTCAGACAAAAAGCATTACTTTAGAAAACAGCCTCTCTTCCACAGCATGGATTCTAACTCCAAGAAAACTCTCCAGAGAAGTTTATCCTCAGACCAGATGCTCTCACGTCAGAATATCTATTTCTTCTTTAACTACCTTTCCAACACATGGCCTAAACCTCAGTGACATGGAGACCCCTTAGTGTGTCTGTGAGAGCCAGGAGGCCCTGCCAAACTCCTTGGCCACTTCAGGAAGCAATGTGGGATGTAGGGAAGCAGGGGGGTTCCCTTATGAGTTTCAGCACCTTCCTTTCCTTTCCAGGTGACCACATGCACATGAAATCTGGGGCTCTGCAGGAAGGTTTCACTCCCAGTGACTTGAAGCAGTTTTCTGAGTAAAAAACACTCTTTAGGAAAGAAATGTTCTAGAAATAATCCAACATGCTCTGGATTACAGAAATGCCTCTACCATCACAAGGGACAAAGCACCATAAAGAACATAAAACTTTAATGAATTGTTATTATCATCTCAGCATACTTTGAGAAGACACACTGAGTGTGAGCCTTCTCTGGCATTCCAATCAATCATAATCAGCACAGTCAGTCCCAGCTGAAGCATTGGCTGCTCACCATAAGCGTAATTAACACAGACTGCTGCCTCCTTCCTCCTGATATATTACTGGGGAACAGGGAACACTGCCTGCACCACATTCATCCTTAAACATCACTTGACTGCCAGACCATTTTTAATCTTCATTTCTAAAATCACCATCCTTTTTATTTTAAACACTTCAAGTATAAAAGCACTCACGAGCTGAAATTCTCCTACAGTAACTGTTGCGGGCACTTTCTGAACAGAACTTCTCCCAAACAGAAAGGAAACTACCACCTAAAAACATTTCCCAGAGGTGTTTGAAGCCCTGTTGGTCGAAGCACAAGGCATGGATTTCTTCAGCACACTGGTTCTCACCAAAGCACAAGCGTGTACTTTCTCTCTGCAAATTTAGCACTTGGCAAAGGTGTTTGGAGAAATACCACTACATGAAACAAAGCCCTGTGTGCACAAGATGGACCTGATTATCAGGTGGACTAAAGTCTGAATTCAAGGCAGCTATGACAAGTGACATGAGCAGAGATACAGAACTATGCTTCCTCCAAACCAGTGTGTTAGCAGTGAAAGGCAGAACAGTGGATGATAACAACACTGTCCTGATCTTCAGGCAACAACACAACTCAGAAGATACCTCATGCCTTGGGGGATCCTAGAAAAAAAGGAACATCCTTTCCAAAATGATAATAATCCCAAAATTTCTCAAGGATGAAGCAGTTTCACACTCAGAACGAGGCCCTGCAGAATGTCTCTGTGCTGCCTGGAGCAGGGACAATTCTCCATCACTTTGCTAAGTGACTCCAAAAGCCAAGAGTAGCTGCAGCCAAGGGCAGCCAGCACTGAAGCAGGTCCCAAGCCAAATATGAACCACAGGTTTAGCTGTAGACACTCAAGAGTGGTTTTGTCCATTTGAGTTTGGGCCTAAGGAAGCCGTGCCTTTGTAAGGAGCAAAATCCATTTTTGCCACCACGAGTGACCAGCCCCAGACAAGGCTCACAGCCTCTCCTGCATCCCCCTGTCCCCAAGGCTGCCTGTATCAGAGCCAGCACAGGCAAACTGCTCTTCCTGGGGTGGGATGCTGAGAGAAATCTCTTCCCAGCAGCGAGGGATGCTGCCCTCCCTCAGTGACCTTCCCTGAGAGGAGGCACTTTTAACACACAAATTACCCAACTTGCTTTCCTCAGAAGGAAGAGAACCACAACACACACGTACCCACCTGCTCAGGCTCCTTAAGAAATGCCTCTTTCCATCTGAAAAAGCAATCTGACACCTTTTTTTTTATTATTTATTTCAAGCAAGTAAGGACATGTCAGTCTTATTGCACAAACCATCAAGGCACTAACATCAAAAGCAATGAACCTTACACTTCACGCTTATTACAGGGAATAGAATTATAGGAGGGTTTTTGGGTTTTTTTTTTAACATGGAGAACTGGAGTGATCTGAACCCAGACTGAACTTAATCTCCTAAACAGTACCGTACCCAAATCTCTACTCTGAGCGTTTCCAAACTTCAGGGCAGGTTGTGTCTGGCTTATGTCTCTCGGTCCCGAGTGCTGCAGCTCCCAGCAGGTCCTTGACACACTCCCAGCAAAGCCGTGTCTTGGCTACCCGCCCCCGGGGACAGAGACGGAGCAAAGCCCCAGATACTGCAGCACTGTGACCTTGGGCGATAAAACTGCCCGAGGAAAAGGGATAACCCGGGCTGCAGGGAACAGCTCCAGAGAAACCAGGGCCAGAGCAAGGAGTGCCAAGGACGGCGCGCTCAGCACACGGAGGGTGGCGGAGGGAGGCAGGCTGAGGCTGGGACTGCGGGATGATGAAGTTGGGACCAAGCTGAGAGCACACGAGCCCTGCCGTGCTGGGAAGGCTCCATCGGCTATCCAAGAGTGTCCTCTGGTGGCAGCAGCCGCGGTGGCAGAGCTCCCGCCCGGGAACGCACCTTCCCTTATCTCCTCATGACGCGAGTGACTGATGGAAGTGAATTAACAACCGCGGCTAAGGCGTTCTGATCTTGCCCGCAGCTATAAGGTCAGGGTATGAGTTTGGTCGAGCTGAGGCGTGAGAACTGCAAATCAAATCGTCCGGGTCTGCCTGGGGGCTTGTCCAGGCTGGCATTAGCAACCGGAGCTGCACAAGCCCATCCCTCAGCAGGGAGGGTGCCTCAGTGCCCTCTATCAGCAGCAACCCCAGGCTGTCTTCAAATCCTACCTGGTTGCACCAGAAAAAAAAAAAAAAAAAAAAATCCTTTGAATGTTTTTCCAGCTTTCCCTTTTCATTCGTTTTAAAGAAAATGCTGGTTCGAAGACCCGACCTCAGAAATTGTAAATCACTAGAAAGATACCAAGTGGAGATTTGGAATGATTGCAGGCTTGGAGAGTGCCTTTCCCTCACGCTGGCACAGCCAGGCAGCACCAGCACGGAGCAGCTGATCACAGCAGTGAGTGTGCAAGGCCACGGGGAGAAGCACCAAGGCTGGGTATGGAGGCAGGAATTTCCCACTTTCACACAGCTGGTTCCTCACCAGGATGGTTGCACCAGAAAAAAAACCAGTACAGGTGAGCATTCCCTGCACGGCAGACTCCAAAAAAAGATGTCACAAAACTCACAGAACACAGAGGTCACACACACACTGCCCAAAAAGGAGGGATGTAGGAGCAGAGGCAAGGAGGTCCAGTGAGAGAGAAGGCATTTCTTCCCATGATGGCAAATCTGTGCTGAAATTTCTTATGGCACTTTCCCTTCCTGGCACTTCAACTGCTCCCACCATAATCTGGTGTTTGGTTGTCCACAGGCTGAGAATGCCAAGTGTAGGTCCTGGCTTGAGAAAACCTGTAGGCTGCTAGAGAAAAAGGCAAACTCCAGAAATGGGCATGGGGTGTCTCTCCTGCTCACCAAACCCACGTGCCAAGGGTGTTGCCAGTCTGAGCAGGACAGAGAAATCCCAGTGCTCTGGGGCTGTGACTGCCCCGTGTTCCCCAGCATCATGGGGGCAAGTGCCTGATGAGCCCTGTTAGCCAGCAGAGGTTTTCACACCTAAATCTGTGTTTTAGCTATCACAGAACAACAAGAGTGGGTCGGGTAACCAGTTCTGTGATAACCCAATATCTCTCTGCACATACTGACCCCCCAAGATTGCCAGAAAACAAAGTTAGGCGCCTCAGGCCCATCTGTAAGAATTAAGCAGAAAGAATACATTTTTTTGGAGAAGAAATTGCCAAAGGCAAGCAACTTGAGACAACATTTGAACTGCCCTTCCTCTGAACATGTGTGCAGTCAGGCCTCTTTACATCTGGGGCTGGGAATGCTCTTCAAGGACGGGCACTCTCTGCTGTGGGGTGCTGTGGATCAGAAGTGATTTTATTTTTTTTTCTTAAAAAAGGCATAAGAAAGAGTTCCAGCCTGGCAGAACACTGAGAAGGTGTCCTGTACCCCTGGACAGTGGGTTCCTAAACAGAGACATGTCAGGATCTTTGCAAAAGCAAACTGAGAGCGAGCCTGCTCCCCCTGTACGAGCCCACAAAGCTTTCCCATGTGGGTAACTCTGCCCTGCTCTTCCCTCTGCTTCCAAGGGAGAGTTCCCTGAGCCCTCCCTCAGCCTGCCCAGGCCTCCTCCAGCAGCTCATGGATTCAGGCAGTCTCTGGGAGATATGTATGAACTCCCCAGCAAGACCAAAAACCCAGCTCTCCCATTGCCTGTGAAGGTGTTTAGATTGTGACTTTGACTACTGTGGATTTTGAGTCCAACACACTGTGGGCATAATCCCTGGGGGCTTCCCAGCTGCAGGGATGGTGGAGAGACAGAGCTAAAGGCACACAGGGGGATTTGCAGCCCACGTGGGGAGGCACAGTGAGGGGACGTGACCCCTTGAGTAAGGCAGGTAAGAGAGATGACATATTTGGGATAACAGGGGTTTTTTGTTTGGTGTTTTTTTTTTTTTTTAGTTAGAACTAGCTCTGTGACTCCATGTGAATATAGAGATATCCATCAATCTGTGCAGCCTCAGGACAGTGGCTGTTCTGAGGTGCTCTGACCCAAGCACTGCCTGTTTCCAGCTCCTGCTCCTCCAAGGGTACGTGCCGTGAGTACACACACTTCCAAGCCACTGTGAGTTTTCTTGCTGACAGTAATTATTTTGATAAAAGACAAAACACAAGAACACAATCACACAGGAAAACAGCTAAATTTTCCTTCCCCCCCCCCACCCCATCTTGCTGTAACACGAAATTTCAGTAATCTAAAAAAGAGATAGAAAACATTAATTAGGTTCTCCAGGCCATGAAAAAGGTTGAACACAATGTCAGACACTGCCAGGACAACATAACCCACACAAGGGCAGGAAGAAGAACAACATGTAGCAGAAATGGAAAAATGTGGGACCATTACACCCCACTTGCTAAAATACCTGCATGGACCAGTGCAGAGCTCAGCCTGAATCACAGCACCAGGGACAGGCTCTGAGTGAGCAAAACCCCACAAGGAGTGAAGTCAGAGATGTCTCTTTCAAACAAATCTCTGTTCCCAGATTGCTCCCACATCTCCAGTACATCTGGAAGTACAAATTCTCTGAAAAGTTTATGTCATAATTATGATTCTCCAACATTTACATAAAACTCTCATCTACAAGCAAAACCAGATGAAAGTCTTCCACTGCTCGTTCAAGAATCAGTCCAGCAGATTTCTGCGGTTTCTTACATCACTTTCTTGCATACAACGATAAAATCACTCCTAAGCTATTTTTCTCACAGTTGATTTCACACAGTGCTGAAGCTTCACATAAATCTTGTCACCAACTCCTGGAGGGAATGTTGGAATCACCTACAAAGTCTGCACCTCTGACCGAGTTCATAAATCACAGCACATACCGCGTTCCAGTAACCTTCCCTTGGCCACCGGGATGCTCAGGAAACGCAGGTTCCTCCGCCCAGGTCCAGAGCCCAGCCACGGCCAAGGGAGGGCAGTGTGTCCTGCAGATCCAGCCAGCAGGCTGGGAGCTCTCAAGCACAGTCTCATTTCCTCACTACAACCACAGCACATTAACCTTCTTACAGCACTCGGGCTCCTGCTGTCCATTTGGGGTGCATCCACGTCTGTGGGATCCTACCTGGGCCTTTTGGATGTTGAGGTGCTGGCCTCAAAGGTAGGTAATTTCCCTCAACCTCATAAAATCACAGAATCACAGAATTTTCTGAGTTGGAAGGGACCCATTAGGATCATCAAATTCCAGCTCCTGGGTTTACTAGAGTTTTACCTCAGGCTGATGTTAACAGGGAAACTTCACAACAGGCATGAAAGCAATTTTTTTCTGGAAATAACATTGATCAGCATCCTTAAACTGAGTGCAAGATATTTCCAAACAAGCTTATGAAGTCAAGAAAAGACAACATTACAAACAAAATCTGGGAGTCAGGAAGAAGAATCATGTTCCCACTGAGGACAGGCTGAGAAGTTTGTCTGTTATTAATCACCAACAAGTCTTGATGTGGAAAGGTAAAAGACAATCAGATGCACCAATAATCCTGCTATATTAATCTTGCTCTGCAGGAAACTTGCCTGCTTTAAAAGGTGAGGTCATTTGCAGCTTGCAGGAGAGGAATAATGGAAGCAAATGGCTATTTCTACTTGCAGAAGAATTTTTGAAAAGTACAGACACTAACTCCCGTGTGCCTGTGACTGGACTGCTCCAGGAAAAGGGCCATTCCCTCCTGCACACCAGGCTGAATCTGCTCCAGAACGGAAAAGTAGGAGCAAGTGAAGGCTGAGGCTGGATGCAGCCCAGGAGAGAGCCGAGTGCATTTGCTGTGTAGAAGGAGCAGAGAACAGGAGAGGGGGCTGTGCAGCAGGAAAAGTGCTTCTCTCTGCCCTGAAGATGGGAGATCACACTGGAACAGACAGCGCTAGTGGGGAAACAGCATGGAAACAGCATGCTGCTTCTCGATTTCCCCATCTGCCCCCGGAACCCACCCCATCCTACAGGCAATGCTGAGGCTCACAAGCGGTGGATTATTTCCAGCTCTGCCACTAACCTCCTCTGCAGTACTGGACAGATTCTCCCCTCCTGGTGGGGATTCCTCTTAAATCAGAGCACAAGCTAGAGATGTAGGATCTCTCTGCACATGTATCAATAGCTCGCCTACACATTTTGCAGGAGGACAAACGCCAATAAGCAGCTTTAATGGCAGCCCCGACAATGACAATGGCAGCAGCGAAAACACTGCCACCTTTCTCCAGCGTGTCCTTTCTTCCCACATCCATCACACTAATAGGGACAATTAAAACCTGGGAGAAGCCCCAGGACACTGACAATTAGTGACTGTAGGCCAGGCCTGAAACATTGTCAAGGATCAGTGGTTACAAGTCTGTGAAACAGGCTGGGCAAGTCATGAACTGAGCACACAAATGACACCTCAGGTCTTCGCCTCGTCCTCTCCACAAGCCTGGACCACATCTCACACATTTTCTGCACCACGCTGTGGTCCTTCTCCTGCCCACGCAGCAGGCAGAGCTTTTAACTTGCCAAACAGTTTGGCACGGATCACAGTGTGGGGGAGAGGAGAGGTTTCAAGGCATAAACAAAACAAGCCCAACCAGGCCAGTGGAAGGAAAGCAATTCGTCACTGGTAAATCACGTCAGGACCAGCACACCATGGTCAGGACTCCCAGCATTTGGGACGTGCTGCAGATCAGGGCTGTGCCACTTGGCTGGACCCCATGAGCAGAAAAACACGGAGCCACAGCCTTCCCTGCGCATGACCTAGTGCAGCAAACACTTCTGTCTGTCTGTCTGTCCTCCACCCCACAGCACAGCCAAGGCCCACCCCTGAGTGCAGGGACAAAACGAGTTGGATCACTGATCTGCACCACAGCAGCAGGAACTGGCTGCTCTGAAGGCTCTCAGAGGAATGTGCTTGTTATGCTGGAGTTTCTGCCCCAAATCCTACAAGCCAGCAAGGTTTTGCTAGGTCATCTGATAAGCACCATCGCCAGCAGAACCAGCTCAGATGCTGCTACTGGTTCCTTCCAGCATTATTATGAATTCAGCTGATTTTAAGGAAGTATATTTCAAATTATTGTGTGTCTCTGCCCATTTGTCACCCTAAAAAAAAACAACTATAGAACACAGAAAGCTCTTTCAGTCCTTCAGCACACAGAGCACCTTTCTTTCCACTGGGGTCTCTAGCTTTGACAGAATCAGCCTCGAATTAAACAAGATCCAGCCTGGCCAGCAGAAGGGGACTTCTGCTGGAAGACAGGATTCAGGACTGCTCAGTAACATTAGGATTTACAGACTGGTCAGAGGCCACAGCACCAGGTGCTGTAAGGATGAAGCAAACAGCCTCTTCTCCATAGGTTTTTAAAAGCAGTAGCTAAATGCAGCAGGGAGAAGCAAGGGAATAATTAACCATTATCATTATACCGCCACGTAGTGTCTGATGGAAATTACCATCTTGAAGCAAACTGATTTTCCACCATGATTATTTGAGGGCTGAGGGGAATAAGAGTTTTATTTCATGCTTTCAAGAAAAAGCCTGGGTGTACTTGTGAGAGCAGAGCACAGGCAGCAGAGATTGCAACATTTGGGGAGGGCTGATGGCCCTGCACAATGAAATGAAGCATTAAAAAGCAAGGAAAGCTGTTGCTGCAGTTCGAGAATAGATCAAAGGCCGGGAGCACCCCAGGAGTGAAAAGAGCAGCTGATAACAGGGTACAGTAACAGAGCTGATACATGGGTGCGACTCAGCCCTGAAGCACCTTGCTGGTGCAGATAGCGAGCCTGGGAATGAGTCACTGACAGATCAAATGCCTGGAAAATGGGACAACACGGCTGTGCGTGCCAGCAGGCAGATGAGGCAGGAGAAATCCACGGCTTTAGGCTCTCACAGCCTCGAAGAACCTCTTCGTGCTTCTGAAAAATTAAGCCTTGCGTTGGAACCAAAAATACTCACATGCTTCCACCCCTCCCGCAGTCCCACCTGCAGATCCCGAAGCACTGCATCGAGGGCTTTCGCTGGCACGGGGCAGCTGCTGCCTCCCACCCAGGGCTGAGTCCCAGTTCCAGCTGCCCTTCGGCCAGCACTTCATAATCTGCACGAAATGTCAGAATCTGCCTGATTGAGAAATGGAGAAATCCTGTGAAAACGCAGCCGAAGGAACGGTAATGCTAAAAACATTCAAAAAGGGAAAGAGGTTCTTCCATCAGAGCCCCTCTGCCTAAATACCTCCAGATTTTTAGTCAGGATAATGGTTTTCACCTCTCTCACCTCCAAACTCCTACCGGTGCCAAGCAGCTGCAGTGTTCTAGTACAAAACCCTGGCAGCAGGAGCACAACTTTGGGTTTCAAAATCACTGAGGGCAAACAAGGCGGTGTTTTGATCACGAGGCAGAGGTGCCCTTTAACAGTAGGAGAAGGTTAGGGACCAGTCTTTAATATAAACCATTTATTGGTGCTGATTTAAGCCCAGCACCACACAGGCCCATGCTGCTGTGGAATGGAGTAAAAAAGAAAAGGCACCAGATCTGTAAAATGGTTTCCATTTGGTGATTCTCTCCCTCAGACTCCTTCCAACCCTTTCTGTGTTTCACTAATTAGAGCTTAAAAAAAAAATCCTACAGCTTCACAGACTTGTTTCTCAAGCTTCAGTGCAGAATTTAGACAATGAGAAATTGAAGAAGCAGGTCTTGCTTTAAAGGTCAACACCTAATTCAGAAGGAATCTGCAGAGGGCAAGAAGCCAGCAAGGAGCTCCCTGTTGCTCTATCACATTGCACCACGTTTGAGTGTACACCAGGGACATGCCAACTGCTTTTGTTCCTGGATATCAGATACACACACCCACCACGGAGAACAGCCCTCACCCTCAGAGCACTGCCTGTCACTACAGGCTCTGTCACCACACCCTTAAAGAGGGAGTCTTTGAGTATATCCCATCAGAGCTGGATTTGCTGTGCTGTTTTCTACCTGCCTAAAACAGTCCCCACGCTGTTCCCCACCACGGTCAATGCGTGTTTGCAGTGAATTCATGCTCCTATTCACAGCTTTGCTGATTGTAAGACCGCAAATTCTCCAAGTGTTGGGCTGCTGTCACAGCAGCCAGAACGTTCACGGAGTCCCACATCTCCCTACAGCAATGCGTTCACATCAGTGGCTCCGTGACACAGCTTTGAGGGATCCCTGCAAGGGGACCAGCAAGCAAGGCTGGGACAACTCAAGGACAAAATAAAAGCACCCAAGAGCTACCCTGTAAAACTGTGTGGTGCCTCACAGACTTGTTCAGTGCAACAAGAAGTCTCCACTTCAGACTGCTTCACTTCTAAAATGTCACTGCCTGAGCCCGTCCCTGCACAAACGGGGCTCTACAGTCAATTATTACATCAGGTTTCCTCAGCCAACTTGGCTGCAGGAGAGAGTGAGCATTCAAGTGCCTGCCCCTGGGTGGGTCTCTCGGGGTGCTGCTGCAGCTTGACACTGAATATCCTGCTTGTATCGTTTCTCCCCTTCACCAGCAGCTCAGCCAGAGCCTCTCCAGCATCAGAAATACTTCTGTCCTTGCAGCCCATCTGTAACTGAACTCACATGTCAACACATCATTTATCTCAAGTGACGGTAAAGAACTGTAACCAATACAGGGGGAGAAATGATCTTTTAAAGAAGTGATTTTACCTACAACCACACACATTAAAAACGGATTAGTCATAACTGCAGGTTTTTTTCAGGGCTGTGTTCCAAATCTGACTCTACTGAATGGCTTCACTCTGCACTTCTGCATCTGAGTGCTTTCAGCTTGTTTTAAAGTTCAGCCGTAGCTTTCATTTCCCACAGCCTTGTTTCAGGAAGAAGGAACAACCTCCCCGCAGTTGTTTCATTTTCCAGCCCAGAGCTGCGCAGATGTGTTGCAAAACCCACGAGATGGTCTGAGCTGAAAACAAACCCAGTGAAGCAGAGGGGGCAGATCTGCTCAGCCCCTGGAGTCAGCTGTTCTCTCCTTTCAGCCCTGTTTCCCTTAACATACTGTTCCACTCTTTCCACGCTCACGTCATGCTGCTTCCATTCAAGGGAAACAGTATGAAACTTCATTTTTGTATTCAGGAGGCCAGCGGGTACCCAGCTTCTGCTGCAGAAAAACGGTCATGGTTCAGCTCCTGTCCCCGTTGGACGCTGGAATAACAACGGGGAATAACTTGCTGGAGGAGGCACAGCAACACCACGAGATCTGTTCACCTTCCTTCCCTTTCAGCCTCACGATGGTTTGTAGTTGTTGCAAAAATTAATACATGTAGAGGAGCTAATGATATCCCTCCATCCCCCAAAAGGCCTGTTAGATACCCATCTTAAAAGCCCTGTGTTAGAGCTAAATATTGTAATTATGATTAATAGTGTGCACGAGTCCCAGCTTGAAACCCCGGGAAGCTGCCTCTTTGCAAATCGCTGCTGACAGCAGGCAAAGCCTTGGCGGCTGCCCCAGCTCAAATCTCATTTCTCGATGGACAAAAGCTGTGAAGGCAGCAGAAATTCCTACCATAGACAAAGTCTAGAAGTGTGTTGCAGGAATCTGTCAGCTGGTGCTTGTGAACAGACTCACACACTTCCTGTGTTTGCTAAAATCTTTGTTTTGTGTGAGGCTGCACAGCTACCTGAGGAGTCAAAAGCATCTGTGAATCGACTTTGTTATTCCTCCATTGCAACTGTACCTTGGAGGGAGGTTATGTAGTTTTTCTCTACATAAACAGTTTGAAACCCTCTGCTAAAGGCAACCAAACACAATCCATCAATATCTACGTATAAGAAATGTGATTTTCAATAACTCAGGGGGATTTGCACTGTCTAGTTCCCGAGGCACTTCCTCAAAAGCCACCTATTCCATTAAACGATAAATAAACTTGAAACAGGAAGCTGGAAGAGACTGGGTGGGACAAGGAATACAAGGAAGGAAGGAAGGAAGGAAGGAAAGATAGAGTCATTCCAGAAAACCTAAATTAATTCTTGCAATACTACACAAATGCTTGGTTCTGCAATACCCCAGGTACTGTTTTCTCTGGACAGTAAAGAGATCATACAACTCCTTCTGTGCTTATGTACTGTGGAGTGGTAGAATCCTGTCGTAAAATTTTGTCCTGATTTCCCATATTTAGTCATTATTTATCAACAGCAAGTTTTAGCTCATGCTAAGCTTCCCTCGGTAAGATATTCCTATGGTACTTCTAACAAAATATAAGAAAGATACTCTTTCATGCTGAGTAAAACATACACATGAAATTGAAGATTTTATGGCAAGATAAAACCCCCCTTCTATCAAAATCTGAGTATTTATGTAACAATCATGGCTAGGACAGTACAACAAAGAGGGAAACAAAATCAGGGTGGCTTTGGTGTTTTCCAAGTACGTGAGATTTTCGCTCGAATTTCCCAGCAGCTGTAAACAAGGGAAACCTCCAAGTTCAATAAGGCAGAGAGTCACTTCTTAGTTCGGCCGTGAGTGAATGTTCCACCAGAACAATTGAGTTGTTTCTCTTTGAGGGGAAACACTGCATTCACTGTTTAAATAGCAAAAAAACTATAAACACAGGGCTGGCTTTAAGACAAGCTAATGAAGAAAAGCATGAAAGTATTCTCCTTAAAAAGACAAATGATCCAAACACCTACTGTAACATTTCTGCAGAAGGCATTGCAGTTCTCCATCACTCTCTATTTTCAGTCTACCTGGCCACACCATGGTCAACCCAAAAGGCCAGGTTCGATGTCACAGCATGACCACTTACCAAAACAGGGGTTTCTCTTTAAAAATGTCTCTTTTCTGTAACACAGGGGTTTCTCATGTCAGACATGCCTCAGGATACACAACATGACGCAGTCAGTAGGAAGCAACTGCCTTCCACACGGTAAGGCAATCAAATAACTTGTAACTGTGTGTCATATCTAACTGGCAACTACACAGGCACAAACTCCAAGTTATCCAAAGGCAGATCTTGAGGATATTTGTTCCCCTTTCGTTTATTTCCTTCCCTTTTCTCCTTGCAGCTCCTGGTGCCCCACAGAGAAAACAAAATCACTGAGTGCTTTCGTTGTTCTCGGACAAGTTTGCTCTGCTTCTCCCTGCAGCTTTTCTAGATGTGGCAATGCATGAAAAACATTTGCAAACTGGGATTTCGAGGCTGAATAACATCTAGAAAAGGGTGAACCCATTCCTTCACTAAGCTGGAATGTGTGATTTTGTCCTTCAAGCAATCTCAAGAGAGGTGCTACCAGTGAAGTCTGTAAAAAACACTTTGAGGACCAGCACCCCTCACTGTCAGTTATGTGGAGCTGCTGTGTCCAAGTGTTATTCTCACATATTGGTAAATTCAAATTCCCTCCAAACTTCTTTCAGGACAGCTGGACTACAGAGCATAAGTATCTCAATGTCAAACCCTCTTCTTCCATAGTCACTTGGGATTACAATTAGTTCCTCCATCACTTGTGTAGTTTTCATTATTTAGCTCAGCACAAATTTACAGGAGCACTTCCTTGAAATAAATCTAACAGCAATAATGATATGTAATAAATTTCTTATTTTTTCCTAATAACTTTTCTTGCATTAGTAGGAGAAAATGATGCCAACTGACTTCATCAGGCTCTGAGGATTAAACCATCATTTATAATATCCATTAAAAATGAGAAAGTGTCATTTAAATGTTAGTCACATGAGTAAGCAGTGAGTCAATATTCTGCATATTAACTGAATGCATTTGAAGTGCTGGAGGTTTTCTGAAGCCTGCCAAGACTGAGCCATAACAATTTCTTTTATAGCTGGAGATCAGCCTGAAAGAAAGGCCTTCCTGAGATCCAGAAGGTGAAGATCAGAGTCATATGCACATTATCTCCATTCCACTGAATGTCAGCTTACAGGAAAAAAAAAAAAAAAAAACAAAAAACAGAGAGGATTGAGCAAGATGAAGGAGCTGTGATTACCTTCCAGGAAAGTAAATAAGGAAAATGAGATCATTGGTGCTATACTGCAATCTAAAAATTAATCCAAAACCTGCCAGTCCCACAGACTGATCCATCAGTTTGTCTTTTTCAGAGACCAACACCGAGCTCTGAAAGTTCATGTCAGAGACCTAAATATTGTTTGTGTCCCCTACAATTGAAACTTTATTTTATGCTGAATGTGATTTGTATCTGAGACATCAGACGGGGGATTCTGGATTCCTAACCCCAGTGCCTTCAGTGATGTCAACCACTGCTAACACAAAATAGTTTGCCTGAAAACATGAGCCTCTGAAACAAAATGTTTATATACAGATACCAGCACTGATCTTGACAAATCTTTTATCTGTTTCCTCCTTCCTCCTCTCCTCTGGACACAGAAAATACATTGTAACAATGAGGTAATAAATTTTCGCTGGGAGAGTGCCAGGAGATCCAGATCTACTGACTTCTGTGCAGTAGAAGAGTTCACCAGTGTGTTTAAGCAATATATATAATTTTCTCTCTGCTTTGGGCACTAGATTTTTTTTTTTTTTCCTGATTGTACTCTGCTTTATTCTGTACACACAGAATGGTTTGGGTTGGAAGACACCTTAGAGATCATCTAGATCCAACCCCTGCCATGGGCAGGGACAACTTCCACTATCCCAGGCTGCTCCAAGCCTCGTCCAGCGTGGCCTGGGACACTTCCAGGGATCCAGGGGCATCCACAGCTTCTCTGGGCACCCTGTGCCAGGGCAGAATTTCCTCCTAATATTATATGCTTAAAGAAATTTAATTAAAGAAACTTAATTTAATTCCAGTAGCTCCACGGTGTGCTCCCGGGAGCCTGGAGCATCCTCCCAGCACTCCCACTCCGCTCCAGCCGCCAGCCCGGGGGCAGGAGCTGTGGGCAGGGGCCGGGAGCTCGCCTGGCCGTAGAACCGACCCCATTCCCTCGGCCCAGGGCTGTGCCCG